>CM061547.1:72433571-72813571 GCA_030864215.1 Capsicum pubescens | reverse complement strand
GGACTAGAATCCATTTTCTAAACAAAGACATCAATTTAATTCAGCATTTAGGGACTTGAACCCATTTAGCCAATTAAACCACCAAGGTTACAATTGAAATCAATTCATAGTAAACAAGGCCTTCATGTAACCATTTATCAATCATTGATATCCTTTAGGACAATACCTAAGTTCAAAACAAAATTCAACATGTGACAAGATCATTCTCTTTGACAATTTCACAAACTGGTTGACGGCATACAATTATCAAGACCAAAAACCAATAAACTTAGGGTTAAATATGACCTATTTATTAAACCACAGTCCCCATGCATGTGTGAAACCATTATCAAAACATCTATAATCACAATTTAAACCATGAGAGGACAATACTCAACACTATACATTCAAACCCTCAACCATGGTTTTCAAAACCATTATTAATGACTTATTAACAATGCTCAAAATATATGGCTTTAGTGAACTAACAATGAACAAAGAGTCACATGCCTGAGTTATGAAGATTCACAGAGAGAACTTGATCTTTAAGCCTCTAAATGACCACCTTGAAAAACCCTAGCCCAATCTTTCTTGAGAAAGTTTTGAGAGAGTTTAGATGGTGTTTAATCTTCCTAAGTGTAGAATGAATGACCAATTAGTGTTATAAGATGTAGGGTCTTAAGGGCTTGGGGTGGGAAATCTCCAAAATACCCTCAACTTAAAAGCTGCAAAACCCCACAGGTGGATACAAGTTGACCCTCCAACTCGTCACCACATCATACGATTGGTATCATTAAGTCATCACCAAAATAGAAGGTTGTACACCACACTTGATCCAACTTACGAATCTCTAGCCCAACTCGTCACTAGACCATACAACTCGTAAGATCTAGTCATATCCAAGGCAGAACATCAAGGGCTAGACACTGGATAACATACAATTGGACCCTACCCTCTCGTCATATAACTATATGACTCATATGGAGGCTCACATAGCCAGGAAGAAACTTGGCCAACTTCACACTGACCAACATACGACTAAGGTCCCTAGACCCATCACTACACCATACGACTTATGATGTCAGTCATATATTGAATAGAAAGTTTAAAACTTTAAGAAATTTGCAAGGTCCAAAGTTTGGGGCATTTCTGATTGGTACCCAAGATTGGAGGTACGCTTGTGAGTTCCTTTACTCTCTATCATGGTAAAAATTAGTATTTTTTGGTTATTTTGTGATTATCCACTTCAGGCAGAGACCCTGATTATGCTATGGAAAGCTCTCATACCACTTATGAAGTTTGTGATATTAGACTAGCTCTCTCAAAGTAATGTCTTCTGGTTTAGTTGTCGGTATAGTGTTGATATATATCTATATATACTCTCCTCTAGGCATGATTTATATATTATTTCCTTCTCTCCTACTACTATTATACATTGTATAAATATTTCTTCATTTTACTAGTATATATGGTATATCTCTTCCATCACTTTACTACTGTATATAGGCTACATACTTAATATCGCGCTTTTCCCAACTTATAGGTAGTTCATGGTAGGTTGTCCTTATTGCTCCATAGGTGTTATCATGCTTAGATTTGTAGATAGTTTATTGTAATTTATATTCCTTATTTACATTTTATTTATATTTACATATCTTTGAATCTCGATCAGTTGATGTCATGCCCCGAACCAAGGCTTGGCCATGACGGGTACCCCAAGTCCGCCGAGGATCGGGGACCACCCCCTTTTAATATAGTCAAACAAAACACACATAAAAAATATGATAGTGGATGAGTTCTGAACATATAATAAGATATATAAAATAGTAATTCAAAAGTTAAAAGAATCTCAACAACCAACCCAGTACACAGTAATCCACAAAGCCACTAAAATACTAATCATCAACCTAAGTCAGGACATGCCCCCGACCCTGAAAATGACAATGTGAAGTCTTCAATTATAATTTTTGGAAATAAAATTGATGGAATAATAAAGTCTTCTAGAGAATAGAAGTTCACCACTTCACCACAAACGATTGACGATCCACCTAATGTTGCACAGGGGTAAAGAAAGGGTCTTCGGATCCTACATTATGAAATAATATAGGTCATATGATTGTTAAAGGGTGAGTGCTAGAAGGTAAATCAGGGATAAGGCATAAAGTAAATCCATGAACAAGACAATTCCAAAATCAACAAAAATCCAACGCACACAATCTTATGCATATATATATAATCTTTCTCTCTCTCTCTCTCTCTCTATATATATATATATATTAAATGCTAGGATAGGGAACAAGGATAAACATGCACTTTAAAATCATTAACCTGGATTGTGTAGCTCAACAGTCATAAGAAGGCACCCACGGGCTATATGGGTTCAGCTCTCCCCCAATTGAAAGGGTCCCAGTGCGTGTAGCCGCACAAACCAGAGAATTATCATATGTGAATATGTACCATGGGGGAATCAAACCTCCCGGTCATATATCAAGGGTGACGTAAGAACCTAGTAATATAATACAGGGGACTCGAACCACCAATTATTTAATAATTGGGACTCGAACCACCTAGTCTTTTAGACCCCCCACCGGCAAACACGATTTCAAGTATTGGTCCCTCAAGACCTCCACTTTCATGGACCATCTACACAACAACCTTTATGCCCAATTAAAACACTTTTCACACATTCTCATTCATTGAACCAATTCTTTCATTAAGGCATACCTTTGGTATCGTCATATCAACCTCACTTACAAGTTTATTGTAATACCCCAAAAAATCCAAAATACTATTAGAGCCATGTACCAAGCTCATGCATGGTACATTATGGTTATTTTATAGTTTTATGAGAAGGTCAGATGTATATTAAGGCTTCAAATAACTCCCACCAATCAAACGAATCAAAACATTCCTAACCGATCGAATTCTTGAGAAAGATATTGCCATAGTCAAAATCAAATGAGCATATCTCTTATTATACTTGGAATTTTTTAGATCATGATCTATCAACAGATATATAATTGAATTATATTTCCAACGATACCAATTTTGCCTAAATCCGATATCGGAGCAAAAAGTTATTCCTATTTTACTCCAGCATGTTAGGATGGAAACTGTGTGACGACATACGTGGTCACTTACCACATTTGTGATGACCTACCACAAAGGTCATCAGCCTTAGGAAGAATACAGCTCCTGTGTGACGACATTCGTGGTAGCTTACCACATTTGTGACGCCCTACCACGAAGGTCGTCAGCCTTAGGCAGAATCCAACTCCTGTGTGACGACATTCGTGGTAGCTTACAACATTTGTGACGCCCTACCACGAAGGTCGTCAGCCTTAGGCAGAATCCAACTCTTGTGTGACGATATTCGTGGTAGCTTACCATATTTATGATGCCCTACCACAAAGGTCGTCAGCCTTAGGTAGAAATCAGCTCCTAAGTGACGACATTCGTGGTAGCTTACCACATTTATGATGCCCTACCACAAAGGTCATCAGACTTAGGCAGAAACCATTAGTTCCAGCTCCTGTGTGATGATATTTTTTACGGCTTACCACACTTTTGATGCGTTGTCACAAATGTCGTCAGCTATGATTTTAAAAAACTGAGAATTTATTTCATAAGGGTATTTTGGTCTTTTCCCTTCACTTTCCACGACTTATAACCCTCAAGAACTGTATTATGTTCCATTCTCTTTAGTTAAAACATCTTAAAACCCCTCTCGAACACTTTCAACCACCAGATTAGGGTTTTCTCTCAAGATTATCTCCTCAGGAACAGGAGCATTCTTTCACAAAGGGGTTAAACCCTAGTCAAGAACAATCAAAGGCAAGCCTAAGGATTTCTTCAGGAACTTTCAGAAACATTAGATCTCTTTCAAGATCAAGCTATAAGGTATGCATAGTGTTCATCTATGGATTCAATTCATTCATAGAGTTCAAAAACCATGCTTTTAAATGTTATTTTGTAAACTTTTATGGTGATAAAAGCATGTACACAGTGATGATTGTTGTTCAAGTTTCAAGATGATATCTAAGGATGTTTTTCATGGAATATATGTGATTGTTGGTTGAAAAGCATGAACTTTGGGTGGGTTGAACTAATGCAAGTATGAAATCCACTTATGCCTTAAAGAATGCATGTAAGGTGTTTGATAAAATGCCTAGAATGTTAAAAGTTCATATTTACATGATTTCATCATATCTATGACCAGTCCATGTTAGCGATACACTTCAATATGAATGCCCATGCTATTTATGTATTCTTATGGTGATGGTATGAAGTATGTATGATGATGAAAATATAAATTTTGTGTGCGAATTATATCCATGCTTTCCCTACCATGGTTGAGGTGCTGATTAAATACATGAAGTATACTACCCTCTACTTATGATATAGCAAATTGTGGAATCCAATCTTATGATCAAGTCATGTCATGTGTGTCAGTTTTCTTCTATCGAGTCCTGGGGGAATTCGGACCCAAAAAACATAGTTGTGTGCCTAGAGCCATGTCATGTTGTCATGATAATCTCAGTCAAGCTATAATCTATAGAACTCAGTCAGTCATATGACTCAGGGAACCTCATAAATATCATGATCCCAGTTAACTCTCAGATAATAGTACTACTCCGTCAGTCGATGGAAGTTAGTTAATCTGTCCATGTACAGTCAGTGAATCATGTTTAGTCTCTTTAGATGGGAGTAGGAGTTAGAACCAAGTGAACCCAAGGATGGGAACTCACCTGTATATGAGGGTGTGATTCTTAGCAGTCATTCTTGCATTCCAGAACTATGTAGCCAGCATAGGTTGAGACATCGCAGCCTTTTATATAAGGGTAGATGAGGTGGCTTAACCTATTATATGAGGGTTCCCACCGTTCTCACTAGAGTTACCTGTTATATGAGGGTTGCTCACATGTTGTCCTTACCACTGGTGCGGTATTGACACCCTTCCAGTAAGGGCAGAGATTGGACCCCATCTTAGCCATAATGGCACATATGGGGTATGTCGGTTAAACAACTACCTCCCACAGTTTCAGTATCAATCTCAGTAAAAGAACTCAGACAGTTCTTCAAATATCAGTATACCAGGACTGTTAGATACGATCAAATTCAGTTATAGCATGGAACTTAGAGAGTTTAACCAGATTCTGGGCTGCCAGATACAGTCATCCATGTTATCAGAACTACGGTTCCAGCCATGTATTAGCGTACAGATTTAGCCATTACATACTTATGATCTTAGTTACTATGTATGTATATTTGTACTCTTACGTTCATATCAGCCAGTCAGTCATATTATTCATGCATGTAAACCCTTGCATTAGCCTACCTTACTCGTATACTAAGTACTCCAGTTGTACTGACACATCTATGCTATGGTGCTTTAATTTTATGTTACACCATAGGTTCAGAGTCATGAGTCCCAGACCAGCACTAGCAATTGCATTCAGCATTCAGAGTTGCAGTGAGTCCTCTTCATTCGAGGATGACATTATTTGATTAATTCATTTATTTCTTCAGTTCAATTTTACGGAGTTAGTTGGAGACATGTTCCTTCAACTCTTTATTTCAGACAGTACTTAGAGGCTTTCGGATTTACGCTCAGATTTAGCTTTCAGATTCAGTTTTCAGTTGTTTTGGGTATTTTTCGCCCATATGGAAGTTATATTATTTCAGTTGAACCTTATGGCCTATTGTGCATGTTTTCCGCATTATTATGTCATGAATTGCAGTCTACAGGTACAGATATCAGTCATGGATTAGCTTGTGGTCCCTCAGGGTCATAAGCACCATGTAGCATTCTAGTTCAGAAAATTGGGGCGTTACAAACTTGGTATCAGAGCCTAAGGTTCAATAGAGTCCTAGAAAGTCTAAAAGCCGCATCTAGTAGAGTCTTGTACATGGGTGTGTTGCGCGCCACATTTATGTACAGGAGGCTATGAGATGTTTTAGGAATAGTTCCCTTTCTTCAGTATTCATGTCGTGCTAGTAGGCATAATTTAAAGTCAGTCTCTCAGTCTAATCCGCCCTTCTCTTATTTCAGAAACATGCCTCTAAAGATAAGAAATCAGCCAACTCCTCAACCCGAAGATCCTTTGGGCAAGATTGTTTCTCATGTGGAGTTCAGGACCGCATTTACCGCTCTTGCTCAGTCTGTAGCTACCCAGAATGAACGACCAGCAGTCGTTCCAGCCAACCCAGTGTCTAATTCAGCAGTAGATAGGATTCGGGACTTCACCCGAATAAACCCTCCATCCTTCTTTGGGTCTAAGCCAGACGAGGATCCTCAGGAATTCATTGACTAAGTCCAAAAGGTCATTGATATCATGGGAGTCACTTCTTCTCAGAGTGTCGAGTTAGCCGAATACCAATTGTAGGATGTCGCTCACACTTGGTACAAGTAGTGGTTAGCAGAAAGGTTAGAGAATGCAGGTCCTGTTGAGTGGGAAGAATTTCTCATGGCTTTCTTAGACAGATTCTTTCCCCAAGAGCTAAGAGAGGCCAAAGTTCTTGATTTCATCAATCTCAGGCAGGGAAATATGACAGTTAAAGAGTATTATCTTAGATTTACTCAGCTAGCCAGATATTCCCCTCATACGGTTGCAGACAACAGGGATAATATGAGCAATTTTGTGTCAGGGGTGAATGATAGCCTGGTAAATGAGTGTAGATCTGCGATGCTGAACAGTGATATAACTTTAGTCAGGATCATGACCTATGCTCAACAGATAGAGGAGCAGAAGGTTAAGACTAGGGAGAGGCAAAACAAGAGAGCAAGAGCAGGCAGTTTCAGTTTTGCTCAGCCCAAATCAGAGGGAGGAAATCATTCACAGTTTCGTCCTAAGTCAGCAGTTCCATCCCCTTCCTTCACTAGTTCCCCAGTGCCTAAGTTCAGGGACAGCAACAGAGACAGAGCACCAGGCTCTAAATCTCATAGTAGTGTTAGCAGTGCCCTTACTAATCCTCAGTGTCAGATCTGCGGTAAGCACCATCAGGGTGTGTGTAGAGCGGGTCAAGGCATTTGTTTTGGTTGTAGCAAGGCAGGCTACAGAGTTAGGGACTGTCCTAAGTCAGGTCCTCAGGGTCAGCGGAATCGTTCCACAGCTCAGTTCGGTCGCCCGAACCAGCAGGGTGCCACTTCCAGTGTTATTAGTAGGCAACGCCCAAATAGACTCTATGCTCTTCAGACCCGACCGGATCAGGAAAATTCTCCTGATGTTATTACTGGTACGCTACAGATTTTCCATGTTCATGTTTATGCTTTGCTAGACCCAGGTGAATCCTTGTTTTTTCTCACTCCATACATAGAAGGCAATTTTGGAATCAGTCCCGAAATTTTAGCAGAGACCTTTTCGATCTCTACCCCAGTGGGTAAAACTATCATAACTCGACGGGTATACAGGAACTTCCCGGTTATGATATTTCAAAAATCCACGTCTGCAGATTTAGTCGAGTTAGAGATGACTGATTTTGATGTCATTCTCAGCATGGATTAGTTTCATTCCTGCTATGCCATAGTCTACTGCAGAAACATGATAGTTCAGTTTCATTTCCCAAATGAGCCCGTCCTGGAGTGGAAGGGTAGCACTTCGACTTTCAAGGGTCAGCTTATTTCCTACCTTCGGGCAAGGAAAATAATTTTTAAGGGGTGTGTGTATCATCTCGTGCATGTTAAGGATTCCAGTTCTGAATCTCCCAGTCTCGAATCAGTCCCAATGGTTAATGAATATTCAGACGTCTTTCTCAAAGATTTTCCAGGCATTCCACCCAAAAGGGAAATAAACTTTGGCATAGACCTTTTTCCAGATACTCAGCCTATTTCTATTCTGCCATACAGAATGGCACCAGTAGAACTCAAGGAACTGAAAGATCAGTTGAAGGATCTCTTAGATAAGGGATTCATAAAGCCCAGTGTATCCCCATGGGGTGTGCCAGTCTTATTCGTGTGCAAGAAAGACGGTTCTCTCAGAATGTGTATTGATTACCGTCAGCTCAACAAAGTCACGGTCAAGAACAGGTATCCGCTGCCTAGGATAGACGACTTGTTTGACCAACTTTAGGTTTCCAGTTATTTCTCCAAGATAGACCTCAGATCAGGCTATCAGCAGCTCAAACTTAGAGAATGTGACATTCTGAAGACAGTTTTTCATACTCGGTATGGTCACTTTGAATTTCTAGTCATGTCCTTTGGTCTTACTAATGCCCCTGCAGCTTTGATGGACTTGATGAACCGGGTTTTCAAGAAGTACTTGGACATATTCATCATAGTCTTCATAGATGATATTCTGGTCTATTCCTTCACAGAGTGTGATCATTCAGACCATCTCATAATTGTTCTTCAGACTCTCAGGGATCACCAGTTGTTTGCCAAGTTCAGTAAGTGAGAATTTTGGCTAAGATCAGTAGCATTCCTTGGCCACATTATTTTTGGTGATGGAATTAGAGTAGATCCTCAGAAAACAAAAGTGGTAAGAAACTGGCCTCGCCCTGTCTCTCCATCAGATATCAGGAGTTTCTTGGGTTTGGCTGACTATTACCGATGATTTTTTGAGGGATTTTCTTCTATTGTATCTCCTATGTCCAGATTGACTCAGAAGAAGGTCAAGTTTCAGTGGTCAAAACCTTGCGAGAAGAGTTTTCAGGAGTTGAAGACTCGACTCACCTCAGCTCCAGTTTTAGCACTTCCCAACGGTTCTAATAGATCCGT
Source organism: Capsicum pubescens (assembly GCA_030864215.1). Classification (NCBI taxonomy): domain Eukaryota; kingdom Viridiplantae; phylum Streptophyta; class Magnoliopsida; order Solanales; family Solanaceae; genus Capsicum; species Capsicum pubescens. The sequence goes on along the minus strand of CM061547.1, from coordinate 72,804,876 downwards.
AGTATATTATGATGCATCCAGAGTAGGTTTAGGTTGTATCCTCACGCAACATGGTAAAGTCATAGCCTACGCCTCTAAACAGTTAAATCCCCATGAGAAGAATTATCCTACTCATGACCTTGAGTTAGAAGCAGTTGTATTTGCCTTACAGATTTGGAGGCATTATCTATACGGTGTTCATGTAGACGTCTTCACAGATCATAAGAGCCTTTAGTATGTCTTTTCCCAGAAAGATCTCAATCTTTGTCAGAGAAGGTGGTTAGAGCTCTTGAAGGAATATGACATGAGTGTCCTTTATCATTCGGGCAAGGACAATGTAGTGGCCGACGCACTCAGTAGACTGTCCATGGGTAGTGTTTCCCATGTTGAGGATAGTAAGAAGAAATTAGCTTAGGAGATTCATCAGCTTGCCAGACTAGGCGTTCACTTAGTAGACTCTTCAGAGGGTGGTGTATGTGTTCAGAGTAGTTCAGAGTCATCCCTAGTTTCCGAGGTGAAAGAGAAGCAAGACAGGGATCCTAGCCTTGTCAAGCTAAAAGAGTCATTTCAGAGTCAGCAAGTAGAGGTTTTCTCCCAAGGGGGAGATGGTGTTCTTCGTTGCCAGGGTCATCTGTGTGTTCCCGGTGTAGATGACTTGAGGCAGAAAATTCTTGCAGAAGCACATGGTGTGCGATACTCTATTCATCCAGGGGCCACTAAGATGTACCGCGACTTGCGGGAGATCTATTGGTGGAGTAGGATGAAGAGGGATATTGCAGAGTTTGTGGCTAAGTGCTCTACATGTCAGCAGGTTAAGATAGAGCATAAGAAACCTAGTGGTTCCATGCAGGAGTTCACTATTCCTACTTGGAAGTGGGAAGAAGTGAACATGGACTTCGTGACGGGTTTACCTAGAACACGTCATCAGCATGATTCAGTTTGGGTCATTGTAGACAGAATGACCAAGTCAGCTCATTTTCTTCCAGTTCGTACCTCTTACTCAGTCCAGGATTATGCCAAACTCTATATCAAGGAGTTGGTCAGATTACACGGTGTTCCACTATCTATTATCTAAGACAGAGGTACCCAGTTTACCTCTCACTTCTGGAAAGCATTCCAAAAGGGTCTTGGTACCCAATTTCATCTCAGTACAACGTTTCAGCCTCAGACAGATGGTCAAGCCGAAAAGACCATTCAGACTCTAGAAGATATTCTAAGGGCGTGTGCAATTGATTTTAAGGGAAGCTGGGATGACCACTTGCCTTTGATTGAGTTCGCATACAACAACAGCTATCACTTCAGTATTCAGATGGCTCTGTTCAAAGCTCTCTATGGTAGGAGATATAGGTCTCCGATCGGTTGGTTCGAAGTTAGTGAGACCGCAGTCATAGGGCCTGACTTAGTATTCGATGCCTTAGAGAAAGTTCAGTTGATTATAAAAAGACTCCGAGTTGCTCAGAGCCGACAGAAGTCTTATGCTGATGTTCGTAGAAAGGATCTCGAATTCAAGGTCGATGACGATGTCTATCTCAAGATCTCTTCCATGAAGGGAGTGAAGATATTTGGCAAGAAGGTAAAGCTCAGTCCCCGACATGTCGGTCCCTTCAAGATTCTCAGTCGCTTCGGCAAGGTAGCCTATGAGCTCGAATTGCCTTCAGATCTAGCCTCAGTCCATCCAGTCTTCCATGTCTCTTTGCTCAAGAAGTGCATAGGTGACCCAGCAATTGTAGTCCCTATTCAAAGCATTGACATTCAAAATACCCTCTCTTATAAAGATATTCCAGTCGAAATCCTCGACTATCAGACTCGTAGGCTAAGGAACAAAGAAGTCCCTCTAGTAAAGGTTCTTTGGCGAAATCAGTCCATAGAGGGAGATACTTGGGAAGAAGAAGCAGACATGCGAACCAAGTACCCTTATCTTTTCTCCGCTAATTCAGACTTAGCTCGAGGTAAAAATTTTCCTTAAGATTATTCAGTTACATGTTCAAAATTCTAGTATAAAATTGGTATCAAGTATCAGTGCATATCTTATCATGCATTCATAAGTTTAGCTTATCAGTCATGCATAAGATATGCATGTTCAGTTGGGCTATATTCAGTTTAGAATTTAATTCAGTCCTAAAAATCATGTGCCAGTTGAGCATGAACAGTGTATGCGTATTTTTATCTTTTCTCCCCTCTCAAGTAGTCATCATTCGAGGACGAATGTTTCCAAGGGGGAGATATTGTAATACCCCAAAAAATCCAAACCAATATTAAAGCCATGTACCAAGCTCATGCATAGTACATCATGGTTCTTTTATAGTTTTATGAGTAGGTTAGATGTATGATAAGGCTTAAAATAACTCCCAGCTATCAGATGAATCAAAACATTCCTCTCCGATCGAATTCTTGAGAAAGATATTTCCATAGTCAGATTCAAACGAGAATGTATCTCATTATACTAGGAATTTTTGAGCTCATGACCTATCAACAGATATATAGAATTATCTTTCTAACGATACAAATTTCACCTAAATTCGATATCGGAGCAACGAGTTATTCCTATTTTACTCCAGCATGTCAGGCTGAAAACTGTGTGACGACATTCGTGGTAGCTTACCATATTTGTGATGCCCTACCACGAAGGTCGTCATCCTTAGGCAGAATCCAACTCCTGTGTGATGACATTCGTGGTAGCTTACCATATTTGTGACACCCTACCACAAAGGTCGTCAGCCTTAGGCAGAATCCAACTCCTGTGAGACGACATTCGTGGTAGCTTACCACATTTGTGATGCCCTACCACGAAGGTCATCAGTCTTAGGTACAATCCAACTCCTGTGTGATGATATTCATGGTAGCTTACCACGTTTGTGACGCCCTACCATGAAGGTCGTCAGCCTTAGGCAGAATCCAACTCCTGTGTGACGACATTCGTGGTAGATTACCACATTTGTGACACCCTACCACGAAGGTTGTCATCCTTAGGCAGAAACCATCTTCTAAGTGACGACATTAGTGGTAGCTAACCATATTTGTGATGCCCTACCACGAAGGTCATCAAACTTAGGCAGAAACGATCAGTTCCAGCTCCTGTGTGACGACATTTTTGATGGCTTACCACACTTTTGACGCCTTGTAACAAATGTCGTCAGCTATGATTTTCAGAAACTGGGAATTTATTTCACAAGGGTATTTTTGTCTTTTTACTTCACTTCTTACGACTTGTGACCCTCAAGGAACATATTATATTCCATTTTTTTTTAGTTAAAACATCTTAAAAACCCTCTCTTACACTTTCAACCACAAGATTAGGCTTTCCTCTAAAGATCATCTCCGCAGGAACAAAAGCATTCTTTCCCAAAGGGGTTAAACCCTAGTCAAGAAAAATCAAGGGCAATCCTAAGGATTTCTTCAGGAACCTTCAGAAATATTAGATCTCTTTCAAGATCAAGCTTTAAGGTATGCATAGTGTTCATCTATGGATTCAATTCGTTCATTGAGTTCAAGAACCATGCTTTTAAATGTTATTTTGTAAACTTTTGTGGTGATATAAGCATGTACACGTTGATGATTATTGGTCAAGATTCAAGACGATATCTAAGGACGTTTTTCATGGAATATATGTGATTGTTGGTTGAAAATCATGAACTTTGGGTGGGTTTAACTAATGCAAGTATGAAATCAACCTATGCCTTAAAGAATGCATGTAAGGTGTTTGATAAAATGCCTAGGATGTTAGAAGTTCATATTTACATAATTTCATAATATCTAAATGACAAGTACATGTTAGCGATACACTTCAATATGAATGCCCATGCTATTTATGTGTTCTTATGGTGATGGCATGAAGTATGTATGATGATGAAAATATGAATTTTGTGTGAGAATTATATCCATTCTTTCCCGACCATGGTTGAGGTGTTGATTAAATACATGAAGTATACTATCCCCTACTTATGATATAGAGAATTATGGACTCCAATTTTGTGATCAAGTCATGTCATGTGTGTCAATTTTCTTCTATCGAGTCCTAGGGGTATTCGTACCAGAAAAATATAGTTGTGTGCCTAGAGCCATGTTATGTTGTCACGATAATCTTAGTCAAGCTATAATATATAGAACTCAGTCAGTCATGTGACTCAGGAAACCTCAAAAATCTCCTGATCCCAGTTAACTCTCAGATAATAGTACTACTCCGTCAGTCGATGGAAGTCAGTTAATCTTTCCATGTACAGTCAGTGAATCATGTTTAGTCTCTTCAGATGGGAGTAGGAGTTAGCACCGAGTGAACCCAAGGATGGGAACTCACCTGTATATGAAGGTGTGATTCTTAGCAGTCATCCTTGCGTTCCAGAACTATGTAGCCAGCATAGGTTGAGACATCGCAGCCTGTTATATGAGGGTAGATTAGGTGGCTTAACCTGTTATATGAGGGTTCCCACCGTTCTCACTAGAGTTACCTATTATATGAGTGTTGCTCACATGTTGTCCTTACCAGTGGCGCGGTATTGACACCTTTCCAGTCAGGGTAGAGATTGGACCCCATCTTAGCCATAATGGCACATATGGGGCATGTCGGTTAAACAACTACCTCCCACAGTTTCTGTCTCAGTCTCAGTAAAAGAACTCAGACAGTTCTTCAGATATCAGTATACCAGGATTGTTAGATACGATCAAATTCAGTTATAGCACGGAACTCAAAGAGTTCAACCAGATTCAGGGCTGTCAGATACAGTCATCCATGTTATCAAAACTATGGTTCCAGCCATGTATTAGCATACAGATTTAGCCATCACGTACTCACGATCTTAGTTACTATGTATGTATGTTTGTACTCTTGCGTTCATATCAGTCAGTCAGTAGTATTATTTATGCATGTAAACCCTTACATTAGCCTACCTCATTCATATACTCAGTACTCCAGTTGTACTAACGTATTTGTGCTATTCTGATTTCTTTCCATGTTACACCATAGGTTCAGAGGCACGAGTCCCAGACCAGCAGTAGCAGTCGCATTCAGCATACAGAGTTGCAGTGAGTCCTCTTCATTCGAGGATGACATTATTTGATTAATTCATTTATTTCTTCAGTTCAGTTTTACGGAGTTAGTTGGAGACATGTTCCTTCAACTCCTTATTTCAGACAGTACTTAGAGACTTTTGAATTTATGCTTAGATTTAGCTTTCAGATTCAGTTTTCAGTTATTTTGGGTATTTTTCGCATATGGATGTTATATTATTTCAGTTGAACCTTATAGCCTATTGTGCATGTTTTCCACATTATTATGTCATGAATTGTAGTCTACAGGTATAGATATTAGTCATGGTTTAGCTTGTGGTCCCTCGGGGTCATAAGCACCGTGTTGCATTCCGATTCAGAAAATTGGGGCGTTATATTTATATACCATGCCATAACCATTATCCATCACATGGGGGAATCCATGAAACCCTAGGTTCAATTATTCATTCATACGGGGAATACATAATTTGCCAAGTTAAATAAAATCGATCTTTTGATCATTAGCCTTTTATGCCATGCGATGGTGTAAGTGAGCAAGTCAAACCATGTGATAAAACCATATTGCAATATTTATTTTACAAATGAGTTGAGGGAACACAATTTCCAAAACCATATTCCAAGCCAAAACCATCAAGTTGGGGGAAATTATGACCCCTTAGTTTATTCACCATACCCATGCATTCCATAAGTTCAAAACCATTAATAAAGCAAAAACAATGCATAATAAATCATAAGAAAACAATTTAAGAATCAACCATGCCAAAGCCCTCAACTCATATCAAAATACATTGATAAATAACCATATGAATTCATGATTTAATGTAAAACAAGTTTATGGGTAGAGTTACATGCCTGAAATATCAAGGGTTATGGAGCAGAAACCACTAATTAAGTCGCTAGATGTTCAGCCTTGAGAAACCCTAGCTTGCCCTTGCTGGAGGATTTGAGAGAGTAAAGAGGGTGTTTTGATTTGTTAATTGATGAAAAAATACCCTAAATGTGTTTTACGTATGTGGGGTCTAAGTAGGGAAAAAAGGAAACGATAAAAATTCCCTCAATAAAAAGACAGAAAAACTGTCGCCCAGTCCTTACGGGTGACCTTACAACTCGTATGGTCACCCTATAACTCATGGCATTTAGTCGTAGGATGGATAGTATCCATGGGAACCAAAACTGGTTTGACTATGAGTCATGCCCTACGACTCATATTCAGACCCTGCGACTAGTTAGGTCAAATCATTGGCAAGACAGAAACATTAGACACCTTCACTAGTTAGGCTACTAGAACCGCCATACGACTCGTAGTGGGTCTTAACAATTCATTGGGTGCCATTTCTTATCAATATAGAAACTTGGCTAAACACACTTGTCAGGCTATGATTAGGTTCCTACGACCTGTAATGACACCCAACGACTAGTAGGGAGAGTCGGAGTCTGGGCGTAAGCTCAAAGGTCTAGAAATTTTCAAGGACCAAAATCCGGGGTGTTTCATTCTCCCCCCCTCCCCCCAGGATCATTCATTCTTGAATGATAAGTTAAGGCATCCATTAGCACGATTTAACAGAGAACACAATTACACTTTTCTTTAACAAATACAGAAAACAAAGATGTTATGGAATACACATACCTCAAGCATGATTTTCCAAAGCGGGAAACAAGAATGGATATTTGGACTTTATGTCCTCTACGGCTTTCCAAGTAGCTTCTTCGATCATATGGTTCCTCCATATATTCTTTACCGAAGTCACATCCTTAGTCCTCAAACAACGAACTTGCCTATCCAGAATTTCAACTGGGACTTTCTCATAAGATAAGAAATTCAAAACACTAACACTCTCCAAAGGAATAATCAAGAAATGATTTCCCATGCACTTCTTTAATATTGAAACATAAAACACCAGGTGAATGAAACCCAAACTCGAATTAAATTCCAACTCATAATCCATATTGCCCACTCACCTCAAAATATGATAAGAACTAATATATCAGGGACCGAGCTTCCCTTTTTTTTCCAAATTGCATCACTCTCTTAAAGAGAGACACTTTCAAGAGGACCAAATCATCCACATCAAACTCCAAGTCCCTTCGCCTTACATCCGCGTAAAACTTTTGGTGGTATTAAGCCTATCCTAAATCACCTTCACATTCTCCATAACTTAGTAAACCAAGTCAGTACCATACAACCTATTCTCACCAACCTTAGACCACCCAATAAGATACCTACACCTCCTACCATAAAAAGCCTCAAAAGGAGCCATGCCAATGCTATAATGATAGCTATTATTATATGCAAACTCTATGAGAGGTAAATGATCAACCCAACAACCACCAAAGTCTATCACACAGAACTTTAGCATATTCTCCAATATCTGAATGGTCATCTCTGCTTTTTCATCCACTTAAGGGTGGAAAGCGGTGCTAAGGATCACCTTAGTTCCTAAACCTCTCTAAAAAAATGCCAAAAATGAAACGAGAATGGAGTACTTCGATCAGATATAATGGTGGAGCACCATGCAACTTGACGATTTCCTAACTGAAAAGCTTAGCATAATCCTCTATCAAATAATTTGTCTTCACTAGCAAAAAGTGAACAGACTTAGTCATCCTATCGACGATGACCCAAAATCGAATCAAACCAATTTTGAGACCGCGGAAGACCAGTAATGAAATCCATATTAATCACCACCCACTTCCACTCAAGCAACCAAATTTCTTAAAACAACCCACCAGGCCTCAATGTTCTACCTTCACTTGCTGACACACCATGCACTTAGCTACAAAATTTTCCACATCTCACTTCTGGTTATTCCACTAATAGATCTCTTTTAAATCATGGTACATCTTTGTCGAACCTGGATGAACAGTGTACCTCAACTTATGAGCTTTAGCCAATATCCTCTCTGGCAGCCCATCAATATTAGTAACACATAATCTACCTTGGTACCTCAAGATACCATCACCACTAATCTCAAAATCCATCACCTTTTGGTGACCCACATCATTATTGATTTTCATCTGTATAGGATCTGAAACCTACTTCTCCTTCACCTTAGCACCCAGAGAGGACTTCACCACCTCTTGATCAATCACATCACCATCCTCAGAGTCCAAAAAATAAATGCCAAAATCAGTTAAACTATGAGTATCCTTCACCAAACCTCAATTCTTCTCATCAACATGATATAATCTCCCCAAGGACAACCTGCTAAGAGAATCAGCAACTATGTTAGCTTTACTTGGATGATAATGAAGACTCATGTCTTAGTCCTTGAGCAACTCAAGCCATCTCCTCTGCCTGAGATTCAACTTTTTCTGGGTGAACACATATTGCAAACTCTTATGGTCTGAGAAGATGCCAACATGAACCATATACAAATAATGACTCCAAATCTTTAGGGAAAAACCATAACTAATAACTCAAAATCATGAGTCCGATAATTCTTGTCATTTACCTTCAGCTGCGTAAAAGCATACACTACCACCTTGCCATGTTGCATCAACACACAATCCAGTCCCATACGTGATGCATCACAATAAATAACAAAGCCATCGGGTAAGGTTAAAACTAGAGCTAAAGTCAACTTATCCTTCAACTTCTCAAAAATACCCTCACAAGCATACTTCACCTTTTTCTAAGTCAACTTAGTCAATGGAGCAGAAATCAAAGAGAAACTCTCCATAAACCACCTATAATACCCGGCTAAACCCAAGAAACTTCAAATATCGGTTTGAGTCATGGGTCTAGGCCACTTCTTAACCACCACAACTTTCTGTGGATATACTATGATCCCCTCACCAGAAATAACAAGAACTAAAAAATAACATCCTTCAATCAAAATTCACACTTAGAAAATTTAGCATACAATCATTGATCCTTAAGGGTTTGCAGCACTATACGGAGGTGATTGGCTAGATCCTCTTCACACTTAGAATAAACCAAGATGTCATCAATAAACACAATGATGAATAAGTCCATAAACTGATGGATAACCCACTTCATAAGATCCATAAATGTCGTCGAAGCATTAGTCAAACCAAAAGACATGACCAAGAATACATAATGGCCATAGCGGGTACAAAAAGTTATCCTAGGGATATCCACCTCCCTAACCTTCAGTTGATGATAACTCAACCAAAGATCAATCTTAGAAAAGTACTTAGCACACTAAAGCTAGTCAAATAGGTCATCAATCCTAGGAACAGGATACTTATTCTTCACTTTCACCTTATTCAACTTGCGGTAATAATCTATATATATTTGAAGGGACCAATACTTCATATGCACGAAGAGTACAAGAGCGCCCCATGGGGAAGCACTAGGATGAATAAAACCCTTATCAAGAAGATCTTTCAATTGCTCCATAAGTTTTTTCAACTCAACTGGAGCTATTCTATAAAGAGGGATAGAGATAGGATAAGTTCTTGATAAAAGATCAATCCCAAAGTCAATTATCCTTTCTGGAGGAACACTGAGAAAATCATCAAGAAATACTTTGGGAAACTCACAGACCACAAGGACAGATTGCAAAGAAGGACCATCAGAATTAGAATCCTTAACCCAAACTAGATGATATAGACACCACTTGGAAATCAATTTCTGGGATCTTAAATAAGAAATGAACCTGTCCTTAGGCACTAAGGAACTCCCTTCCTACTCAATCACTAGTTTATTCAGGAATTAGAAACTAACTATTTGGGTCCTACAACGAAGTGATGCATAGAATGAATGGATCTAATCTATCCCTAAGATAACATCTACAACTCTATCAACTGCACCAACGTCTTCATATCAAAGATAGATACCACATAACCCCTATAGAAATTCCTAGCCATAATAGAGTCACCCACCGAGGTAGACATAGAAAAAGGATCAAGAATACGCTCGAGACCAAAATAAAAATGAGCAACCATAAATGGGTCACATAAGAGAGAGTAGACCCGAGATCAAGCAGACAATATACATCATGAGAAAAAAGTTTTATCATACCGGTAACAATATCAGGAGATGCCTCAAAATCCTGACGGGTGGCAATAACATATAGATTATTTCAGCCAGTGTTGATACCAGAAGTTGCACCCTTTTGTGCAGGAGCTACTATCGTGGCAACTAGAACTTTATTAGCCCAGAAATAACCCTAGAAAGATAATCCCGTTGCATGTGATCAAGCTGACCACACTTAAATCACTTATTCCTCCCCTCATCGCATACTTCATGATACCTTTTTCTCTAAAAATGTCTAGGGGGATAAGATGGGGTTGACTAAGCTCCACTAGCCTGAAATTGGAAACCCTGTGCCCTATACCCACTGTCGGCCTAGAATTGACTATTACCAGATGGCTTAGGATATGGAACACTAGACATAGAGTAGGAACCAAAATTTCCCCACTTTTTCTTAGACCAATATCTATCATCTCTACTACTATTCTGGTGGTCTCCACTCTATCAGAATACCTAGATCTCTTACTCTGTCTTTCCCCTAATTTAGCTTACTTCTTTTTTTTCTTCGACCTACTGCATATACATCATAATCCTAGATATATCTATGTCCTTGTTCAACAAGGCAGCCTTGCACTCTAAAATCAAATCACGAGATAACCTAAAAGCAAATTTTCTCATTCTAGCCCTCATGCTAGACAATAACTCAGGAACAAAAGTTGGTGAAACTTCAAGGTATACTCCTTCACAGCCATCCTATCCTATTTTAGATTCATAAACTCCTTATCATTAGCATCACTCAACACCTGAGGAAAGAAATAGTCCAAAAAGGCACAAAAAACTCATCGCATAGTGCCAACTTTGCATCATCACCCCTAGACTGATACTACTCCTTATACTAAAGATATGCCACATCCTTTAACTGATATGCGGCAAATTCCACGTCCTTGGAGTTAGAATTATGTATAACTCAGAAGATCTTGTCAATCTCATCTATGAACCCTTGAGGATCCTCCTCAACCTTAGATCCAATAAAGTTTAAAGGATTGAGCCTATAAATTGCCCTACTCGAGTAACCTCAGCAAAATTCACAACAGTACCAATAGGACCCAATTAACATGACTGGGATGTCACCAATTGGATTAGCAGATGAATAGAATGGCAGAATTCGGCATTAGATATGTCTTATTGAGGTGGTGGGAAATGATCACCCTCATTACAATGAGCTAGGGAAGACTGGTAGATATTAGTGAAACTCTAGAGGGGCAGTATATTTAGGAGCTAGGACCCTAGATCGACTATGAACTCCATAAGTAGGATGAGTTCCAACTACATTATCCCCAGGTGGGATAGAAAAGGTTCCATGAGCAACATATCTATGAGAAGGGATGATCTGTAATGCGAATAAAAAGGAATTAGAGGAAATTTCAACATCCTAAACTCTACAGTCCAAAAATAGAACACAAAAAAGGAAAACATTCCTAAACGCCTCGTAGTGTCTCTCTTATAAGTGTGGCGCGCTACACACCCATAAAAGAGACTATACTTGACATGGCTTTGTGGACACCCAATGACACCCAACTCGGGCTCTGATACCAACTTTTTCACAACCCGAACCAGGGCCTGACCGAACGGGTATCCTAAGTCCGTCGAGGACTGGGGACCACTCTCTTTTTGCCTAGTTATATAGAACACACATAAACACATAAAATAGGATGATTTCAAATTATATAATATAGAGAAAATAGTAACTCAAAAGGTCTAATAATGTCAACACCAACCAAGTCCATAGTAATCCACAAAGCCACTAAACAATACCAATCATCAACCTAAGTCAGGACATGCCCCCGACCTTGACAATGATAATGACATTAAAAATGTGAAGTATACAACTTTAATTTTTTGAAAGAAAACTGATAGAATGATCAATTCTTTCAAAGAAAGAACGCTCACCACTTCACTGCAAACGATTGACAAATCGAGTCGATCTACCTAATGCTACAAAAGGGTAAAGTAAGGAAACTTAGATCCTAAATTATGAAATAATATAGGTCCTAGGATTGTTAGAAGGTGAGCACTAGCAAGTAACTCAGGGATAAGGGATGGCAAAAATAAGACAGTTCCAAAATTAACCAAAATCTAGTGCACAGATCTTTTGCACATATATATACATATATATATATATATATATCAAATTTTGGGATAGGGAACAAGGATTAACATGCACTTTAAAATCATTAACCTGGATTGTGTAGCTTACCCGTAATAAGAAGTCACCTACGACCTGTATGGATTTAGGTTCCCCCCAGCTGAAAGGGCCCCAGTGCATGTAGCCACACGAATCAGAGAATAATTATAGGTACATATGTACCATTGGGAGACTCAAATATCTGGGTCATATATCAAGGGTGACTTAAGCACCCAGTTATTTAATGTGGGGGACTCGAACCACCCAATCATTTAATAAGGGGGACTCAAACTACCCGATCACTTAGACCCTCGTGCTGGAAAATGTAGTTTCAAGTATTGGTCCCTCGAAACCTCTACTTTAATGACCCAATTACACAACCCCCTTTAAATACAATTAAAATATTTTTCACATGTTCTCATTAATTGAACTAATTTATTCATTCAGGCATACCATTGGTATCATCATACCAACCTCACTTGCAAGTTTATATTATCATGCTATAACTATTATCCATCACATGAGGGAATCCCATGACCCCTAAAGTTCAATTATTCATTCATACTAGGAATACATAATTTTCCAAGTTCAATTAAATCAATTTGTGGTTCATTAGCCTTTTATGCCATGCAATGGTGTAAGTTAGCAAGTTAAACCATGCGGCAAAACCATATTTCAATATTTATTTCACAAATGGGTTGAGGAAAAATAATTTCCAAAACCATGTGCCAAGTCAAAAGCATCAAGTTAAGGGAAACCATGACCCCTCTATTTATTCACCATACTCATGCATCCTACAAGTTCAAAACTATTAATAAAGCAAAAACAATGCATAATAAATTATGGAAAATAATTTAAGAATCAACCATGCCAAAGCTCTCAACGCATGTCAAAACCCATGGACAAATAACCATATGAATTCATGTTTTAATGTAAAACAAGTTTAAGGGTAAAATCACATGCTTGAAATATCAAGGGTTACGGAGAAGAAACCAATAATTGAGCCCTTAGATAGTCAACCTTGAAAAAACCTAGCTTTCTCTTACTTGAGGATTTGAGTAAGTAAAGAGGGTGTTTTGATTTGTTAATTAATAAAAATAATACCCCAAAGGTGCTATATATATGTGGGGTCTAAGTAGGAAAAAGGGAAAATAATAAGAATGTCTTCAATAAAAAGACTTAAAAACTATCGCCCAGTCATTACGGGTGATCTTACAACTCGTAGGGTCACCCTATGACTCATGGAATTTAGTAATAAGCTGGACAGTATCCATAAAAACCAACACTGATTTGACTATGATTCGTTCCCTATGACTCATATTCAGACCTTACGACTAGTAAGGTCAAATCATAGGTAAGACAAAAATATTGGACACCTTTACTGGTTAGGCTACAAGAACCACCATATACTCTTAATGAGTCTTAATGAATCATTGGGTTCTATTCATGATCAACATAGAAACTTGTCCAAATATATTGGTCAGGCAACGATTAGGGTCCTACAACCCGTAATGACACCCTACGACTTGCAGAGAGAGTTGTAGTCTGGGCAGTAAGCTCACATGTCTAAAAATTTTCAAGGACTAAAATCTGAGGTATTTCAGTTAATGTCTACTGAGTACCACAGGTTTGGTACTCATAACACTTCTGCAGACTGTAAATTATAGTACAAGATCTCATTGTTAATGTGTGCATTATGTTGAGCAGTCATGGATCAAAAATTAGGAGTGACCTCCTTATGTCCCGAGCGTTCTTTCTCTATCTCTCTTGTTATTACACTGATCTTTATTTTACATTTTGAAGACTATTTTGTATGCTTACTCTGTACTCATGTTGTATTAGAAGCTCTTGTACTAACATCACCAGGTTTTTGGGGATGTATTTATTTCTTGTTGTCTTTTTTTTCTTTTATTTAATTTTTCTTTCACTTTCTTATTAGTTCATTACTAGATGTTTCAAACTATAGGTTGGCTTACCAACTAGAGGGCTATGGTTGTTGCCATCATGATCTTAGAAATCAGGTCATTAAAAATTGGTATTAGAGCTTAGATTCATCGGTGTTGTTGTTACAAGAACAAAGTACCTAGTAGATTTTTGTGGATCGGTATGAAGATATTTTTATCCTATCTTTGTAAGGGAACATGGAATTATTAGGAAATCATATTATTGACTCCTTGTCGTGTGTTCATACTTTTATAAACCTTTAGTACTTCTTTGATTTCACTCTTTCCCCGATGGATAGCACGTGATTATAGATGATATGAATAGGACTTCTGTGTGTATTACTAGAGATTCACATCAGCATTAGGCTAAGGATTTAGAGGTTTATATCAAGAACCATCATCTCAGCTAGAGGGTTTGGGGCTAGCCTAGGTTCCAACAGAGTTTCTGGCCGCCTCAGCTTTTCAAGATTCAGTGTTAGGGGTTTCAAGACTTTTCATGGATAAGTCACAGCCAATGTTGGTGCTCGGTTTATCAAGTGGTTTTCAGGCTAAAGTTGGGTTTATTGGAATTCAACAGGGTTTTTTATCAGTTTTAGAGTATGAAATTGGGTTTCTCGAGTAGGTCAGACCTACTCCAACAATATTCCTTACATATATGATTTATCAGAGGATTAATATTTCCACTTTATTTGGCATCGGAGCATATGATAGCAGTTAGTCTACTTTTTTTCAGGTTGTTGATTGTGTCAGGGATATAGAGATCACATGTATTGCGACATATAGAGGTGGTAATAAAAGGACATATCAATAGTACAAAGTTAGTGGTATTTTGTATGGAGGTCGATATTTTCCTGGCAGAGGTCTACATCATTTGTTGCCTATTAATTCTATAAGGTATAACCTCAGAGTATAGATGTCTCTCTAATAGATTATGGTGGTTTTGGTAGATAGAGTTTTGGTCAGGAATAATGGGTTATTCAATCTAGGTCTTTAGGCCATAGCATCCATTTAGGGTTAGTAGGTCCGGTACATCAGAGGCATGTTTTAATTACGGAGAGATCATTCATTGGTCTAAGGAGTGGCCCAGGTATGATTTGGTAAGCCAGTTGGGGTCAGCTCATGTTTATCGCTAGGTTAGAGCTTCAAGAGTTTGTTATAATTGCAGAAAGATTGGTCATTATTCCAGAGGGTGTCCTCGATTTGGGATTATTTGTCAGTTAGCACAGTCAGATCAATCTATTAGAAATATGGCACACTTAGCTAGAGGCAGTGCACTTGATCTTTAATTTGGTCATTCAGATGCTCAGTTTAAGATTAGACACATTCAGATTTGTACTTCATCAAACAGTCAAGGACCATGACTTCAGATTCTATTGTTATAGGTGTGTTTTTTATTTTTGTCTTTTAGTTTCTATTTGAATTATGATGGGGTTTTCATACCCATCGACGGTTACATGCCTTAATATTTCTACATTGATTGTCATATGCCTTTGTGTAAATTTAAGAATACTTAACTACCACCGTAAATAATTCTTTTTAGTGATGGGCTGAGTGGATTGGTGTCGTAATTTCTTTGGGGTGTAGCATTTGGGTTAAAGCCCCTTTCAATTGGTATATTAGCCTTTTGTGATATTTGAGTGGTATTGGTTGTGTTTTCATTTTATTATGCCACCCGCACTTTATACTGTTGTTTTAAATGTTATTGTTTTGAGTTTTATTGATTCTTTCTTGATAAATGGCTAGACTAGTGTTATTTATTTAGTATTTCCTTCTTGTGATTCTTGTTTGTTTGGCTTAGGTGACTACCTTGGTTGGTTGGTTTCCAATCTTTTTTGGTAAGGTTAGATCAGTTATTAAGTGGGTTGTGAAAGTGAAGGTAGGTGTTTCCGTGGCTTTGTTGTTATTTTTGCATAAGCGATCCTTTTTCAATAGACTATTTCTAAGGTTGGTAGGTTGAGCTTTGTCATTTTAATTTGTCTGGTTCATTGCTCAGTAGTAATATTTATCTTGATATTGGTGTTGACTTAGGCACTCAATTCTTTCTGTGATGTGGTTCATGGTCCAATTGAGATGAGGTTGTTTTAAATAAAAGAATTCAGAAATTTCTTATTTCGATATTGTTTTGGCCTAATAAGACATCGTAGACTATTTCTGCTTAGTGGTATATGCTTGTGTATCAACTGTTTGTAACCAAAATGGGTGTCTTCTGCAAGTATTTGTTATTATCGATTGAGTATTGGTTTGACCAAATTTAGTCTAAGATCGTATTTTTTGGGTTGCTTAAGATTTGGATGCCATTAGTGCTTTTTGCTACCTTGGTGTGTTCTTGGTTATGCCTTTATATGTTGTGCCCTCAGCGAATGCGGATTTGATTGCTCGTACCTTCAGTCGATCACTTTGCTCTGTTGTGATTATGTCTTTGGCTATATTTTAGTATTCGCCCTTGTGGAACCACTGGATATATGCTTAGTCTCTAAAGGCTATACTTATTGGGGGTATATGCTTAAATTTTAGTAATAAAATTGATTTGGGTATTTGATCTTCTTGAAGATTTATTGACTCTAGTTGTGATTTTTGACTTTTTTGGATGACGGCTTGGAAGCGATAGATTTTGGTATGGATGTTTTCTCGCTAATAGGAACAATTTGGTTAGTTAAGGTCAAGTAATTCATCTTCGGTGTTGAAATTATAGCTATAAATTGCATAACTTTGTTATAGCCCTGTTACGAGGTTTTTATTTAGTTGGGTATTTGGAGATAGGTTGACCAGGCCTACTCGTTACCTACCGACTTAGTTTTCTTTTGTTCAGATGGGTTGTACTTGCTAGATATTCAAAAGATGGTCCATTGGTACATGGTGTTACTTTCTATTATGTTTTACCTCGATTCTTAATTTTCGTCAGACTTTTGGAAGTCTGCTTAGCAGAAAATGTGTTCCTAAGTTTGTTTTAGCGTGGTTTCACCTATAGTTAGTGGAGAATTCTGGAGTAGATCATTTAGTTTTGAGATATTATGCATCAAACTATTAGTTTTGAGGGTCATCCGGACTAGTTAGTGGCTTGGCAGAGATCGCATACATTAGTCATCACTAATTGTGTATACAGGTTAAACATTATAGGCTTTGTTCTTATATTAGACCATGTGTATGTTGATGGGTCGTCTTCAGACTTTTGTGATTAATGTGATTTGATTGCATAGACAAGACTCAATTAATGAAAGAAAGATTCTGTGTAGTTTGGAATGGATATCAGGTTACAAGGACAAGGGAATTCTAGATTTAGTATTGGAGTTTGTTGAATGGTTCATTATTTAGATTATCATTCGCCTGGTTGAGTTTTTTATTGGTTGTGCTTGTATCAGTGTTATGTCAGCATGGTGTGGTTTGGGTTTGGATACTTCAATTAGGCTCGATTCAGTTAGAGGTTTGTTGGTTGTTAAGGATGAGTTTTTGGTTATTTGAAAAGTGAAATAAGGATGTGAAGGAAAAAGGAATACCTTTAAAAAAAATCCCTTAGACGCGTCGTTTAGCCTTGGAGGTTATATGAAAAGTTTTACTCGGGATATGTGGGCCCAGTACCTCATCCTTTCAAAATTTTTGGCTCTTTTATCTATTGACTATCAAGGGAGAAATTCCTTTTAGTAGTGGATATCGTAATGACTCTATAGGTCATTTTCTCAATTTCTATTTATTTTTGGTATTTTGCACCTTCTCACAGTGGCTACAAATCATTAATGACTTGTCAAAATCTATCAGTTCAGTTATCGAGCAGTTCATTGGGATTTTATGTTCATTTCTCTATTTTGGAGCTTTTGAAGTTGAGAAATAGGTCTCAAACCAAAAATTCTAGTAAACAACCTTGGATGAGAATTCCAACAGCGTCGTTTGTTCCAGAACATTGATTTTAGCCTCGGAGACCCTTGGTCTGGGTTTCGAGGCTTTCAAACTCATTTAAGGTTATTGGTTGGAAATTGGTTAAAATGAAACTATAGGTGTGGGACCTACATTAAATCAAAATAACCTCAGATGAAAAATTTGATAGTCCCTTTGAGTCTAAAATATCTAATTTGGCATGTTAGTATAGTTTGTTTGCATGCAAGGAGTCCAATATGAATCCCAAACCCCTAATAAAAGTTCATAGGTACTTGGTAAATTCCGGTGTAGCAGCTGCTAGTACAGCCAAACTTTGTCCTTCGTGTTTGCGAGCTAGCCTTTACATTCGTGAAGGGTAAGTCGCTTGGGAAGGCTCAGCTTTGCTCTTTGCATTTGAGATAAACTAGCCTCGTTTGCGAAGGCTTAAGCTGGTTTGTTTTCGCATTTGCGACGGAGGTCATACATTCGCAAAGGACTATTGGCAGCCCCTTTATATTTTTCTTAATCTTGATCCTAAGCCTATTTTTAGGGGTTTTGGCCATTATTAGCCCTATAAACTCAAGAAAATCATAGGGGATAAAAAATTGTAGCTGGAAATGAGTGGAGGGTACTGAGGTGATCATTCCCGATTAATTTCTTTGTAAGTTTCCGTCCTAATTATCCGTAAATCCTTGATTTTCTCTCTTATTTTCCTTAACTTTGCAGGTTGATTTGAGCCCAATTAGTGCTCCATTTACGCTCAAATTTTGAGCATACATTTCTTATTCTTCGAGGGACCTCGTGACCGATTCAATTTTAGAATTTCATTAGTGGTTCCTATAATTATTTTTTATCAAATTTTGGGTCCGTTGTTTTATATTACAATATGGGTAACATTTTACTCGTACTAACTCATAGATTATGATTTAAATTGCGTGACAAGATTTTGGAATCGTGAAGTAAAGACAAGCAATTTGTGGATGATTCGAGATTGCGGTTCAGCTTTAAGGTAGGCTTCGATCTCCTTATCACTATGAGATTCTTCATTTCATTTTTTACGTGCTACGTAGGAATTATAGATTATGTATATACCTAGATATATCATGACTTGACCTAATTAGGGGATTTAGAATAGAAATGTAACCCGAACTTAGCCTAGAATACTTGTTAAGGTTGTAGGATCCAATACACCTGATTATAAACTTGATTAATCAGATTTGTTTAAGAGATCACTTAGTAAAAGACTTATCATACTACTTAGTATTTTCGGTGATATTTCGCCCTTAGACCCTTCTTATAGCTTTATGTCCTCGTTTACCCTAGTTTCTCAATTTATAACAGTAATATCTTATTGAGTTATTATATATTGGTGTGGCTGAGGCCATGATTATGATACCAGTTGGATGCTAGATTAGTCCTCTACGCTTTGATTGACTTGTCCCTTAGCTTGTAGACACTTAGATGCTCGTGGTGGTATTGTTTAGATACTGGTGATGACATGCATACAGTTGAGAGAATTTACATTGATTAATGGCACAATCTCAATCGAAACCTTGGTTTTACTATAATTTTTTTTAAAACAAAATCTCTACTTTTCAACTTTAAAATTGATTCATTAGATTTTTGTTGTTCATGGAGTTTTGAAAAATTCAAACATCTCATAGATAGAGAGATAGGAACGGAAGTTGTGTCACATTTATTAATGATTTATAAGCTTATAAACAAAATATATTACTTTGGACACTTAGACCGAGGATGTTTCGGTCCATTTTTGAACAACTCTTTTTTACCACTACTTACTCATTTTGGTCGAGTGAGATTTTGACTCTTTCTATATTACTATATTGTTTTAGTCTTGGGTTCAATCTTGGACAATGGATTTACAGATATTTACTCATTCAGTTTCGATTTGAATCTGACATTCTTTATGATATATATATATATATATATATACACACACACTAGTTTTATATGTCCCGTGCTAAGTCCGGTCCCAAACTCAAGTAATTTAATATTTTATATAATAATATGATTAAATATATAAGACAATTACAATTCGCAAAGATCATAAGCTGAAAAACATTATTATTTTTATTAGTTTATGAACATATATTCTATAGCCATAAATAAAAATATATTTCTTCAGATTTTTATTAAGTCGTAATTTTATTCATAATTTCACGTGGCAAGAATGTAAGTTAGTTAATATGGTAATTTAAGCTTAGTTTTACTTTAAATTAAGGAAAATAAAACTAAATTCATCAAAATAAACCTCGAGAATCTAGTAGTTCTTTATAGTTAGTTTATGCCTAAGAATATTAATTCTCAATTAATCAATAAAGATATTTTAAAAATAATCTGATCTTAATTAATACCACTACCTTCATTTTTAACTTTGTCAAAAATTTTAACTTTCAATATTTGAAATATTTTATTGATAATTTCAAAAGCAAGATAAAATTATTCATAAAATTTTTTAATTCAATTCATAAAAAGTGATTAGGAAATATTGAGAACCATATTTAGTTCATCCAATTAGTTAAACAACATGAAGAGCTAAATAACTCAATTGATTGTCAACTTGAACTCTCACTTTATTAGTGAAGGTTTAATTGTCCACTTTGTAATTTCCTTCTTATTTCATATTTTTAAAAAAATAAATTAGTTAAACGATTAAAAATTCAAGAAAAAACTCAATATTGATTTCTCATATTATGACACACCACATTCAAAGTCCCATTTGGAAAAAAAAGAAATAAAATTTTATCTATATCAACTACATGTCATAATTTTAGTGGATTAACAAATTAATTGAAATTACTAAAGTAGCCTTGTGAGGACTACCAACGTTTATTATTCTCTTTTATATATAATGGTAATATATATATTCGATATTGAAAGGAGTAGATTTGTGATGATGGATTATGGAAGTACTAGTTCAGGATCAAGTAGTGTATACAAATATTCAAATTTTCTATAGGCCCCTTCGTCCGATGAGCCACAGTACCGGAGAAAGATGATCAATGTAGGTCCTGTCTTTGTAAACTACTAAGTTGGAGGGGATGTATACATTTGGTACGTTATGGCAGGTGTGTTAGATATGATATTTGGTTTAACTTGCATTATTTGGTTCTTTTCATGATTTTCATTCATTAATGTGCATCGCCTACCACCAGTAAAATTATTGGTGTTTGTACTATCGATCTTATGGGAGTTGTTTAGGTACAGGTTATGATTGTTGTTTACTGAGTATTTGATTGTACCTTCCAAGATTATAGTGGTTCAATTAGGTCATTGTTTGTTTGGGATAACCACTTTTATTATTATCATTTGTATGATTCGCTGCATAAATGAATTAGTACCCGAGACTGCCGGTACATTTCTGAATTCTTTTACTCATTATTATGGTAAGATTTAGTACTGTTAGATTATCTTATGATTATTCACTTTGGTTAGAGACCCTGCTTATTCTATAGAAAGATCTCATACCACTTATGGTCTTTGGATATTAGACCAGCTCTCTCACAATAATGTCTTTGGGTTTGATTATTTGTATAGCATTGATATATATCTATAGATACTCTCTCCTTTCCATGATTTGTATTTATTTCCTTCACTTTTACTACTATAACACATTGTATAAACATTTCTTCATTCTACTATTGTATATGATGTATCTCTTACTTCACTTTACTACTGTAGATTGGCTAAATTCTTATGATATCACACTTATCCCGACTTATAGGTAGTCTATGATAGGTTATTCTTATCATTCCATTAATATTATTATTATTAACTTTGTGGATAGCTGCTTGTAATTTATATTCCTGCCACCATTGGACAACATAACTTTTTCCAGTCTACAAGAGCCTTTCTAGTGAACTCAATAAATTTCGTCCATAAAAAGCTTCTACAAACACCTTAGCAGCACAAACACCTAAGCCTAGAATGTTTGGATAGAAAATACAACACTTTTTCAACAACTTTGTTCTCCCAACATATGAAACAAACCTGGCACCAGACATCTTTTCAGTTAATGGTTCACATTGGAGCACAGTAAGCCTTTTAGTGCTTAGTGGAACACCACAGAATCTGAAAGGTAATTCACCTCTGCTATAATCAAGCTCACTACAAATTTGTTGCTAGACAGTCATGACACTCTACCAAATATATATAATTTTTTTGTGGATTAGCAATCAAGACTGAGGAAAGTGAAAAAAATCTATGTTGCCTGTACGAGGCATTCTTTGAGTTCACATCACCCTGCAATAAAGAAATGGATCATCTGCAAATCCTAAGTTTGTTGGGTTAACTTTTGCACAGTTGAGAAGTCTACTCAAGTACTCCATGGCTAGTACAAAGAGAAATGGAGAGATTGGGTCCCTCCTTTCCTTGGAGCAATTGGTGTATTGTATTTTTCATTTAAAACAACAGAGTAAGATACAATTGTCATGCATTCCGTACTCCACTTCATGAACACTTCATAAAACTCTAAGAAATGCAATAATTGTTTCATATAGGGTCATTTCATAGAGTCATAAAACTTTTGCATATCTATTTTGATCATACATCTAGGAAAAATTGATTCCCTTCCATAACTCTTCACTAGTTCATGACCTAGAACGAAATTGTTTGTAATCAATCTACTCTGTATAAAGGTTGCCTAAGATTGTCCACTATCGGTGACATTATAGCACAACTCTATTGGGCATGCATATTTCAAAATTAAACATATTGATGACGTTTAGAAACTCAAAATTTAACAATTATTATATTTAGATATTTAATATTAAGGATAAAAAGAGAACTTGACTTTATAAATTAGATAAATAAATGACATAATACATAAGCAGGCTCTTTAACTTGACCTCAAATTATACATATGACCTCCAACTTTGGGTGTGCACAAGTAGACCCTTAAACTGGTATAAAGTTGGACAAGTAGATACATATGTCCTATGTGGCATCCTACGTGATCAATGCTAGTCCTACATGGCATCCTAGGTGCATTATGTCACGTAGGATGTATATGTCTACTTGTTCAACTTTATACAAGTTTAAGGGTCTACTTGTACACACCCAAAGTTGAAGGTCATAGATATAATTTGAGGTCAAGTTAAAGGGTTTGTTTATGTATTATGCCTAAATAAATTAAAATAAGTATTTCTAATATAGAAGTCAAGTAAATATATAGAATCAACAAAATTGGTCAAAGCAGATCACCTTAATAAATTATCTATAGCAGTAAATCTTTTTTCTCAAATTTCTACTATATAGAAGAGTGAGATGGAGGACAATCAAGGGTATATTTATCATTTCAAAAAAAAAAATTCCCTTGCTTACTTATGCTTTAGGCTTTAAAGCTTGGCCACAAACTTTTAATGACAAAAAAGCCAGCCAGTTTTTTCTAAATGGCAATCACATCCCAATTGATATGATATCTCGTGTGGACCCAGATCTTCCTCACAAACTCTTTTTAAAAATTACTTCGTGGCAGCATTCATTAATGATTGGTCCATATATATATATATATATATATATATATATATATATATACTAGTTTTGTGTACGTGTGTTGCACGTGTACATCATACCAAATTGTCAATAATTATAAAATATATAAAAAAAATAACTTATTAAAAAATAGCAATTAACTTTAAATACCATATAATATTTAAAAACTAACTTGGAATAGATTTCAAGCCAATAAAAGTAGTCAGGAGAAGTACTCCTTCTACATCTAAGTTACTATCAGAAAAATAAAATCTAATACTAACATCACACTTTACTTAAAATATAGTATGAATCATTGTGATAATTAACATGATGACCTTCATTAATTACCATCTAAACCGTGTCCACTAAACTCCATGAATTAATTGACGAAAAAAATCTATTTAATCAAATGTATTTTTAATTCTAACATCTTATAAATAAATAAAGACTTAATAGCTATAATTTCCCCATTATTCACTTTTAGTTAATTTTCCTTTATAACTAAATGAATAAACTTACAAAAGATAAATAGTTACAATAATTACTATAAACAATAACAAACCTCTAATCTTCATGAGTTCTTTCTCCACGTAAAATTTTCTAAAGTAATAGGAGGATTACAAAAAAATAAGAAAAGAATTTCAAATTGAGTTATTTCTCCACGAAAAAATTCAAAAATAATAGGAGGAATATAACAAATAAGAAAAGATTTTCAAATTATAAGTTCTGCAGGAAACTGTTTTGTTTTTTTCATATTATTTTCATTTATAAATTTATCATATTACATAATTTAAATAAGGATGAATTTACATAACAAATATCACAATTATATTTATAAGGTCAAAACCAAAACTACGAGTTTAAGCTAAAGGTAAAGGACCAGATCAAAAAAAACTTGCGTTGGTATCAACATTTTGAAGAAATACATATGTTTGGCAAATATATCAACATTCACCAACATGCATATAATTACAAAAAGAATATATGCCTACTAAAAGAGACTCTCACCTCTAAAAAAGATTGAGAATTGGGTGTTTTGTGTTGCCTCGGCATGACCGCATGAGTATAATGAAACTTTTTATAATAGGCTATGATTTTTTTACGTATAGTTTAGGATTTTTATTTTCTTTCCATATATTTTAGGACTCATATATTTTATGTATTTTAGAATTCTTTTCATATATTTTAGTATTCATATATTTTATGTATTTTAGGATTCTTTCCATATATTTAAGGAATCTTTCATTAAATAAAATAATAATTGGAGAAATAAAGTAAAAGGACGATTTTGTCTATTGTTGAATCTTTTAATGAAGGGCAAAAAGTTCAAATCACTTTCCTAAAGGTGTTCTCACTTTTACTATTTTATATTTATATATATAGAGTGAGAGAAGTATCGATTACCCTCCTGAACTTGTCACGTTTTATTCATGGTACACCTGAACTTTGACTAGTCCTAAGTAGCCCCCCCCCCCCCCGAACTTGTTCTTTTAGTATGTCACGCGTCCCTTTTATGGTGATCTGGCAAAATATTTGAGTTCAACCTCCATCACTCGCGTGATGGGGGTATTTTTTATGCCAAATCAGCATTTTTAATGATAAAAACGAAAAAAAAAAAAAATTCTTTAATTTTTTCAAAAAATTCAATTATTGCTCTCCCTATCTATCATCCCTCTTCCTCCATTACTTCCAATCTAAAAGAAAAATCATCCGTTTATTAATTTTATCAAACTCCAGTTTATTAATTAGTTTATGAAATAAAAATTTCATCCATTTATTAATTCAATCCAAAACTCCAGTTTCCATTTCTATGAAACTCCTTCAATTTTGTAATCTTAATTATATATATCATATGAGTTATTGTAACTAAAAAAATGTACTAAATATCGAAGCAGATATTTTAAACAATATTAACGAAACAAATACTAAAGAAACTAAGACACATACTTATAATAAATGTAGTTATATTAGTTATTAGTTTTTAATCCCTAACGATTTGATTTTCGATTTAACCGATAAGAAAATACTCATAAAATAAAAAAAGTAGTAACAACATGAAAAGAAACCGAATCTTAGTTGCTACAAAAATCCTACTTATATATATATATATATATATATATATATATATATATATATATATATAAAAGAATAATTTAATATAATCTTATTGGGTTATCGGTTTACCCAATAACTTAATAAAAAGATTAAAATCGAATCAATAACCTAATAATTTTTTTTACAAAATCATTAAAAAATCGTTAACTCAATAACAATAAATCAATAACATTTTTATCGGTTTGATGTTTGTACACCCCTAACTTAAATTATAATTTCTTAATCCATTAATTATAATAAGAAACGTATTTGTGCATGTGACTTTCCTCAAAATCCTAATCGAAACATTAATTGAAAACTACTATGAAACACTAACCGAAAAAAAATAATTTCATATAATGAAACACTAATCGAAAAATAATAATTTCATATTTTTAACACAAAAAAATATAATTTTTTAAATAATAGCTTACTTGATCGACGAAAATTATACCTTTCACTATTTTGGAGTAGAGAAAAATTGAAAAATATAATTT
Source organism: Capsicum pubescens (assembly GCA_030864215.1). NCBI lineage: Eukaryota > Viridiplantae > Streptophyta > Magnoliopsida > Solanales > Solanaceae > Capsicum > Capsicum pubescens. The sequence goes on along the minus strand of CM061547.1, from coordinate 72,778,890 downwards.
TTTTAGAAAGAAATCGAATAATTAAGGGTAGAAATGAGTTATTTTTTAATATAGGATAAATATAAGAAAAGTAAATGGTATTATCCACGTGGACAGCTACATCAATATTTTTATCCACGTGTCCGTGCGTATATTACAAGCAGTGGATAGTGGGCCGAAAAGGGTGGCACGACATACTAAAAGAACAAGTTTGGGGGGGGGGGGGTACTTAGGACTAGTAAAAGTTTAGGTTTACCATGAATAAAACGTGGCAAGTTCAGGGGGTAATTTATGCTTCTCTCTCTCTCTCTATATATATATATATTCTCATTTCTATTTCATTTTATGAGGTGAAATTTTTTGTTTTTTATGGTAAAATAACCACATAAAAATAGAATTAGTTGTTATTTGCATATTTAATTACTCCACAAAATCATTATTGAAATAAAATAATCATAAAATTCATAAATATTTAAATTATAGTACACACATTCAATTTATTTGCTTACTTTTCTTTAAAGTTTGTTTCAAAAAAGAACCTTTTTTTAACTATTGAATTATAAATTTTCACATGTCATGCTTAACACTTTCTACGTGTTATTAATTTAAGATAATAAGATGAAAAGTTATTTTTTACTTTCTTAAATTTTGTATCAATTCAAAATCAAACAAACAAATTGAAACAGTGAAATCCTCAATATCAAAAAAAAGGAAAAAAAGGCTTCAAATATTAAAAGTTAATTTTAAAGATATAACTTATACGCTACAATAATAAATAAACATTAATATTATAACATCTCTTTACACTATCAATTTGTATGACATAAACTCATTTAATGTTTATTTTTTGTATTCAATTTTCATGAGTAATTTTCAGCTGTTAATAATCTTAGAATTTATTGTTTAAAACTTTTAGGTTGTTTCACTATAAAAATTAACATATGAGATATCCATATGAATAAAAGTAAATCTTGTCTCTCTAAAATCAATAAATTATTTTATTTAATTTACTCATATACTATAATTTAAGACTATGTGTTTATTGAAAAAATTAACATATGAATAATTATGTCATTGATTTAACATTATAGATTGTTTCGTTATGAAAATTAACATATGAATAATTATGTCATTAATTTAAGACTATAATTTTTATTGAAAAAAATTAGGATATGTATAATTTATGTGGAATAACATTAAAATATTTATTATATTCGCATCGGTTAATGTCATTTTAAACAAGTTACCTAAAAAAATAATTTTACTTATCTCATTGAATGACTACTAATATCACGTCTTTTCCTATGTCCTTTGGTTTTTTTATTTTGAGATGGTATATCATCTCATAATGTATGCAAATCTCTCTTTAGAAGCGTTACTACTTGAGAAAATTGAAGGAAAGGTGTCTTTTAAGTCTTGAATAAAGGATTGGTGACATTGACCGACAGATAGGATCAAACATCATTAGGAAACATGATTAAGGTAATTGTGGACTTGATTAATATTTTCAAAACTTTATAATCTTATCAAAAATACAAATCAACCCAACCCACACCCCTCTTTAATCCAAATCAACCACTCTCTCCTCTCTCTCGACAGCTTTTCTCAACTTTCTTCCAACCAACAGTTCTGCAAAATTTCTCTCTTCAATCCCCGGCGACAAATAGTTGGGCTTCGAGTTTCCCTTTTTACTCCCTTGAACCCCCGACAACTTCTACCTCCGGCGATAAATAGTTGGGCTTCGAGTTTCCCTCTTCAATTCAAATCAACCTTTCTCTCATCCTTCTCTCGACAGCTTCTCTCAACTCTCTCCCAACCAACTGTTCTGCAAATTTCTTATTTCAATCCTCGGCGACTTCAACATCTGACTACAAATAATTGGGCTTCGAGTTTCTTTTTGACTTCAACCTTCAATCGACGTGATAGCCTTGCTCTCCGTCCACAACAGCTTCGAATTCTTCATCGTTCCTTTTCTTCTTTCATAGGTAAAAATTTATGGCCTTTTTAGTTTTGAAGAAAATGAGGAACTTGAGCCAACTTCTCTTATAGTATTGGTTAACAATTTCAATATTTGTTGCATTAATTTGAAATGCGGTCTGAATAGAACCCTAATTTCTGGTATTTCTTCTCTTTTCTTTTCGAAGTGAATTATGATATTTTGTTGTTTGTTGCAGTTTTTTGAAGTATGATTTTTATTGTTTGTGTTTATAAAAATAAAATGACAATTTGGGTTGATTTGTTCTGTTCTTGTTCTTGGTAAAAATGGTGAAATTATTGTTTTAGTTGAACAAAATCGTGCAACTATTTTTTATTTCCTCCAATAGATTACCCATCTGGTGCAACATATTAACCATCTAATGCAACAGATTTATCATATGATGCAATAGATCAACCATCTGATGCACCAGATAAACCATCAGATTACAATTCTGATGCAACAGATTAATAATCTGATGCAACAGATTAACTATCTGATGCAACAGATTAACTATCTGATGCAACAGATTTACCATATGTTGCAACAGATTAAGCATTGGATAAAAAATCTGATGCAAATAATTAACCATCTGGTGCAACGGAAGAACCATCAGATTAATGATCCGATGCAACAGATGAACCTCCTATTGGATAAAATCCTATCAACTCTTTCAACAGAAAATGTCTAAGACTTGATTTTTCCAACTGATCATCATCTGCCACGATAGACAACCCTATGTTGGAAAAAATCTAAACAATAATGATCATTGATAACTGTTCTAACAGATCACTCATGTATTGCAATAAATGTGTGATCTGTTGCACAAACCATTTATCTTTCTCAATAGATGAGTGACATATTTTGTATTGTCGCAACAGATTTCTCAACCGTTGTTACGGTTAGTTAACTGCTCTGACAAATCACTCATATATTGCAACAGATGTGTGATCTGTTGCACAAACTATTCATCTTTCTCAACAGATGAATGATATGTTTTGTATTGTTGCAACAAATTACTCAGTCGTTGCTACCGATTATTTAACTGTTCCAACAGATCACTCATATGTTGCAACGGATAATGTCACAATAAATATGTGATCTATTGCATAGACCATTCATATTTCTCAACAGATGAGTGATATGTTTTTCTATTATCGCAACAGATTACTCAGCCATTGCTACAGGTTATTTAACTGTTACAATAGATCACTCACATATTAAAACAGATGATGTTGCAACAGATGTGTGATCTGCTCCATAGACCATTCATTTTTCTTAATAGATGAGTGATTTATTTTGTATTGTCGCAACAGATTACTCATCAGTTGCAACAGGTTATTTAACTATCCCAACGGATTACTCATATGTCGCAACAATGTGTGATCTGTTGCACATACCATTCATCTATCTTAAAAGATGAGTGATATATTTTGTACTATTGCAATAGATTACTCATTTGCTGTAACAGGTTGGTTATATGCTGCAACAGATATACTACCTGGTGCAACAGATCGGTGATCTGTTGCAACTGTTATTTTACTATTTTGCTTGTTTGATTTACTGTTATCCCTTTTTAATGATGCATTAATCAACTATAATATATTTTTTTATATTCCTGTTAATTTTAGATAATATGGTTCCCAAAAAAATAGAAACTAAATCAAGTCTAAGTAAAGGAACAAGTGAAGCAGCTAGGCTACATCCACCACTCTATGAGCTTTCTTTACAAGTGTTATCTTAATCGGGAGCAGAATATGATGAACATGGGAAGGGGGAATATTTTAAAAGAGATGATGCAAATGCTAATAGCCCTTCCACCGAAGAGTTGGTCAAAGCCTTCAGCATTGATCGTTATCCTGTGAAAATACAGTGCGATGGTGCCGCAGATTTAACGGGTGATTTTATGGTTAAGTCAGCCATGGGAAAATATTTCGACGCCTTCAGAAAAATACTTCGAGAATAAAAATTGAATGCTTATTTCAGGGACAGCTGCTTTGGGAAATATCTTGGTTTGCCGGAGGACAACAATGCTCGTTTCCAAATAAAAATGGTATATAAACTTCCCAAGCGTAGGTTTATGTATGAAAACAAAGATAAGATGGATGACGTGTGGATAAATTATTGTGGCATACCTGTTTGTTTTGGTTGGAAGGAATTTTCCATAGTTACTGAACTAAAATGTTATCCTCCTTCACAAGTTATACCTATTCTAACCCAAAAAAAGTACCCCGTACACCCAAAAAAGGCAAAGGCAAGTCGTGTAATCGTGGTGACTTGGTGTCCATTGTTGGTCCAAGCTTCAAAAATAAAAATTTGATAGAAGCGTTGAAAGGTAAAGGACTTTTAAAGAAGCACAAACAGTCATTGTGCTTGGTTTGATTTGTACATAATATTTTTTTAGCGAGAGACGTTAACAACAACATAAGCCTCAGTTTAATAAATCTCTCCGAGGATCTTGAGGTGTTTAACAACTATCCTTGGGGGTATGAAAGCTTCAAAATGGCTGTCAAATATTTGTTGACTCCATTAGCGCCAAAGCCAGTCAACTTATATGGTTTTCCATGAGCTTTCATGATAAATGTTTCTTTCTTCTATTATGATATCATTCATTTTTTTTACTCAATAATGGTTTTGATTTATTGACGTTATTTTATAGGCTTGGGCGTTTGAAGACATTCTTTATTTGAGATAACAAGTGAACTACTAGGAAGGAGTTTCCTGTCTAAGAATCTTGAGATGGTTGTTGGCCAAAACTGATAAAAATATAAAATTTCTTGATATCTTCAACCCCCCGAAAGATACAGTAAGTATAATTATAATTAATTTTTTCTTTTAATTAATGATTTTTTTTGAATGATTTAATCATTATTCTAATATATGTAATGATTTATGTTAGATTGTGCATCCGTCGCTAGTTCCGACCAATTGAGAGTTGAAGATATCATTTTTACTTACTTTACGGACTGTGCAAACGTTATTGGACCCTAAGGTCATCGACAGAATAAAAATAGAATTGTTTGGAGCAACAACCATTACAAGAAAAATAATTTTGGAGGGTGGGCTTGTTGTTGTTGATGGTCTTAGTGGTAGTAGTGGTACTGCTGTTGGTGCTAATGATGCTCCTCTTACAGTATTTGAAGCAAACCATTATGAGTATGATCATACTGATTATACAGATTTTGCCTCTCCCAGTGAATGTTCTGCATGCAAATATCAAGACTACAGGGAGAAACATGATGTAGTGATTAATGTTATTAATGCATTAACTGCTTCTGTAAAGGAATTGATATCTAAGAAGGGTCTCATTCCATCAAAGAGGATTTTATTTCCATCCACTCCATTAGAGATTAGAGCTAAGAGGAAAAGGAGAGTAATTTCTAGGGCATTATCAAGCTTCCAAAAAAGCAAAATTGCAACTCCTATGTATGTGTGTTGCACTGAGCAACGTACAATATCCAAAGGAGAGCAGCATGAGCTGAACAAGGTGAATATATATGTCTTCCAATTGAAAAAACAATCAGACACATATCTGTTTCAACAGATGACACATGTGCTGAAAATTATCAAATAGATATATACATCTGTTGTAACAGTAGACTGACTTGTTGCACCAGATAAAGTATTTGGTGCAATATATGTCTCATCTGTTTTAGCAAATCAAACAGTTCTTCGTACCACTTTTATTTGTACTAACAGACGACATATCTGCTGCAACAGATGATTCATATATTGCAACGGATGGTTCATCCACTAGAAATTATCATACAGCATCTTTCTCATGTAGACACTTGTCCCAACAGTTGATTCATTGTTGCAACAGAAATATAATTTGTTTGGAATAATTTAAAGCAGGAGAAAGACCTGTTTGATTTGCTAGAAGAGATGAGTTATCCTTTTTTGTTTTGTTGTATCTCCGTAATTAGCATTGACCAATTCTGGCTTTCCAGGTGGATGTAGAAGAAGCTACTGCTGAGCAACATTGACAATATGCTACTCCTTTTATAGAAATACGGAGAACAGAAAGCGTAGAAACCGTACGTAAGCGACAATAAAGATCCACGACGAGCAAAGCCGAATTCCATAGCACTGGATGAAGAACAACTTGTCCATACTGAGTAGATATTTATAGCTTGAGCATATCAAATTAATCATTGGCATCATACTTAAATTGTTGTTGATGTATTTGTTGAGATATGTACCCATGATAATTTTTTTACATTTTATTTATTTGTTGACTTATTTCAGCTAACTTATGAAGGCTTCGATTTATTTATTTTGTCAATGAATTTTATTTATTCCTTATATTTGAACTTATTAATTGAAAAGGAATACTATATTTAAATATTGCAATAGATAATATATCTGTTACAATAGATGACACATCTATTGGAAAAATCGAACAGATTTAGACATATGTTGCAACAGGTAGGTAATCTGTTGGAATTTATCAAATAGGTCTTGCCACTGTTGCAACAGATGGACTTAGATAGAAACATCGAGATAATGCAACAGATGGTCAACCTATTGCAACAGATAAACTATATGTCAGAACAGGTAGAATAACTGTTACAACGGATGGAGAATCTGTTGCATTATAAAAACTCAACTTTCGTTGGACATAAAAAATTGACACTACGTGTAAAAAGTTTAAAGTGAATTAAAATAAAAAAAGGTGTAACCCATTGACAGTGTTCAGTACAAACACCTAAAATAAAATAGGCATCAAGTAGACAGTGTTCATTTTAAACACGTAAAATAAAATAGGCATAAAATATATCAGTCTGGCATATTTTGCTGACTTGCCGTCCCTTGGCCCCATACGGTCATCCCCCTCATTGTCTTATATATTCATCTTCCTCCTAAAATTTAATCCTAAACTCCCAAACCTTCTTCTTCATCGTCATCTTCTTTTATCTATCCAAATTCTTTAAATTATTTCTTTCATTTTTTTCCAATTGAGCTTGACAATGTCGAGCGCATCTTCCACTATTTTTTATGATAAAGATTTTTGATATTTTAAGTGCGGTCATGAAGTTCTATTAAAGACTTTTTGGACTTAACAAAATCCGGATCGTAGGTTTTTTACTTGTAAGATTTCAAAGGTAATATTTTTTATTTAATTAGTTGATTAATTATTGACTTGTAATTGTTTTGTAATTGTGTTCTCTTTTTTATAGAAATTGGGTGGATGTGATTACTTTGATTGGTATGAAGAACGAAACCTTTCACAAGCAAATCGTGTAATCTGGGGTTTGTTGAACAAAGTCAAGGCTTCTGAAGAGAAACAAAATCGATCAAGAAGATACTACATTATTGTCGTTATTGCAACTGGTTTGGTGTTGTTGGGCACATGGATATTTAAGTCTAATTGCTGAAATTTTTATGGTGGTGTGTGTATTTGCTACTAGTTTGATGTTGTCGAGCACATGGACATTCAAGCGTAACTGTTGGAAATTTTCAAAAAGATTTAGGCATATGTTGTAAAATTTAGGTCATCTGTTGGAAATTATCAAACAGGTTTTCCCACTGTTGCAACAGATTAAACTTAGATTAGATTATTAGATTATTCATAGAATTAACATCGGCATAATGCAACAGATGACCAACCTATTACAACAAATAAACTATCTTCCAGAACAGATTAAATATATTTTACAATAGATTGACAATCTATTGCATTATAAAAAAACTCAACTTTCATCAGAAAAAAATTATTGCCACTACTTGTACATGTAATAAAGTGAAGGGTGACTTGAAATTAAAAATTATTATTTCACAGGCTCTTCTATATACACAGGTTTCAAGCTCCAATTAGTACCCCATAAACCCAGACCTTTTGCAGGTTTGCCACAACGTTGTCGCACAGAAAAGTCTTTGGCTCGGCCATTTCTGTGTCGGTCAGCAAACATTAGATGTGTGCAAGAGCCTGCAAGCCGCTCGCTTTAGCGGCATCATCTTTTAGAAGGATCATTCCCCTGTTTCGACCTTCAAAATCCCATGATTTCTTCATCAACACTTTCTTTGACAAAGGATTCATCAGTTTGCTCTCTCTCAACAAGATGGGCAACAACACCATCAGTGGCTCTGCGAGGAGAAAAAGATCAAAATCATCGATGAGAGGGATGTTAGAGTCATAAATATTGATATTTCCCTCCTGGAGTAGTATCTCAACATCCCGATAATACATGTCGTTCACTCTAATGACTGCAAGAATCCGTTTTGCCTCGGTCCAGCTCTTGCCGTGTGGATTTGGCTTCTCCCCTCTAACATATTTTATCATTTTTTCTTCATCCAAGACCAACGTAGGAACTAGAAAATCAAGTCCCACGCCAAGGGCTAACGTCTCCCCATTGAGTTGATCGTACCTATCCTTGAGCTTCTTGCAGAAGTCAAGGTCCATTATCCTATCGGCAATGTCATAAGCTTCCCGGTACGTTAATTGTATTTTTCTCATGAGGCAGAGAATTATGTTAACATGTTGTGATATAAGAAGTCAATTTTTAAATAGATTAGTAATTGTAAAGATGCAACGGATGGTCCATCTGTTGCATAGGATTCTCTGAATCAATAATCCAATGCAACTTATGCAACAGATGGATAATAAGTTGCAACAGAACCACTACCAGTTGCACCAGTATACCCAGTTATTGCAATAGATGTGAAATCTATTGTGTAGCTTATTCTTCATGGGGTAGATTAGAAGGGCTAGGTTAGAAAAAGTAAACTTATCTTATCCTCGTACGGATATGCATATCAGTTATAGTCTAGAAGTCTTGGGGGGGGGGAAAGAGGCCTGGGGTAATCTGGTGCGCCTAGCTTGGCATTCTTGGCCTGCCACAGATCTCTCTTCTCTTCGGCGCTAAGTTCTGCATATGTTTCCATCTTTTTTACTAGCCCCTGAACTTTAACAGCTTTTGGAGAGGGAGGAATTGCAATTTTTTTTTATTTTCGACCGAAGAGTACGTCTCTAATTGCTCTTTTCTTTCTCCAAACCAACACTGTAGGAGTGTGTGGCTCCCTCACCTTCTTGGATGGTATGACACACCTTTTGGATTTGAATTCCTCGATAGCTTTAGAGATAGCCTCTACTTTTTCAAAGAGTTTATCCTGTCTGTCCTTACACTCTTTGCATTCGCAACGAGAACACAAGGGTAAAGAGAGGTGAGAGGGACCTGTGTAAGGGTAAAAAGGGTTATTTTCAAACATATTTATTCTTTCTTGAGCATCAACATGCTTATTATCATGATTGGTAGCAGCATCAGCATGCTTGCCACCAACACCAACAACTCCACCAGAAGAAGCACCCGGATCTGCCTTAGTAGGTTGGTCATGAAGAGCCTCAACATTAGGCTGACTTTGCCTAACTGCTCTTCTTATGGTTGTTGCTCCAGTCAATTCATTCTTTATTAACTCCACCGTTGGGTCTGCTATAGTATCAACATGACCTAGAGTAATATAAAAAGTCATCACCGACTCCTCCTCAGTAGGCACGATCCATGGATGCACAACGTATAAAAAAAAGGCAAATGCATTTAAATCATATAATATAATAATTTTCATAGTTGGGCTACATTTTTTTAAAAAAATACCCATTTATTGCATAGTTTGCAGTATATAATTAAAATCCGTTTGAATCTGGTTCAGAGAAACAGAGAAACACATGGATAATCTGATGCAAAATATCAATCATCTGTTGCAACAGTTGCACAAGACGGGTAATCTGTTATGCAACAGATGATCTGTACATCGCAACAGATGAATAATATGTTATCAGATTACTTATTTGTTGCATAATTTGCAGTAGATGGTTAATCTATTAGGAGACGGGTTCAGAGAACCAAAGCAACAGATGGGTAATCTGATGCAAGATATCAATCGTACCTTGTCGCAACAGATGTCTCATCTGGTGCATCAGATATAACATTTGTTCAATATCTTTCTTTGAGTAAAATTATTTTGCTTGAAAAAGACGTACTGCATCATCCGGAGGGTTAAAGAGATCAGCCTCCTTAATATTGATGTTGCTCTTTGCAGTCGACCACCTAAACATCCTTGGATGAGAAACCTCATTCGGGTAATCCATTAACTACTTTCGGAGGGGAAGAATGACTTTAAATGTCCAAGCCTAAAAAATGTAAACAGGAAGCAAGCAAAAAAAAAGTCATAATAACTATATTCAATGTAAATTAATGGATGGGTAAAATTAGTGATTAATTTTACCATTAAAGGCCAAGGAAATCCGTATAATGTGGTCGTCCCTGAGGATAGCTTTGTCAGTAAATATTGGACAGTCAAGTAGAAGTTGTCATATCCCCGGGATAATTGTTTATCAAAATCCTCAGCACGCGCCAACAAATCATCTTCTATGACCTTGTTGACGTCTCTTACCAATATAACCGAATGGGCAAACCAAACTAAGCACAATTGCTCCCTGTACTGCTCTGGTATGGTTTTATCCTCGAGATCTGTCAACAAATCCGATGTTTTGTAGCCACGTCGAGCAATGTCAAACAACCCATCTATTTTTTCCTTAGTTTGCTTGCCTTGGATCTTTTGTGGGGTGGTGGTCCTTCTGGACGATGGCATCTCAAGCCCGTCACTATGGCAAACTCTTGGAAGCCAAAACAAACAGGCATGCCACAGTAGTTGATCCAGATTTTTTTTTGATGATACAATCATTAGATTTGAAATTTACAGAAGATCAATGTGCATTTGTTGCAGGGATGCTACATATGAAACTATTCAACTTTTTTCATTGAAAATGAAGCCGCTCATCAAATATTGAATTTTTTGGCAATGCCGTGGGAATTCAACATATCGATCAACCTATATTTGGTAGTTTCAAAAGATAGTGGGAAGAGAAGTGCAGTAATGACGTATATAAACTTATTTTGCAAGTTAGTCCAACTGTCATGTATTGGGAGCTTTGGAGATAGAGACGTTCATGCAAGGATGACAAACAAAGAAAGATTTTTATGGAAAAATGTTATCGCAAGGAATTTGAATAATTGTTAAGATTTTTGTCATGATTTTCTTACTATATTTAAGTTTTATTTTTTTTTAGAAGGAAAATAAAAGTTATTATAAGTACTTTTATTTTTTCTGAAAGAAAAAATATAATTCTTTTTCATATTTGACTAACCTCTTTCTTGGAGGAAAAGTTTTGGAACTCTATAAATAGAACACCCCTTCTCATACCACAACACAATAACATCCACAATGTAGTCTTTTAAGAATTTCGTTTAGGGGGAGATTTTCTCTCTCATTAGTTTTTATGTGTAGGTTTTATATATAGGTCAATTGACCAAATAATATAATAATATTAAACTTTTTAATATTATTTTATGTGTCTTGTGAATTATCACCAACAACTAATAGCTTCCGCATGACGCCCTCTCGATTTCGAACCCAACACAATCAACGAAGCATTGATTAAACTTTACCCTCCAATTAGAGACATCAACGACTGGCCAACAATTTGTAGCACTGTGGAGAGACCTACTATTTTAAGGTTAATATAGATGGAACCTACCTCATTGATAGCGGCAAAGCAGGAATTGGAGGTCTTGAGAGAGATCACACGGAGATTTAATCATGGCGTTTTCCATCTCAATTCAATGCAACAACAACAACAATAACGCGGAGGCCCTTGCAGTCGAAATTGGGGTAAAATGGTCTTATCGACAAGGATACATTGATTTCACTCTTGAACTCGATTCAATGTTAATTGTTAATATGATTACTAATGGTGACTTCATCAATAGAAAATTGAAACAAACTATTGACAATATGTTGAAAATCAAGGTGACAATGTTGCTACTGGGAGTGCAATCAAGTGGCCGATAGTTTAGCCAAACTAGCCTCAACCAGTGACCAAAATCAAGTTGTACACTTATTTTGATTTGCATAGAACTGCTAAAGGCCTCTTTCAACTTGATAAGTGGCAAATGCCTTGTACTCGATCCAAATTTGACAAGGTTAACTTTTATGTTAGTTAGGTGTGGTAGTTTTCCAGAAGTTTAGATCTATACAACCTCTTCTGGCCTTTTGATGGTGACAGAATCACCAAATAATGTGTTGTAATTGAGGTCAGGCCATGCCTCCCTTTGTATCCTTTGCTTAATACAAAACTGCCCGGAGAAAGACCAGGTAATTCTATTATAAAAAAATGATGATACTTTCCAGCAATGTAACGATCATATTCAGAATATATATAATAACCGAACCAACCTTTGAAAGTCAGTATTGTTTTTGCGCAAAAATAAAATTGAAGAGTATAATTTTTTTTAAAAAAAAATCACAGTCTTAAACCAACATACACTAATGGTATTTCCCATGTTTTCTTTAAAAACCGATCTCCCAAGGACCATATTTAGCAAGCAGGACTTTACTGACCTCCGTTTGAAGTCTGTTTTTAGTTGGTCTTTTAGTAAGCTTGGTCAACGAGTTGAGTCGATTTGAACACACTTCTCTGATCTATATATAGTTATAAATTGAACGGAATTGAATTAAACTTTACACAACATATTTTCTGGCAGACTTTAATTTTTTTTCAATAATTCAAATGCATTAGGGGAAAAGTTAGATATTAACCCTTTCTTACATTGTGGGACATGGAAAATAAAACAAATTAAGGAAAACCAAAATACTCTTGCCTTTGTTAACTATATATTTAAAGTCATGATATAGGGGAGAAATATAGGGTATCGGAATAGAGTAACTTTATCATAGACCTTGTATTTATATTGAAAAATTCACTAAACATATAAAAATTATTTGTTGAGAAACTAGTATAGTAAGCTCTTGATTCAGCGGTAGAAATGGGACTTGCTACTCTGAGATCACTGAGAACTCAAACTTTAAATCCTGAATCTGTCTCTGTTAATTTAACTGCAAAATCCTCTTGTTTAGTGGCTTGATAGAAGAAACCTAGGAAGACCTACTTTATAACCATAATTCTTGACATCCTCTTGAACTTGTTGTCGGAATTCTCTAAATGTAAATTTTCTATAAACGCAAGGTTCAACACAACTAAGTATTTCTGTGTCATAAGAGGGACATAAGAAAAATGCAGTTGAGAATCTCTCTTTTAATTTATTTGTCACAACTCTGTGTTCAACACTTCTATAAACACCATTGCTCCATGCCTGCATCATGTAACATTTTTCATCAATTTGTAAAAACTAGAGAATACATATATTTACTCCAAAAATTGTTATAACTAAGGGTGTGCTTGGTGACTAGAAATACTTGTAATAAAATAAATCATTTATAATGATGTCTTTCGTATGATTGAAAATATTTTTTGGTTAGTTATAAGGGTGTGTCTGGTATGATGGAAAATAGTTGCGAAAATTTTCTATTAGAAAATAAGCCATGTGTCTATCTTCGTTGGAAGAGCAAGAACTAGAAAAAAAAATCTTTTTATGAATAACTAATTCATATTCAAATATAACTGGAAAATTTTATTCAAGAAATGGACAAAAAAAAGAGGAGGGGGGGTTGGTAGAAAATATTTTACTTTTTAATCAGAATTAACGAGAAAATGAGTTATTTCCTTTGTCAATCTCTCATAAGTACTTCTCACCCCGAAGATATTTTCACTCTCCAACCAAACCAATAAAATATTTCAAGAGAACAAGTTACTTTTTCGAAAAATAACTTCCATCATATCGAGTTACTTTTCGGAAAATGACTTCCATCATACCGAGTTACTTTTCGGAACATGACTTCCATCATACCGAAGCACATCATAAATCTTCTCTCTTTAAGATGAAAAATTAAGTATTCTCGCTATTTCAATTTATATGACGGTGTATGATCAAGAACGAACTTTAAAAAAGAACGACTTTTAAAATTTGTAGTCTAAACGATAACCTTTGAAATTTATGTGGTTGTGAATGATCTCATTAAAATGACAAATTTAAAGTTAAATTGTTTCTAAATATGAAAATGTGTCATTCTTTTTGGGACAAACTAAAAAGAAAAGTGTCACATAAATGGAGACAAAATCAGTAGCGGATCGAGGGTGTAACTTACGGGTTCAGTGGAACAATTAAAAGTCCATTAAATATTTATGACTATTTGACCGTGAACCCTAGCATTAATTTAAGGTCGATATAGGAAATCATAGACTTCAAATCTTGAATTTGTTCTCCGGAAAGAGTGTCAAAATATAGGAAAAATAAATGGAATATATACCTGGAATAAATCTCCTACATTGATGATGAGAGCTTCAGGATTAGGCTTAACAGAGATCCATTTCCCATCTCTGAATAATTGCAACCCTCCAATCTCATCTTGATGCAGTATTGTGAGGAAGTCACTGTCAGTATGTGGCACTAATCCAAAGAGTTGTGGTGAAATAGGGCATGCTGGATATCTGTTCATTCTTAGGTAGCAAGTGCTTGGCAAACATGTCTCTTTGAAATAATTCGACTTATTATAATGTGCCAATTCCTCTGCTAATAATCTTGCTAATTGTTGTGCTAATTCAGATAGTGTTGTTGCAAATTGTTCCATTGTGGAGCTGAATTCACCCCCCACCCACCCCCAAAAAAAAAAAAAATCATGATCAAATTCCAAAACAAAGTTGAGTTTAAGTTATTTGCGCTGTCATTATCTGGTCATTCAAGTGGTGTTTAGATAAGCCTTCTTAAATATAGAATTCGTAATCGTGAAAATAAGAGAGGATACCAATAGTGAAATTAGGATTTTCATTTAAAAATTCAAAACATAAAAGATTAAGCACACAAAGAAGCTTGGGTAATTCAATATATATCGTATATATACATATTTAAAAAAGATTTAATCTATCTACAAAGTTTAATTTTCAAGCGTAAAAGTGTCAAGTAACTCCCTTAGACAAGGTAACTCCGTCAAGATCTCTTGCGACAAGTAAATATGATCTAATGGTAATATACATTATTTATGTTACCAATGTATATACCCACCGATGCTCTCAGGAAAAAAAATAGATAAAATTAGAGAAGAAAAGTGAATTAGTTCAAATTATTATACTATAAAATATCAATGCATGCAAGCAAAACTTTTCTTATCTATGAGTTAGAGTATATCTTATGAGTTATTTGATTGAACAAATTAGCTTTGCTTCAAACATTGTAATTGTCATAAGAAATCAATGAATATATAAAAATTATTAATATAAAATTCAATAACTTAAAAAAACTAGAATCTGAACTATCTCGACTCGTAATCCTCCTTTTTTATTCTTTTTGGTTAAAATAAAAAACACAGTGTGTTTGGATGAAGAAAATGTTTTGCATGTAAAACATTTTTTTAGAAAATAAGTAAGAAACTTTGGTTATTAAGGAGGAAATATTATCTCAAAAGCAATTAAGATATAAATCAGGTAAATACTATATATGACACCGGACCGGATCCCCCAACCTTTAACATGAACCCAAACCCTTGTCTTGATTCGAAATCCAAACCTAATCCCGACAACAAGAAAGAACCCATTTAGGGCCCGTTTGGATGAACTTATTTTTTTGGCTTATAAGCCAAAAGTTAGAAATTCTAACTTTTGGCTTTTGATTTATTTGTGCCTTTTTAGCTTAAAATAAAGTGTTTTTAAGATCTTCATTTTTTTTACCCAAACACTATCAAAAGATTTAAAAGCTATTTTTAGCTTAAAAACACTTAAAATAAGCCCATCCAAACGGGCACTTAGGGTAGAGAGTCAAGTCTCAAGTCAGAATTTAGTTTGGGTTCCTGATCGGGGGTTGGGATAGAAATCGAGAATCGACTCACATTGAAAGTTGGCGGTTAGGGTTAGGGTCGAGAGTTGGTTCTCAGTTCGGGGATGGGAGAAGGTCTCGAGTCATAAGACGAGGGCCAGGGTTAGGAGTCGGGTCTATGATCGAAGTCCGTGTCAAAGGATTGAGCTTAGATGATAAGGGAGGGATTGGCCTGAGCAAAAAGGTGGAGGTGGGGGTAGGCTGGGGTGAGAGGAAGGCAAAGGTTGAGGTGGTAGAGGGAGGGAGCGAGTGGTGAGTTGTGGTAGAGGGTATAAGGCTGAGGAGAAGGCCAGAGTGGGAGGGGGTGGGGTGGGGTGGGATGTGTGACAGAGTGGTAAGTCTAGGGGCTGGGGTCGATGGCTTATGGCGTCCGGGTGGATTAGATGGTGATGATGGAGGTGATGAGGATGAAAGAGAGTATTAGAAAATATTTTTTTTTGTTTGAAGTGGGGAAGTTATTTTTCTTCAATTATATAAATTTATTTGAAAAATATTTTTTCAAATATTCAAGCAAATAAAGCATGATTTTTTTTTTAAAAAAAAAATAGTTTCTCGAATATATGTTTTCCTTCGTACAAGCACACCCAAAATGTTCTATTTATCCTCCTAGCTTCCTTATATCCTTATTGGCTAAGGGTGGTCCAACATTTGAATTCTTTTTGTTTTAGGTTGACTCGCTGGTCCAAATTAAAGACACAAGGATAAGGATTAAGACATCTCCTCCCACAAAATGCCAAGTGCAACGAATCACACATTTTTTCTCTCTTCTAAATTGACGTATGCCATTCACTTTTTATGATATTTTTCTTTAGTGAAGTACTTGATCCTCGAGCAAATAACCCCACAACTTCAAAAGAACCGTCATATCAAGTGTTACCAAGTATACCAACATGCTTTTCAATTGATCAATGTACTTCCACTTTGTAGGGTAATAGCCTCCTGTCTTATAAGGACTAGCCGTCGGCAGCACTCTCAAATGTTTAACATGGATCAATATTTATTCACCACTTCAAAACTATTTAAAATTTAATTGCATTTTAACGTAAAATAAACTTTAGATAAAAGATGAAAAAGTTTAGTATATGGTATTAGGATTTGAAACTTTTATAAATATGCTTTCGACATTTTATGTAAGTAGAACTCCAACAAAGTCCAATTACTGTGAATTCAAATTTTTACTATTGAAACTCCAGAAATTTGTATTTTACCAAGCTTTAAACTAATGTTGAGTTGGGAATTTCGAAACTCCAACATAGTATGATAATTTTTGATTCGTTGAAAACGTTTCTATACAACAAGTTAATTTTTGATAAAACGTCCTTCGAAAATTTACTTTTGTTCGTAGTATTTTGAGCACTTCATATCAATTAGAGGACTCAAAGTTGTAACCTACTTTCATCGTACAACTTAATGGAAGTTCTAATTTCACCAAAAAGTCCTGACACTAGCTCTTCCATCTTTATCTACCGACAACTTACAATTCTTACACTCCAAAGAAATCAAAAAAAGGAAAAAGTTGTCCTCGCATGAATAACATTCCAATATATACATGATATGTATTTTAACAAATATTTTTATTATTAAGATATAGTTAACTAATAATATACATACTCAGTCAAAAACAAAAACAAATTCAAATTCAAGATGTGAATTTATAAATTCCTAGACTTCAAATTAGTGTACGAGAATAAAAAGTTCAATTTTTAGGATTTTCTTCTGTAGTTTAGTTATATTAGTCCAAGTCTGTGGGTTCAGAATTTTAAGACAAAGAGTAAAAAACGAAAGCAATAGAGTGTTGCTAGTGGGGTTCAAAAACCCACATCTTTGGGGTGGAAGACATTTTACTCTCACCGCTTCTCCACTGTACCAACGTCCCATGTTTGTATGCGAGGTCGCAACTATATATTTTATATATTATTTCTGAATTTTATAGTATAAATACAGGGTCTACGTAAAAGCTACTTGGTTCGGCCGAACCTCCAAATACCCTCTAGCTCCGCCTCTGTCCATTCAACTTTTATTTCATTATTTATATCATATGTACATTGGTTTTTCATTGTTAAAAAGATAGCCCGGTGTACTAAAGTTTCTGCTATGTGCAAGGTCCGAGGAAGGGCCCCAAGGATGTATTGTACGTCGTCTTACCTTGTATTTCCGTCAGAGAGGCTGTTTTCCATTTGGTTTCGTTTGATTGATCCATAAATCTGAAACAAGCTTTATATGACTCATTAGAATATGAATTTGATAAAGTAATCTAAAAGACCTCTCGAATATAACATAATTGGATTTTAGGTCACAAATTTTAGTGAGCCGCCTCTGCTTTCTCTCCTTTCTCTCCCTACTCTAGAGTGACGCAGAAAGGGATACCAGATAACAAAGATAGATTATCAATCACAAAGAAAAACACATACACAAAACTAAAATACTTTCTCTCTTTAAAAAAGAATGACTTATTTGATTTGATGTTGAGTTTAAGAAAATAAAAATGACTTATGAATTTTGTGATCTTAATTAAAGTTATGTCAAATATATCAAAATGTCATTTAATCATGTGGTCTCAAATATTGCTCATGAAACGTTCGAATTGAAGTATTACAAAAAAAAAAAAATCATTCTTCTTGAAACGAACTAAAAAGAAAAATAAGTCATTTTTTTTCAAATGAAATAGTACGTAACAAATAAAATTCCGAGTACCTGAGGCTGTTGAGACCCTTTGAAGAGGAAACATCATAGAGAGGTACATGAAAAGCTTCCGACCAAGAAATCTGTCCAAGGCAAGTTGCCATTGGCGTACCCCAACGGTAACTTCCTTCGGAGAAGTTAAGACTCTTGTCAATATTCATCTTCTCTTGAAATGTTTTCTTGAAAAGCTTGACTTGCTCCTTCCTCATTTCTTCCAAAATATCAGGTGAAACTCCATGGTTCACCACTTGGAAGAAACCCCATTCTCGCGATGCCTTGGCTATCTTCTTCTTGCATTCTTCTCTCTCGAATTTATCTCCGTAGTTTAACTTGTGAAGATTTATCAGAGGCAACTCGCATTCTTCCACCATGAAGAGATCATGGTGTTTGTTTGAATCGAGATTTTCACCGAGGATGGCATCGAAAAGGTTTTTGTATGTCTCCATAAATGGAGGATCAGGTGATTCTTCCATGCTTATGGTCTGAAAAATAAGTGATGTCAGAGAACATTGTATATATTTGAGAAGAAAACTGCAGAATATATAGCATTTTGTGGTGCCATTTTGGTCCCAGCGTTCACACTTCTTCGTTGGAAAATTAAGGTACGTAGCTACATACTATCTTCGTCTAAAATATTTTAGTTGACCTATATTGACTTGGATACAAAAATATTTTTTTTAAATTTATTCTCCTAAATGAAATTTATTAACTATGCTTAGATATTTAATAATAGGAATAGTATTTTAAAAAATGATAATTTTTTTTTAATTTTATAAATTAAATAAATAAATTAAAATAATTATTTTTATTAAAAGAACAAGTAAAATGAAATGAAGAGAATAACTAAAACAAAAATGCATGTTTATATATACATATCAGGTAGTCCCTCTGTTTTTATTTAAGAGGTTGTTTGGTATGCAAAGTGGGATAAGTAGGAATTTTTCAGAGTACTATTTTATTCCATTTTTTGTTTAAAATATATTTTTAATATCTCCAAAAAGAAGAAGAATTATATTTTAAAAATATATTTGCTATTTATTTTGGTCAAAAAAATCAATCACTTTTTTATTATCCTTAGATGACAAGATTCGTCTATCATTACTTCTTTGGTCAAACATAATTGATGCTATTATTCAAAAATTTAATTTGGTGGAATCAATTGTCTTTGTGGTTATTTACTAATATAACATCCTTAACTCTTGTTTTAAGATGTTGTATAAAAGTTTTTGTCATGATTTTTTACCCTCCCTTCGTTTTAAAATAGTTGATCTTCTTTCTAAAAATATTTATTTTAATTTAATTATCTTTTTTATAAAATCAAAAACATATCATTATATTTTTTTAATACTATCCTGATCATTAAATAACTAAATAAGTATATACTTTATGTATTAAGTTAAATATTTTGAATGATCTGATAGTATAATTTTTACTTAACCGACATACATACATGCATACATATATACATACATACATACATACACATACTAGTGGATCTTTAAACTGCATGCATATAGCATAGTGTAACAAATATTTCATATTTCAGTATAATTTAGTCTAGAATTGGATCTACATTTAAATTTGATGTTTCAGTCTCAAATTTAAGGTTTCTTGGAGTAAACTCATTGTGCACTTGATTTCACGGGTTTAGAACTCTTTATTTATTGAAGAGTGAAAGGTGCAAAATGCAATTAAAATATCTCGATTTCTTGAGTTTCATATTCAAATTTTAGGTGTAAGAGCTTCTCACCTGAATTACTAAACCAACTAATCAAAACATATCTGATCACGATTACTGTTTGAGTTCATATCTAAATTTTCAGATAGGAAAATTGAACAATTAATAATTGAAGTGTGTTTCGATAAATAGTTGGTGATAACTCAAGTAGAAAACTCTCCCACCCAATAATGCAATTTGAAACTTAAAAAATTGAAATACCTTAAATATATTTTGACCATTAACTGTTTAGTGAAATGTCATCGATTTTCACCAATATATATTTATATCCATATCAAAGATACTAGTGAAGCCATTGAAGAAATGTTGCATCCGCCTTTTGATAATTAATCAATAATAGCAAATCAATAACTATGTTTATTATGCTGTCAATACTTATAATTGCTTGTGCATAAAACTTAAACACTTTCCAAAAATATCACCTAAAATGAGGGAAAGTGGCATGCAAAATAATTCTTTTTATATTATGGTGATCATTGAGTGTATTTGAGGAAGAAACGAGAATCAAACATCAGGTTTCTGAAATTTCTGATTTTATGTTTTTTGGTCAGGCTAATTTAGATGGCATTTGGACACAAATAAATATGCATGTCCTTTACTTAGGAGGGAGGTGGTGAGGGGGCAAAGGAGCCTTGTGCACCCAAACAACGACCATGGGGGACCCATTGACAATTTAAATTTGAAGTATTGCATATGTTTTTAATTGGTCAAAGATTGAAGCATGATAGAGTAAGTTGAACTTTATAATTTCACAATTTTAATTTTAAAGTACTATGTTCTAATTAATATGTAATTTATACATATTTTGTGCATAGGAGTTAATTTTTTAAGCCAAACATAAAATTTTGACCAAAGATTTGATTAAACTGATAAGTCATACGCTAGCTCCGCTCCTTATATATGATTCTCCATCACAAATTATGGTACACATGCTCTATTAATGTTGACGGCCTCCAACTTCGTCTATCATGTTCCCTTTTCATTTTGGAAAGGGGTTAGTTGGGGTTTATTATTACCTTCTTATTTCCAAAAGGCTCACATTTTGAAGCTAATTAACTTGGGGGTCGTGTGATTTAGAGATAATTTATGCAGAAATTAAGCAATTAGCAAAGCATTAATTTGTAATGCACGATTTTGTAATGTGAGAAATGAGAATTAGTGATGTAAGAATTCTTTCTTATTAAATGTTTAATTTAACTAAACGTTTAATTTAATATGTTACAGATTAACAGATAATGTATGGTTTAAAATAGTTATAAACTTCTTAAGCAATATGTGTGTGTATATATATATGTGTGTGTGTGTTTGTGTGTGTGTGTGTGCGGTTTAGTTTTGTGATTCGGTTACACAATAAAACTAAGGGTGATATTTAAATTGCAATAACTATAGAGGTATCAAGCTTGTTTGGGAGAGAGTGGTAAAGATGAGGATGAAGAGGGCTGTGATTATTTTCTAGAATCAATTTAGATTTATGTCCATACGCTCAATCACAAAAATTATTCATCTATTAAGGAATCTGATAGAGAAAGGAAAATTGACTTACATATGGTGTTCATCGACCTAGAAAAGGCTTATGATAAAATTTCATGATGGACTCTATGGAGATACTTAAAGGCTAGAGGTGTGCCTTTGGAGTACATGCACTAGGATAATCAAGGATATGTAAGATGGAGTCAAGAGCCAAGTAAGGAAAATGAGTAAGTCTTGCATACTAAGATCAGTTTCAAGTCCAAAGGAATCCAATCCAAACACTTATAAATTCTATGCCCTCCTCTGCTATGATGTTCCGACCTTAAGGAGAGTCAAAGCACTTTTTAGTTTTGATGGAATTGTATCAAGGATCAACTCTTAATTCGTTTTTATTTTCTTTGGCGATGGATGCATTGACGAGTCAAATTTAAGGCAAGGTACCACATGACGCACCTTATTTGGAGATGACATAGTTCTGATTAATAAGACTCGCGATGGACTGAATGCGAAGCTGGAGAATCTGAGACAGAACCTGGAGTTAAAGAATTCAGGTTGAGCAGGACCAAGAGGCATGAAGCGGATGTGGGAGTGAGTCTTGATATACAGGCCATCCAAAAGAGAGGAAGTTTTAAGTATCTTGTCTTGGATCTACTATATAGGAAGATGGGGAGATCGACGAGGATGTCATTCATCGTGTTGTTGCAAATGGAGGCTTGAATCTTGATTATTGTTTGATAAGAAAGTTCCATTAAAACTTAAAGACAAGTTTTACGGAGTGGTAGTTAGATCAACTATGTTATGTGGGTGAAGTGTTGGCCAGTCAAGAATTCTCACAATTCAAGAGTTAAAAGTTGCAGAAATGAGGATGTTGTACTGGATGTTTCGACATATATCAGGAGAGATAGAGTTAGAAATGAGGATAATCGGGATAAGATGGGAGCGACTTTGGTGGAGGAAAAGATGCGAGAAGCAAGACTAAGATGGTTCGGGCATGGAAAGAGGAGATGTTTGAATGTCTCAGTGCGGAGGCATAAGAGGCTGACTGTGTATGATTTTAGAAAAGGTAGAGGTAGGCCGAATAAGTATTATGGAGAGGTGATTAGACAGAAAATATGCAGTTGCAACTTATCGATGGCATGACCTTAGATAGGAAGTTGTGGAGAATGCACATTAGGAGGTTTGTAGGTAGCAATGTGTTGTCTTGTTATCTATTCATACTAGTAGTTGTGGTATTATTCTGGCAGTTTCTTGTCCTTCGATTTTCGTTGTTTTTTATTGTTCCTTGTACTTCGACTATCATATTATTTTGCTGCTGCTATTTGTTGTTTTGGTTACTATCTGCTATTTTCTGTATGTCTATTACTTTCTTTTTTTTGAACTGCTTTTAGATGATTTTCTTGAGCTGGGAGTCTATCGAAAATAGCTTCGCTATCTATGAGGCAAAGATAATGTCTGTGTACACTTTGTTCTCTCTATACCCCACTTTATAAGATTATACTGAATATGTTATTATTGTAATTTTATCATTTTAGTATTTTTAATCCATATATTAACAATATTCGCCTTCTTATTCTACATTGTATTCTCGATACGATAATATATAAATTATCACATAGCTTATACATGTACTATAATTAATGAAGCGGAAAAATCAAATATTGTATTAATTAGGCAGATATCACACTTTCTCAAATCTGATTTTACTATATCTTAGTCATTTTGGAACATTTTGATCATAAACCAAATTTTATTTGTTCTAAACTCAATTATCCCCAGCTTTAAACCAATTTATTTGAAGGGGTTTGTAGTATTAGAAAATAAGCACCTAATTTTTCACGTGAGTTTAATATAGATTCTTTAATATGTTTATAAAAAAAAAGTTATTATGAAAAATATTATGAGTGGATATAGTTAATAATTTAGGATATTTAAAAAGTGTTTGAGGAAGTTATGGTTAAAAAAAAACATTTGACTTCTTAAATAGCAGTAGTACTTTCATCACATAAAAGATAAAAGAGAATGGAGGGAGTATGAAGTTTGGTACACATGGATGTGAATGTAATTTTGCGAATGATGGTGAGATTCGAACTCAAAAGTCAAATCTAATCTTACATACTTTAATTAACATATTCTGCATCGTGTGATTAACTCACCTAAAAATTTAAGCTATTAGACTACAGTACATTTTTTTTCTTCTTAAATATTATGTATTCTTCAACACTACTATCACATGAGTTACAATAATCGAACTTTTGAAACAAATAATTCTGAAAGTATAATTAAGTAACTAAAGTTTCCCCCCTTTAATAATTTAACTTTTTAAATGAGATGGTCACACAATTCAACATTATTTCAATATGAACGAGTAATTTTATACACTATCAATGTATATAACTTAAAAATTCTTTCTTACTTGATTTGCTTGTAGTGGAACACTTCAAGACTTCGTCATGGGAATAAAAGTAACTTTGAGCAGCAATTTTGTAAACTATACAAAGGCATCACTTATTTTTTAAATTTCATGTCCGGTTAAAAAGTTACACATAAAATGAAACGGAGAAAGTATGATATAAAGACATAATAAATAAATAATGAATAAATTGTTATATCTTTATTAGCTTAATTTTTTGAATGAAATGGTCGCACATTTGATATGGAGTAGCTCAGGGCTGGGTGAGAGTCTTTTTATTACCAATTTAAAAGAGAATTTTCAGAGCAAAATGAAATCTTCGTCACAAGATGGGACGTGTTAAAGACATATAACTAAATAAAAAGAGAGAACTTACATGGAGGAAAAAACTAAGTTATAACAGAGAAGGCTCTGAAGAGGTAGTAGTAAGATAGTCGATCGTTTTGGAATGTAGAAAGATATATTGGACGATGTATTTATAGGGAAAAAGGGAAGTACTCTAGGGAAATAAATACTGCAACTGCAATTATTACATAGGGAAAAAAATGTGGTAGGTGTTTTTAACGAAGACGGATTAAGGATTTGAATTTTGTGAGGTTGGATTAAGAATTTGAATTTTGTGAGGTTGGAATATGAAATAATGACTTCAAATATTAATAATCAAATTCAAAATTAAAATTGTGTTTCATATTTGATTAATTTTTTACAGCATATATAAAATTTGAGTCAAAATTAATGAATTCTTTTGAACTTAAAAATATATAATAATATTAATATTATTATCTGAGTGTTTATGTATAGAAGAGGAACACGCGGCTCATCAAGAAATCAGAGAAATTCTTCTGCCTTTAATGGAAAATATCTTTCTCTGAAATGTTTTCCTTTTTGGGCAAGTTAAGCATTTAGTCCGTCAATTAAAAATAATTATATTTGTTAGTTAAATTAATATATACAAATTTATAAATTATTTTATATTGAAAATATATATTATAGACCAATAATAATAATAATAATAATAATAATAATAATAATAATATACTGACTTACTGTTATTCTGGTAGATGGCTATTTTACGTCAATCTTTCTTTCTCTTTTGCTATATTTTTGATGTTGTAGCTTGAAAAGAGTGGTGTTTTAGTAGCCGTTTGGCCATAGAAATTTTTTTCTTTTTTCTGAAAAATTATTTCACTTTAGTGAAAAAAGTGAAAACACGCTCCGTTTGATCATGAATTTTCCAACTCCAATTTTGAAAAATTATTTGGAAAAATGAAAACAAGTTTTACTTGTTTTCACTTTTTTCACTCATACTTTTCTCACAAAATTTTAAAAACAACTTTAATTTATATTCACGATCAAACACAACTCCAACTCCAACTTCATCTTTAACTCCAACTCTAACTCCAAAAAAAGTAATTTTCATGGCCAATTGGGAACTTAGTTTCATTGGCCAAGTGAGTGAGAAAGGGGCAGTGAGTGATTTGAATTTTGGGGTTTTGGTGGGCGAAGATAATTAAATGTGCTTTAATTTTACTTTCTATTTAAGTACTCATATTAGGCAAAATCTGGTGTCATTTCTAATAACATATATTATCAACCAATAATATCAAAATTATTGTTGAAAATCAAATTTAATTTCCAATCACAAACTTAATGTTGTTTCATTTGGCTCTCATTCTTCCAAGTCTTGCCTCCCTTCATCATTCAATATTTCAGCTCTTTATATATTCTTTTATTTATATTCCATCTGTCTCAGTTTATATGATATTTTTCGCTTCTCAAAACTCAAACTGTGTCAACATTAATAAATATTTAAAGTAATATTTTTTTTAATTATATTGAAATGAGAAAATTGCATCTTTTAGTATTTTTCAAATAGTTTATGAATCTCTAAATTTTAGTTTTAGAATATTTAGTTAGTGTAACTCAATTTGTGCGGCTTTTCCCACTTGTTAAGATTCAAATTGTGTCAACTTTAACTGCATTTTAAAATGTACTTATCATCATATTGGAATGAGAAACGTTGCATCTTATTATACTTTTTGAATAGCTTTGAATATTTAAATTTAAATAAAAATATTAAGTTGACATAATTCCAATTATATATTTTCCGCTTCTCGAAATTCAGATTGTTTGAACTTATTATTTGAACTTCGATGAATATTTTAAAATGCATATTTTAATCATATTGAAATAGACAAGATTGCATCTTATTATATTTTTCATACAGTTTTTGGATTTTAAAATTCTAGTTTTAAGACAATAAGTTGATGGAATTCAATTTAACTTCAAAAAATAGTCAAATAAACTTTCAAATCGCTAAAAAAATATCACGTAAATTTTCTTGAGACAGAAGAAAGTCTACAGTTGGATCCGTTCTTTGCATGTTAGAAATTTTAAATTCCATTTGCTAGAATTTGTGATTCTTCCACGTAGAGAGAAAACAAGACACATGATAAATTTCTTGACCGGTCCCAAACATGAAAAAACGTGAAAAGTTATTATATTTTTCATATAATTTTTAATATTAAATTTTAATTTTAAAATATTAAGTTGATATAATTCAACTTAATAGTAGGTAAAAAATGTCACATAAATTGAGCCAGAAGAAAGTATATTGTTGGATCCATTCTTTGCATGTTGCAATTTTTTAATTCCATTTGCTAGGATTTGTGATTCTTCTACGTAGAGGGAAACAAGACACATGATAAATTGATATGCCGGTCCCAAACATGAAAAAACATGAGGGAATTATTGATAAAACAAAGTCTCATGTTTCGTCTAGAGTCCACGTCTGCCACTGAAACAAAGGAAATTTTTGTAGGCTGAGAATTTAAGGACTTCCATGTGCACTGCTTTGATGCAGGACACAAGCTACTGATGATGGATAATTATTTTTTTTGTTGTACCATACCCTTAGGCTTCTTTATTATTACATATATTACATATTGTTTACCCAGAATATTACAGTACAGTTAAATTTACAGATGAGACCAAGAGCACACTGTTAAATTTAGTTCCATTTAGGATTCGTTACCGGCGGATCGATTATCTATGTGATAAAATGATGGGCTAAATTGTAAGTAAATACTTAACAAGCTCTGAAAAGTAAAGGATTCGTGTAAAAGGGCCCTTGAGGTCGTTCCTTGAGTTTCAATAGCCATCTACAAGAGTTCACTATCAGCAAGAAAGCAGTAAGAAGACTAAAACTTGGAGATCAAGTAAGAATATATTGTATAATTGAATTCTGAGAGTATACTCTAAACGTGACACGGTGAGTAGGACTACGAGTGGCTCGAAGCTAATCCGTGACATCTCGAATAACCCTAAATTCATATTCTAAGTATTATAAAATCATGAGTGGAAGCTATAAGTTCATAAGTGTGGATATAGATAAAAACAAATTCAAATCTGTCAATATTACTGGAAAAACAATCTGAACATAATGGGCTGAAATATTCACTAAGTCTAGACAGGCCTCTAAACATAGTGAAGAGCCGCTAGGACAAACCCACAACTGATCCGAAGTCACGAAAGTCTGGACTGAATATAAACCCAAACCACTAAAGGTAAGAAAACATAACCAAGTCCTAAGAACATGAGGATTCACCAAGCAAATTGGAGTAGGCACTTGTGATTACAGATAATCGTGATGTCGAGGGCGAGTACTAGAACCTACATCATGATAGGATGTAAACAAAAGAGTATGTGGTCGGTGCTATGAAATGTACTGAGTATGTGAGAAATGTGTAAGGTATAAAACTGATACGGGTGTCAAGAGCTCAAAGCCATTCACAAGGAGTCAAGCCCGAGAATTACAAAGTCTACAAGTCATGTTCAAGAAGATGGATGGTGTGTCATGAATTCATCCGAAGGAGTGCATGTGCTAAAGTGTGAAGAGGGACCTTGAAAACACTCCAAGGCCACCTCTTACTCACACTCCAAGGGTGCCTCTCCTTCAAGGCTCATTAAGGGCATTTTGATGTTTGTATGTAATAGCTATAAATAGACTTTTAGGCTTATTTCCTCATTAGTTATTGAATGATATTGAAAGACAAACTTTGAAACACCTTTTCTTCTCTCTTTTGTCAAATTGTAACTAGGGCTAGCATCTAGTGTGGATTTCACTAGTGTTGGTATTTGGCTTAGAAACGTTGGTACTTGGGGAAAATTGAGTTCCTTTTGTGTCAACGTAAGATCTTGGTGTTACTCATATATGTCATAAGGGTCTTAGGATTTGATACATCTTTTGGTTCTTTTGATTTGTATGTTTCTATTTCAAGATATCTATCCTTTTCTCTTTAATGCAATGTTTTGTTTTGATTCTTATGATGTGTTCTCGGTTTCATCTCTTTCTTTAGGCTAGTTTCTCATCTATTTTAGGTTAGATCTATATCAAAAACTAAGGTAAATGATGTGGAGAGTAAAACATAGGCAAGAAAAATATATAATGACTCACTTCCTTTCCAATAATAACTAAAATAGTAAAACATAGAGTGAAGTTTAGGAAAAATCACAACTGAACAAACCAGTAAGCCATATACACCTACTTTACTAAACCTGTTTAATTGTGGAAGATTCTATTAGTCGACATACCCAATTTGAGCAAATTTGAAACCCAACTGCAATCCTTATTGGGAGGGTGTTCGATACCTTTCAAGGAGTAGAGAACCATAATTTGATGTGAATTCACTCATGAGCCCATTTCGAGTGAAGGGGAGATAATCTCAACTACTGAAGACCCTCTCTTTAACTTACAGTGGCACATAGTTTGGTAATTTGGATTGTGTCTGAAACCCACATTTTCTCGGCTCTAAATACTACTCCCAAAATATAACCAATTGCTGATACTAAAAGAAATTTTTCATGGAATAAGCATAAGTAGATTTATGAAACTGAAAATTAATCATGTCTCTATTAATATTTCATGTGACCATAGAAAATTCCTTAAAATCATGCTAAGTATGAGGCCACAGGACCATATCATGTAAAATGATTCAAATCATGCTAAAATCATATGGTTCTTACTAAATAATGAAATTTCTTATCAATGCCAACCATTAATAGTCATGTGTTTAGATCATAAGGAATGAATTATGAATAAACTATAGGATTCATAATTTTTAATACAAATAGGGACTTTAAACCATGAGAAAACTTAATAATCAAAATTATGAAATCATGGAGCAAATCAAATTACATAAGTTCAAAAAATCTTAAGAAAATTGAAGTTCAGGGTACAAGGATGAAAGGAAAATCCTTGTTGAATACCCACACACCTAAAAGAAGAAGATTCTTACAGAAATTTTAAAACTTGAGAGCTTTAGAGTTATCGAGTTTGAGATACCCCCATATGTGTTTCTTGGGTTTTAGGAGAAGGAAAAAGAACTTAGTAGAGACTATCGATATATTTTCTTCTGAGTGTTTAAAATCATAGGGGGGGGGGGGTCTTGGCTAATGAAAGGAATAAACAATCCCTCAGAAAATTCTCTTAAAAAATACAAAACCCCACCAGAAGATCAAGGTAATGGTCCTTCATCCAAACCATCAACTTTTGGATAATTTTTTTATCTCACTAGATAATCTTGATGGTTCATCAATCTTTGGTAGATGAACACCGTATGATAAAAAAATTATAACCTTTTACTCAGATATTGGATTGACAAACGGTCAATAACATTGGAAAGAAGATTCAAAGATCTTTAATTTGATGGGTCTTGAGCTGTCAAACTCTTCATAATCAAGGATTTATGTTTATTTGAACTTGAACCTGATAAAATCTTATATGAAAACTCAATTGATAAAGAAGTTCTTAGCTTAACTTTGAGCTAGATGTACCTTATGACCTTAATTTATATCCAAAGTTATTCCCGACTAAGAGATTAGTCTTAACAGCTATTTATAAATTTTTAAATCATCAGGTTTGGATCTATACATATTTGAAGAACGACTCAAATCATAGTTTAAAAACTTGGGGTAATATAATGTCTCCCTCTTAGAATCATTCGCCCTCGAGTGGACACTGAGAATGGATTGAATGAACTAGACATAGGAACATTAAGAAGAATATAGAGACTACTAATGTAGTATGATTTAAAACTGACTTATACTAGAAGTACTGGCTCAATTACTGCATATTAAACATGCACATAGGTATTGAATTTCATGAGACTAAACAAGAACCCAAAACTGATGGAATAATAACAGAAGAAAGATTTATACCTCATACTGACTTGGCAATAGGAGTGAATAAATAAGGATATCTATTTATCACTTCTTCTTCTACTTCCCACATTACTCCCTCAATTGATTGATTTCTCCACAATACCTATACTGAAGCAAATTTTTTATTCCTTTACCTTTAAACTTGATAATCAAGGATCACTCATCGGTTAAACTATCCTTCATGCTAATAATTTCCACTGGCATGACCAATGTTGGATCTCTAATACATTTATTTAACATAGACACATGTAATACGAGATGTGCTACAAATAACACTGTTGAAGATCTAGCTCATAGACAATATTTCGAATGCATCTCAAAATTAGGTAAGGGAGAATATACTGCGTGTTAAGTTTCTCCCTTTTCCAAATCTTATCACCCTTTTCATGAGTGGAACTCTCAAGAATAACCAATAGTCCACCTCAAACCTAAGATCTCTCTTCCTCACATTAACATATAACTTTTGACGGCTCTAAGCTATTTTAAATCTCTTTCTAATCAATTGAACTTTATTCATAGCTTTATGAATGGAATCTGGCCTAATTAAAGTAGCTTTACCAATCTCAAACTAAAGAATTGGAGACATATATATACACTCATATAAAGCCTCAAGTGATGCTATTTGAATGTTTGAGTCATGATTGTTACACAAACTTAATAAGAAATAAGTGATCATCCCAATTCCCTTTGAAATTGATCACACATGCTCTTGGTATATTCTCTAAAGTCTAGATAGTATACTCTTCCTGACCATCTATTTGGGCATAAAACACAGTACTACGGTTCACTTTCATACCAAGACCCTTTTTAAAAGATAGAAGGACCTATAATGTTTGACTAAGTTATAATGTAGAATTTGGCGTAATCTTCGGTTGTATCTGAGATGTTGATTGGCAAGAAATAAGCTGACTTAGTCATTTAGTCTATAATGACCCAAATTGGATCATATTGACCCCTGGTGCAAAGAAGTCCCCTAATAAAATTTATATTGATAACTTCCTAATTCCAAGTAGGTATGTTAATATCTTGAAGTGTACCTCTCGATATTTGATGCTCAACTTTAACTTGCTAACAGTTGAGACACTTAGCCATATAATCTAATATGTCCTTCTTCATGCCATTTTATTAATAGACTTCCTGTATGTCATGGAACACCTTAGTGGCACTTGAATGAATCGAATACTTAGAGCTGTGCGTCTCAGCTACCATTCGACCTCTCAAACCATCAATATCAGGAACACATAAACGACCCTTATAGCAATGTGAACTATCTCTTTTTTGGGAAAAAACCTCCACATTCTGCTAGTGAACTACACCCATCAACTAACTCAACACGAGATCATTATGCTACTTTTCCTTCACCTCCTCTATTAGAAATGAGTCTGGACTATTTTGTATCATCATACCACCATCATCTATATCAAACAAAAAAGACCCTAACTGTGCCAATATATTCACATCTTTAGCTAACTTTTTCTTCTCACTGCCACATGGGCTACACTATGCATAGATAATCTACTAAGAGCATCTGCAACTATATTTGCTTTACCCAGATTGTAGAGTATATTCATGTCATAATCTTTTAATAACTCTATCCATCTTCTCTGATGAAGTTTTAACTCCTTCTAACTAA
The DNA here is from genome assembly GCA_030864215.1 of Capsicum pubescens. Lineage (NCBI taxonomy): Eukaryota > Viridiplantae > Streptophyta > Magnoliopsida > Solanales > Solanaceae > Capsicum > Capsicum pubescens. Next base: position 72,747,018 of record CM061547.1, on the reverse strand, counting down.
ACATATATTAGAGACTTTTATGGTCGGTGAACATAACTACATATAATCCATATGAATAATGTCTCCATTCAAAGAGAAAACTATTACTACCAACTTCAAGTCATGGGTCAGTTCTTCTCATGATCTTTGATTTTCATAGAGGCATAAGCTTATCTTTCCATTTTGTATTAAAACACATACAAGTTCGACACTGGAGGAATCATAACAAACCACAAACCGATTTAATACTTATGGAAAATCTATCTATTCTTCAACTCTTGAAAACTTTTCTCATACAAGTCTAGCCATTGAATTTCATCTTTTTCTAAGTCAATTGGGTCAAAGGTGTATCTATCAAAGAAAATCCCTTAACAAACCTCATATAATAATCGGCTAAACCCAAAAATCTCCAAATAATAGATAGAGTAATGGTCCTAGGCTAACATTTCATTGCATCTATTTTCTGAGGATCTACATGAACACCTTCACTAAAAAGCACATGACCCCGAAAAAAAACTTTTATTAAAATTCACATTTGCTGAACTTAGCAAATAACCTACGATCCTTGAGATAGTGTAACACTACCATCAAATGGTATGTGTGATCCTCCCCACTTCAAGAATAAACAAGTATGTCATTAATAAAAATAATGAAAAACATGTCTAAATACTGCTTGAAGACCCTGTTCATTGAATCGATAAAAGTTACAGAAGCATTTGTTAGTCCAAAAAACATAATCATAAACTCATAGTGACCATATTGAGTTCTAAAAACAGTCTTTGGCATGTCACACTTCCTGACTTTCAGATGATGATATTCTTTTCTGAGGTTAATTTTTTAAAAGTAACAGGATCTCTGAAGTTGATCGTATAGGTCATAAATCCTAGGGATAGGATATTTATTCTTGATGGTAAGATTGTTTAATTGACTATACTCTATACATATTTTGAGAGTGCCATCCTTATTTTGCATGAATAAAATTAGAGCACCCCATGGAGAAATACTGAGTGTAATAAAACCTTTATCTAAGAGGTCTTTGAGTTGTTCTTTAAACTCTGTACTCTCTAGTACAACCATTTTGTAAGGGGGAATAGAGATGGTATGGGTATATGGAGATAGTCTATCCCAAATTCAATCTCTCTTTCAGGAGGAAATCCAGGTAGATCCTCAGACTAAACTTTTGAGAACTCATTGACTATAAGAATTGATTGGAGATTTAGAACCTTGGATTTGGAATCCTTAAACTAAACTAGATGATTGATATACCTTTTAGAGATTAATTTTATAGCTTTGAGATAGGAAATAAAAATACCTCTAGGTACCACTAGACTACCTTTATACTTAAGGACTAGGTCTTTAGGAAACTGGAATTTCATAATCCTAGTTCGACAATCAACAGAGGCATAGCATGAATGGAGACAATCCATGCCAAGAATGAAATTAAATTCAATCATCTCTAACTCTATTAAATTTGTTGTGGTGACCCAATAAAGGACTATAATAGGTTAATTTCTATATACTTTTATAGTAACAATTGACTCTCTAACAGAAGTACAAACCAAGAAAGGTTCAAAGAGACATACGGGACTAACCTCAAAATTTTCAACAACAAATGGGGTTAAAAAAGATAAATTGGACCTTGGATCTAACAACATATAAGATTTGATATGAAAGAATCAAACCATACCACTGACCACATCTGGAAGCTCTCCTGATCTAGATGAGAAGATAGGGCATAAAACTAGTTCTGACATTGACTGCCATCAGTACTGGATAAAGCCCCCTACTTGTGGGCTGGTCTAGTGAGCTGCTGAATCAGTGGACTATTCCTTAGCGTGAGAAACCCTAACACCCTTCTTAGTAGATAGAAAACCCCTATGTTGGTATCCTAGATTTCCCTACCCAAAGCAACCATCCCTACATACCATATACTCGCAAGGATGATTTTTCCTATACATCTTGAAAACTAGGAAATTGGTTGAAGATGGTGCAGAGGTTGATGATCGATGCTAAAATTGTGAGTGATTTATCCCACTTGACTGTGTTGGCTGAATCAAACTGCCCAATCTTAGACTAAGGAGCTGAAACATTCACTAAGTCTAGACAAGCTTTTAAACATACTGAAGAGACTCTGGAATAAAATCCCAGCTGACCAAAATTATGATTCTAGAATTAATATAAACCTGAACTACTAAAAGAATGAAAATATAACCAAGTACTCAGAACATGATAACTCACAAATCAAATAGGAGTAGGCACTAGTGACCGCAGCTAATCGTGATGCTGAGGGCAAGTACCAAAACCTACATCATGATAATATGCAGCTTAAAAGAATATATGGTGAATAATATGTATTTAATATGTGAGAAATAAATGAGGTATGTAAATCATATAGAAAGTAAAACACATGCATTAAAAAAATATAATGATTCACTTTTTTTCTATAATAATTAAAATAGTAAAACATGGAGGTAAAGTGTGAGGAAAATCATAACTCAATAAATCAGTGAGCCATCTATACCTACTTTACCAGGACTATTTAACTGTGGAGATTCTTTTAACCGACTTGTCCTATTTGAGAAATCATGGATCCCAACTTGTAACTCTTGTTGGGAGGGTGTTAATACCTTACCAAGGGTAGAGAATCATAAGTTAGTGTGAACTCACTCATGATCCTATTTCGGGCAAAGAGATATAGTCTCAACTGGTGAAGTCGCCCTCCTTAACCTATGGTGGCACGTAGTTTGAGAAATTTAATTTTTTTAAAACCGACATTCCATTAGTTATAAATAATACTCCCCATAACATAACCAGTTGGTCATACTAAAGAAAATTTTCATGAAATAAGCATAAACTAGCTTATGAAATTGAAAATTAATCATACTTCTGTTACTATTTTATGTGACCATAGAAAATTCCTTGAAAATTATGCTAAGTTTGAGACCTCAGGGCCATATCATGTAAAATGACTCAAACATGCTAAAATCATATATTTCTTACTAAATCATTAAATGTTTTACCAATTTCAATCTTTCATAAGTCATGGATTTAAATCATAAGGAATAAATTATGAATAAACCATAGTATACACAAATTTTAACACATATAGGGAATTTAAACCATGAGAAAACTTAATAATTCAAAATCATGAAATCCAGGTGCAAACCCAATTACATAAGTTCATAAATTCATAAGAAATTTGAAGTTTTAAGATACTAAGATTAAAGGATAATACTTGTTGAATATATACATACCTAAAAGAAGAAGATTCTTGTAAAGTTACTTAAACTTGGGAGCTTTGGAGTTATGGGGTTTGAGAAAACCCTTTTATATGTTTCTTGAGTTTTGGGAAAAGGGAAAAGGAATTTGAAAAGACTATCAATACATTTTCTTATAAGAAATAAACCTTATTGTGTGTTAAAAATATGGACATGGCCTTGGGTAAGGAAAGGGTTAAATTATCCCTTAAATTTTTTTTTTTAAAATATAGAAAATCCCATCAGGCGATCCAGGTGACGGACCGTCATTCCCCAGATGAACTGTCATCCAAACCATTGACTTTTGACCAACTTTAGGCTTACTGGTTAATCTTGACAGACCTTTATCTTGTTGATAGACTACTTCATCCGTCGATCACTGGAAAATGAATACCCTATGGTAAAATGATCGTAATTTTTTACTCTGGTATTATATTGAAGAACGGTTGATGGTGTTGGAAATAACACTCAAAGACATTTAGTATGGTGGGTCTTTAGCTACAAAATTCTTTATATTCAAGGAGTTATTTTCATTTGAAGTTGATCCTAGTAAAATATCAAGAAACTTTCAACTCAACTTTGAGATAGAAGTTCCTTAGGCCTTAATTCATATCGAAAGCTCTCCCCACACTAAGAAATTGGTCGTAGCATCTATGTATAAATTTTCAAATTATTGGATTCATTTCTATACATATATGAAGAACGATTTGAATCATAGTTCAAAAATTTAGGGTGTTACAAGGTTCTGACAAGTTATTTGTAAATAAAAGAAAATCCTTATTTATAGGTCAAGTACGCTACAGGTCTGTGTATAAAACAGTCCTGAAACTTTTTCCTCTTTATTCTTTTATCTTATGCCACTTGGTTCTGTATGGGCATGGGGGTGTCTTTTCATGAGATTTCCTTTGGGTTCATTTTGTTGGAAGGTCCTCTCACAACCTAAAATGCTATCTTGCGCTCTGAAAATACCCTATCTCAAAAGGTTCTATATGTCTATCCCATTCGAGTATCTTTACTCAATATAGATAGTCACTTTATTTCTTAATTTAAGCACCAACAAATATCAACTAACAAATAATTTACTCTCACTGCCACTCCTGATTCATTTCTCGAGTCTAGAAACATTGTCTTGTAGGGCACATCTTTCTGTTCAAGACCTCAAAATGATATTTCACTGAAATAACATTTTTATTCATTTTATCTTTATTATTGATCTTCCACATCTTCTTACAAAAATATCTCTCTCTTTCGGTTTGACTCTTCCAGCTACATCCTTTGCTACCAGGAATCCCCATTGCTTATTTAATCTTGAATTCTTGAGATCTTTCTATCAAGAAAATCTTTCTAGAATCATGAGGATGAGTGTCATGAGCTTGACCCATTATGAGTGGCACCCATACTAGTCCCCTATTGGGAGAACCAACATTCTCCATGAATCAATCCAACACGTAGCAAAAAATTAGGCAGCTAAACCATTTCTATTAAGAAAATTAATAACTCGATTCTAAGCCAAAATAATAATGCAGAAAATCTAACCATACCCTAGAATTTGAAAGTCATTATACCTAAATACTAATAAGTACCAATAATTAGGTTCAACCAAAAACAACTAAAAATGTAAGCCTGAAAGAATGTATTAGAAACTGAATAAAGAACTCATGTCAGTCTAGAATATGTAGCTCACCTTTGAGTTCGCACACTATCTGACCGTAACACCCCGCATCTTCGGGTTAAACCGTCGTTCCTACATGTGTAAAATCTAATCCCATTATTTATATTGGAATACATGTGTCAATATTATTATCCTAGCGAGAAGAGTGCTTATGAGGTAAAAAATATTCATAGGAATAACTTAGAGAAAAGTTGAGCTAAAAGCCTTTGCTTCGGCTAAATTTTTGTATATTCTACAAGGGTCAACTTTGAATGTGTATAAATTTTAACATATGTGAAATTTTGTATCCCTAACCCACCAAATGATATATAATTGAGTTAGCTTTCCAACGATACTAATTTCGCCTTAATTCAATACCCAAGCGAAAAGCTATGACCTATATACTTAGTACATTCTAGAAGTACTGACCCACATATATGTCTACGTGCTACATTGTCTCATAATGTAGGTATCAGTTGTAGTTTACACATCATAATCAGACAGTTTGCAGCTTTTAGTCAGCAGATGATGAGTTTTTTTTATTCGAGGACTCGAGTCAACTATAGTTTCAATATCATTCTTTTATTCAATCGTATTGATTTGGGATGGATGGGGTCATGTCCCAACTACCTATAGTCGGTATTAATATAGGCTTCATAGACAGTCAGTAGAGTTTGTGTATTTGATTTCAATTTTGTTTTGTATAACTAAGGTGTAAATGTTTTAAACAGTTTTGTATTGAATATATTTAGCAAAGACATCTCTTCCTCTTATTTCTTTTAGATTTATGTAACATAAACAGTTTCTCATGAGTTATGCAAGTATCATGGGTTAGCTTAGGATCTCTTATGGTTCTAAGAACCATGTGTCGTCCATGGGATAGTCTCGGGGCGTGAAAAACTTGGTATCAGAGCATAAGGTTCAAGTGTCCTAGGGTGTCTATGAAGACGTGTCTATTAGAGTCTTACAGAATGGTACGGAGATATCTGTACTTTTCTTTGAGAGGCTACAAGGCATTTAGGAAATATTTTCCTTCTTTCATATCTCAGATCATGTTATAGAGATGTTCTTTAAGAAACTTATACAGATTCTCATCTTACTCCATTTATGCCAACTCTGCCTTATTCTTGAGGTAACAAAAACAGTCAAGCTTAAATTCCTACTGATAGAGTTTACTCAGACAGTCCCCACAGATAGTTATGGGATTGCATGTGGGCTCAAAAAGGATCTCATTATTGCCCTTATGTTCAAAAGTTTGAAATATTTTATTTATGTTCATGGAAAATTATGCAATAAGCCAAAGTTAGATGTGCTTTCATATCCTTTCTCAGATCCCTTCTCAGAATCTTATGACAGCATGTGACCTAGAGTTAGAAGTATGAATCCAGAAGTTTAGCAGTAGTAAAAGTGGGGATAGTTTTTATCTAGATTTAGTAGATTCTGTATACATGGAGCTAGTTGTATGAAAGTTGAACTAGTAGGCTTGAAATAGTGTATGCTAGAATTTAAGTTTATTGATTCAGAATTATATATGATGATGTGGGTGTGATTTAGAGGTGTGCCCAATGTGATATGGGATTTTATTATTTCTATATTTTTAAAGTGTGTGTGCTTAGATTGTACCATTGAGTTGATAAGTGTGAATGAGGCTAGTAATATAATTTGTGATGTTCTTACCAGCTAAGTTACGGGCTAAAGGTTGTTGATGTTAGATGTTCAGGTGTAATAGTAATTCTTATGATTTATGGAAAATATAAGTTTAGAGATATAATATTAGTAGGCTATGATGGAAGTTAGTATAGTTCATTAAAATTTTGGGAATATCCATGTTAAGTATTAGAACCTAAGTTTGAATCTTGGATGATTGAGCTAATATAAAGAAGAGTTGAGATTCTAGATGGTGTGAACTCAGGGTACGGTGATACTTCTGAAGATTCTAAGTTAGTAAGTGTTCAAGTTATTATATGATGGCTATTGGGGCTATAGAAAGTTAAGAGTTATATCTCAGAAGGAAGTATTAGTAGTGGGTTTTACATTTTCAAGTTTAGTCTTTCAGGGTGAGTTTATTATTATGTGTATTATTATATCTCGTACCCTAGAGTAAAATAGTTATAGTTTAGTTTAGAGTTTATTAAAGGGGTCCACAGACTTAGAATGGTGGCTTAAATCTAAAGGGGAAATGATAGAATAAGGAACTAAGTTAGGCTTTTAGATTCTATTTGTGATGCCAGTGTATTGTAGAGCATTAGTAAGGGAGATAGATGCCCGACCCATTCTTATCTTAATGCAAACTGTTGTATTTCAGTTATCATGACATCTACTCATGCCTTACATGTCAGCTCTATGATCATAGCTCATATTCATGCACTTTTCATAGAATCATGTACACTTTCAATTCCTATAATGAGGAGTTCCACTTCACTCAGTAGTATGAATCATATTCCCTGAAATTATGAACTCCTAACTTAGGTCATGCAGTTAATGACCCATATACTCATGCTTTATAGTATGCTCAGTTCCCATCACTCATGGTGCACCCTTAATGACTAGCGAAATTCAGATTATGACATGCATGCCCTCAGTTTAGATCTCTTTAATAAATTCATGTCGTTGATACTCTATTCCTCAAGCCTCACTTAAGTGTAAAAGTTACCTATAGTATCCTTTCATTCTTTAGGACCTCATGTTCTAACCTTTCAAATGAACTCTTCTTATGAAATATAGTGAATGATCTCAGTTTTCCAAGTGTTCCAGCTCAGACGGTGTAATACCCCTTATACGACCTTAGTCACGTTATCTCATGATTCGTACTTACATAATGTACTTGGTAATTCCATGAAGCTCTTTTTTAAATTTCTATATGTGTTTTGTTGAGGGACAATCCTAATGAGAAGTTACATACCTTATTCCATCCTTAGCAACTCATGGAATTTTATTGCATCATTTATCACTCCGTCATTCTATATGTATGATTGTATCATGAAATTTCAAGTGAGTTCAAAACTCTCAGCATGAATCAGCTCCATATAGTCAATAGAGTCAGCTCAAAAAATAGTTTCATGATAAAGTTATAATGTTTTAGTTTTGCTATATCCTTCATTACCAGACATGTCATGTGTAAATTATTACATATTTCTAAGGCTTCAACAAGTTCCTACCCATCATTCGAGGATGAATGATTCCAAGGGGGAGATAATGTAACACCCGCATCTTTGGGCAAGACATTAAACTGTCTCTCCTACGTGTGTAAACTCTAATCACATGATTTGTATTTGAATAGATATGTAGAAATCATTATCCTAGTGATAAGAGTGATGATGAGCATGAATTACTTACAACAAAGTTGAGCTAAGAGCCTTTCCTTCGGCCAAATTTTCATATTTGATTCTACAAGGGTCAAATTTATACGTGCATAGATTTTTACATATATTGAATTTTGCATCTCAATACCATCAAATGATATATAATTGAGTTATTTTTCCAACGATACCAAGTTCACCTTAATCCGATACCCGAACGAAAAGTTATGACCATTTTTATGAGAAATAGTGAGGGGCCGCAATAGCCCCGCGCCGCGAGGGCTATTCCACAAGACTAGGGGTCACATCGTAAGGGCTATTCCATTGGAATAGGGGTTTCTCTGCGAGGGCTATTTCCACGAGAAACAGAGTCCAAGGGGAAATTGGGTCCTTTCCTCTCAACCTCAATCATCCAAAACATGATTTTTAACATTCTAAGGGACATTATTTGCCCATTACCTAAAGATTTCTCACTAGAAACTCTTCCTCTTTCCCCAAAATAAAGTTCAAGATTTTTCTCTCAAGAACACATGGATTTAAGTCCCGATGTCAAGATTTCTTCTAGTATCCGTTTAATTAAGGTATGTGGGGGTTATGAACAAGGACATTCTTTCATCCTTGTGTCCAAAGCTTATTTTAAATTTAAAGTTATATGATTTGCAATTAGGGTTCATACACAAATTATCTTGATTTGAGTTTATGAAATTATTATGTGATTGAAGTATTAAAGTGCATACTTGTCCTCATATATTTATGTCTTGACTTGAAGAATTCTCTATTATGATTTGAATAGCATGAGCTTGATTTGAAACATTGATTAAAGATTTCCAATTGAGTTTTATCCATGATACTGTGTTTTAAGTTATATGAAAGAAAGTATGAGATTTAAGGCTTACGTTTAAGCACTAAGTTTACAAGAAAAAGTTTGATCTTTAGATTCAATGACAAGGCTTGAAATCCACAATTGTTTATCTTAATTATGATTTAAAACAAAGAGAAGCATAATTGGTTTCTAGTATACTGACCCTTATGCTATTTTAAGGTGAATTTCCTAAAGTATGAGCATATAAGTATTCTAAGAGTAGTATTTAGTACAACGAAGGAAATGCGGGTGAGCGTATCCATAATTCCTAGAAACTATGAGCCACAGTAGGTTTAAGTCCCAATATGGCTTAAGTTTAGTGATCACTAAGATTAAGGTTCTATTCCGATGGCAAGGGTAGAACAGCTCTCCCCAACGTGGGTAAGACGTTGGACTCCATGGTAGCTCACATGATTTATGTCGGTTTGAAGAACCTCTCTAAGAAAGTATAATAAGTAAATCTTTTAGAAACTAAGTGTTATGTCTCACAAAGTTTATCCTTATGCTTCATTACTCATGTCTATGATTTTGCAGTCTTTATTTTATTCAAGCTTAAGGTGAGTCATTTACACTTAGCATGCATTATTTGAAAGTTTTTATGAATATTCAATTATTGTTTTACTTATGCATTAACCCCATATTCTCAGTACATTCCAGAAGTACTGACCAACATATATGCCTATGTTCTACATTGTCTCATAATGTAGGTACCAGTTGTAGTTCACACATCATAATCAGACAGTTTGCAGCTTCCAGTAAACAGATGATGAGTTCTTTTGATTCGAGGACTCGAGTCAACTATAGTTTCAGTATCATTCTTTTATTCAATCATATTGATTTGGGATGACTGGGGGTCATTTTCCGACTACCTATAATCGGTATTAGTCGAGGCTTCATAGACAGTCAGTAGAGTTGATGTATTTGATTTCAGTTTTATTTTGTAAATGTTCTAAACAGTTTTTTATTGAACATATTTTGCAAAGAAATCTCTTCTACTTGTTTCTTTTAGATTTATGTACCATAATCAGTTGCTCACGAGTTATGAAAGTATCATGGGTTAGCTTAGGATCACTTGTGGTTCTAAGCACTGTGTGACATCCAGGGGGTAGTCTCGAGGCGTGACATTGACTCATAGCTAAGGTCTCAAAATAGTTATCAAAATATGCTCAACATTAAACCAAAATAAGAGCATATATAGTATCAGTACACAAGAAAACAATATTGTACTGGTAGGGTCATCAACCAACCCAAAATGAGAAATATGAATACATAACCATAACTTAGTAATGCAAGATAACCATGAACACCTACCATGTAACCTTACCTCAAGTTCATACCACTTAACCTTATTAAACAACACTATGAAAATTAGTCAAATAGAAGTTAATATGGATAAAAAGTCAAGACCATGGCTACCAATAAGACTCCAAGTTAACAACCATAACTTAAGCAATTAAAGTAACCATGTATCAATTATGCAAGTAAATAGACAATGTAGAGTTATGCCATAAATTACAATTATACCAGACCTATCAAGGGTCTATAAGAATAACAATAATGGTAAATATCATGCAATCCATATTACATAAAGAAACCACCTTTAACAAATAAGCCATGAACCCAGTTAACTCAAGGAGCCAATACAACAAGTTAACACTTATGCCTAGTTCACTGAAGGAACCATTACAATAATAAACACATATCCCTTGTTTACTCAAAGAAATGTTACACTCAATAATACATTGTACATACATGCTACCGGTCTAATGGTCACCCACTAGCCATGACCTACATAGGACGAGCTCTTGTCCATGTACCAAATCTCTGACATTAAGAGTCTGCCAACCTTATACCAAATAATTCATTAAGATGTCTATATATTGGTATATTTCATAATATAGTCAAATATCACAACAATCACATCTACAATGATAACAGAAACAACACTTGTAAGAACCAACAAGTTTTCATACAAGTTCATTGCATGCAATTAACATTTAGTATATCAAACAGTCATAAACTTTCCTTGAACATATATTGTACAAGCAATATAAAGGAATAGTTATTATGCACACATAATACAAACTGGGTTTCAAGTGTATTATACCATCATCAACCTCAATCTAAGCTTAAAATGCTCTAACAAACTTGAGTCTTCTCTTTTCTTGTGATATCAACTTGATTGTGGTCTAAGAACATGAATATAACACACAATCAACCAAATTACCTACAAAATAGAGGATTATAACCTAATCCCAAACTCCAAGACCAATTTTATGGTCATTTCTTTAATTCTAATGCTTTTCTACCATAAATTCACCTTAAACCTACCAATTGCATAGTTACATAAGTGAATTATAGACAACCGAGAGTAAATTATTAATTTAAACTAAAACCCAAATGTTTGGCATCCAATTTATCCTATTACACAAGAAAATCAGTTAAGTCAAGCTAAATCCTGCCCAAATTCTATAAACTAGTGATTTTAAGGTTAGAAGTCTGAAAAACTAGTTATTAGGAGTGATTTACTTACTTTTACAAATGAAATTTGGTGAAAAAGTACCTAAAATTGTCTAATCTTTCTCAAAAATGAGTTTAGAAAATAATAAATTATTTTGGAGAAATTTTTGCATAAATCCACGTATATGGCTCTATAACGGCCCTATCCTGATATAGTAGAATCGCTATAGCAAAACAAGCCCACTATGGAGGGATTAACTGAGTTTGACTTCTACTATAGTGGGAAGTATTTAACTATGGGGGTGTCATCATAGAAGCCTACCACCCGCTATAGTATGTGTGGCGAGGCAGAAACTCAAGATTGCTTCTAGTTTTACATTTTTTGCAAGGCACCCTCAAATCATGATATTCTATACTAACCCCTTTACTTAAATTCTAATATCGGGAGTTTTATGCTTGTTTAAGCAACTATCCTTAAGTAAGTTTTGTCTTCTCCTAAGCTTTGCATTACTAACTCTTATCTTGGATCCCAACATTAACTTTCTCAAATTATCGATTCAAGTTGTTTATTAAAGGTTGATATCTCCAACAATTTATTATTCATTTCTTTTTTCTATCCGTTACTCCTTCTTTCATCTAGAGAGAAGATAAGGCAAGTTCTAATATATGCATCCATTAAAAAGAAATCAAACTAAAAAGAACAAACAATAAAACACCCAAACACTCTTTGAGAATCACTTCGTACTATGAACATTGCTTTGTTAATATGTCATGATTTCCACAACCCTAATTGCGGTGTTTAGCTACTCATGATTATAAGAACATATGAATAATTCTAAAGAGGAATCATAATCATGTACTTACAAAGAATTAAATGAAGGAACATGAATCTCGCTTTGAATTAAAAAACCTTAAAATCGATGTTTGTACTTGCAAGAATAATATAATGTGTCAAAAATATCAATAGAATGTAAACTATAACATAAAGCTTAATAGGAGTATTTATTGATAAAAAAGAAATATTCTCTTAAGTTGTATTGGAAAATAAAGACGAAAAGTTTCCACTAATCATAAACCAAGTTGTGAACCAGTCTACAAATCATGGAAATCAAACTCTACTTGCACTTCTTCACCATCTGGATCAAGTCTACAAATTATAGACTCAGTTCGCATGTCTTGAACACCAGTTGTGAACTTCATAATCAAAAATTTTCTTTAGTACCTTACTTCATTACCAATTTTTATGAGTCGTGGACTCTACGACTCATTGGTGATTTTGACGAGTCTATATCTTTGTCAATTTTGAATCTTTTTCCTCTATTTTTCCTCTGAACCCTGATCTCATGCACAATTTAACATAACACGTAATACTCACCATAAACACCAATGTTCTTGTGTATTTTTCAATTGTAAGCATTAAAAGTTTCATGAAACTATAGCACATCAACTATATGTTTGGTTTGATTTAGATTTTTGTATTTCTACACATATTAGAGATTCTCTAACAGTGGATCGAGTCTTTCAGTTTTGTGTAGTTACTATCCTTGGTTATGATAATTTATGTGATCTGATATGCTCGATAATTTTTTATGTAATTTTTTGGCTTGAATTGTGTGTCTCCTTATCACGTGATCTTGAACTATCATGCCAAGACAGTAATATTAGCCATACCAGAAGTTCCTAGATAGGAGTGGAATGGGACGCTTCGGCCTCATTTTCTTCCACTTAATGGAGATATGAACTTGGAGGGTTTAAACATTAGGTAATTAAGTGCAACTATTTGTTTTAAAACTTAAACACTTATTTGGTCTGATTAGTTCTTAATTATTAAGATCTTGAATAAATTCTTAATATCATTAAGCGGTATTTTGTGTGAATAATTTCACCACCAAACTCTATACATACTCACCCTTCACCAACACTAAATATCTCTATTATCATAATTACCACCACCATTACCACTCTCAACCATAGGCCAGCACTACAAACCACTTCTACCATTACAACTACCACTAGGAAGCACTAACGCCATCAATAACTATTATCAGTAGCTAACATATCTACCACCTCTATTATTATTATTATTATTATTATTATTATTATAATAATTATAATTATATATTCACTGCCATATCTACCATTATTATAAGCCATAACCACCATTAGGTCAATTTGTACTACCAACCACCTCTACCATATAACAAGTATTTGTGCCAATCACCACACATTCTTTAACATGATAATGCTACTCCACCCCTAGACACCACCCCCACCATAATTATAAACCATCTCCAACATTATTAGATAGTATAATTTTTTAAATTCTTTATTAGATAGTGATTTTATTTTAGTAAAAAAAATTTGTAATATGTAACTACTTTTTTATATAATTATATATTATTATGATTACAAATAAATAAAAAAATGCGCACTCAGATTTTAAAAATAAATTGCCTTAATCGTTCAGCTTCAAATATAGAGACAACATCTTAATCATTTAAATATGCATATTCCTTAATATTAATGAAAACAAATAAGACCTTAGTCACTCCTTAAAGAGAGTGATATTGATAACGCTAAATCTACAGCTCTCATAAGAGTGTAAAGCGGTCGTTGTCAAATATATAACCCAACTGGGTTGGGTATCGATCCCACAGGGAATAGCCGGTCAATGAGTAAGCAAAGATTACTAGACTTTTGGAGCAAGTCTCATAAAAAGGGGGAATTTTAACGTGCAAGTAATGTAAACAACGTAATAAAAACAACAAATAAAGGAGTAAAAACGGTTTGCTTGGTTGGTTTTTGATCAATGAGAATTGAGAAGTTGGGGTTATGTCCACCTTATGAGTTGTACGTCTCTATTGGCTATGGGTTGTGCGGAATTCAGACATGCATGTGCTTATAGAGAATTGTATTCGATGGTAAATCCAGGCGTCTTTCGACCTTAACCAGGACTATTTCACTTTAACTCTTTCGAGCTTAAAGCGTATCTAACAGTACGAATTCTCCAAGAGGTTAATCCAGTTACGACACTAACTTTTTAACAGGGGTTGGTGCCCTATTACCTTGACATTATCTCTTTTCCAGACATATAACTTTTCTTTCGAACAAGTTAATGCTATACTGGCGTATTCTATGCGTTTGCAACCACAAAGAATTTAGATTAAGATGAAGAGAATAATGATATAAGCAGCATACGTGTCACGAATTCACAAACTCATAGCAATAGATAGTATCTCATATGGCTTCCATAACCCCAACAGAGAAGTTTAGTTACCCATGAGTGCGAAGGAAATCACAATAGACATTATTAATATACCACAATAAAAATCTCGTGTAGTAAGGTGTGGTGTGGCATTTTTGGGCGTGAACTCCCTTGCAGAGTAACGTTTCTCTCGTTGTGGAAATTAAGAATTGAATAGATGAATAAAAAGTAGAATTAAAAGTAGAAGAATTGTTTTCAGAGTTAAAAGTAATGGAAGAATGATAAAAATCTCTAGCAGAATAGGGTATTTATAATACTCCTATCCTATTCCTACTAAGCTACTGCATTACTTAACCCAATCCTACTGGGTTACTGCATCATTATCCTACTCCTAATAAGTTACTACTAGTCCCTAAAGTCTTTAGAATTGTTGTTTTTGCCCGGGACAGATTTTCCACGCGCCACCTTTGGTCCTTGGTGTCCAAGTTTTGCTTTCATCCTTTCGTGAAGCTTTCTTTGGCGTCAAGTTATCCATAAAATGCTGAATTCTGCATCATTTATACCTGAAAACTTGCTAATCATGTTCGTTAGCTCACTTACAGGAAAAAGGACTAAAAGTGCATGAATTATATATTTTGTCCTCAAAACTTAGCTAAAATATGGGTCAATTATAGTACTTTAGGCGTGTAAATACGCCTATCATCAACACCCCACACTTAAAGCTTTGTTCGTCCTCGAACAAAATATCATGTCCATCTAAACATCTACTTAGGGTTTCACAACAACAACACAAAATATTCGTCAAGACAGGCATAATAATTATTAACAAAGAGTAGTTTTCTGATCACTACTAGAAACAATTCAGCCTCCAACATAGACTCGTGATGATGGTTAATTCGTATCCAAAAGTTAAGGCACAAAGAATCATACAAGACTACCCAAAACTCATCAACCATGTGTGTCTCACATAAGATATTACCCATAATCACTCACAAGTATAACATATTTTTCAGTACATGGGTATAAGATTATCCTTGCTCTCACTCTCACAAAGAATTCATATGTTGCAACTGATGACCATAGGCTTGCCCATAGTGTAATGCTCCACTAAATATCAGAATGCTAAGCTTAGGATCAAATAGGTCTTCTATAGGTTGTAATGTAGGCTAAGGGACGGGTAGGACTATTTTGGCCAGAAATAGTGACTATGTTCCTAAGCGCTTTAATACATCACATTATGCCATTACCACTTTCTTTTAATCAACCCTTCTACCTTTCTTTCATCTATCACCCCTTTTTACCTATTTTGCCATTCAAGCATAACTATCTTTTTATTTAATCATAAACACAATTTATCTTTTTGTTTTTCTATTTCTTATTCTTTTCTCTTTCTCTTTTTTTTTTCTTTTTTTTATAACACACCTCCATGATAGCCACTCTTTTTCATAACAAATTCAAGTACCAATACACTCTAAGGCATCACTCTCACCCAATTTCCTCTTATTTTGTCACATGACTTCACAACTTAAAGCACTTAGGAATTTGGATCAAATTATGGTCTTGAAAAAAATGGATTAGGCTTACATATGAGGCTGTCAAAGAAAATGGCTTAAAGGCTCAAAGGGGTTGACTAGGATAATGTCCACGGGTAGGTAAAACGAAGGTAAAAAAGTATCGGTTGCCAAAGAAATGCCTAAATCATCTCCTAAACTTACACTCTTTATTTTGCTTTACAAACACACCAGGCAAGTTCTAGCATCAGTCACAAGCACAAAATATACTATCATCTCACACACACAAGGCACATGGTTAACTTTATTGGGAGCAGTATAGACTCTTGACCCAACAGATGAATGAATTAAACCACACAATTATCACACAGTGAGTCACACTTAGAGCCTAAGTGTCTCAATAGTAATGATTCTAGCACAAACTCTTGTCATAACACCATGCCGTTTATCAGAACAATTTCATGCATCAAAATAAAAAAATCTACGACTACTAACTAAATCAAACAACCAAACATAAATAACATAAATAAATGCAAATGCAGATAAAGAAGTATAGCATGCAAATACCAGCACCCCATACTTAGACGGGACACACTGCCCTCAGTGAAAAATAAATAAGAAGAACCTGATTAGTCGGACTCATCCTCTATGTCTAGGGTCATACCCCCTGCATCGAAATCGTCATCAGAGTCATCGTCATCAGAGTTCTCTTCCACGTCAGAGTCTGGCATTCGTCGATCATCATCGGTTGGAATGTCGTCATCAAGAGGTTCCTCAAAATATACACCTACTCCACACATCGCCCTCGCATGCTCATTCATTGGGTAGTCATAATCCAACTGTTGGAGCTCTGCAGGAGTTGGAACACGACCCCCGCTCATCATGGTAAACTTCATCATGCCATATAAATGGCGGGAGAAGCTTTCGTCGCGAGCATGTTTTTCTGCAGTGGTTAGGTTAACGCCATGCATGGTTTCAACATCTTTAACCTTTGTGAGGTCAACCTTCTTCGGGTTGTGTGGAAGCTTATGATCAGCCGGTTCCTCTTCGATGTCTTCCTTCCTCAATATTGCAGTCAACAGGTTGCCAAAGCTGAAGTGAGACCTCTTGTGTAGCCTAGCTTTCCGCATTGTAGATCGAATAATTGCCCCAATGTTGATAGGGACATTCGTCATCAATGCGTACACCAGGCACACTCTATCTCGTGTTATCTTTGTGTATTGTGTCCCTGGAATGAGGCAAGAGTTGACTATTCGCAGCCATATCCTAGCTTCTCTGTTCAAGGAGGCATACGGGAAAGTATTGTGCCGACCGGTATCCTTGTGACGACTCCACCGTGCCATTGATCTTGTTCCGCATAGTGTGTGTCTGATTTCCCTGTATGGAGGTCTGTGATAAAGCTCCTTGAATGGTGCGGGATTAATAGATGGCAAGCCTAGAAAGGAGTTGAAGAACTCCGCATTTAGTTGCAGAACTTGGCCCCGAATCTTAACTTCACTCCCTGTAGTTTTTGGTGACCATTTGGCATAGAATTCTCATGTTAAATCGAGATTGCACTCTCCCATATCTCGGAAGATGAAATCAAGATGTAACGCCATTATTTTAGCCAACATGCGAGGTTCTTTCTTTGCTAGGCTCTCCTTGTGTATCAACTCCATGTGAACATATTTCTTCTCTTTATTGTTCCTATACCATTCCTTTCCTTTCTCCTCAAGAACCCATTTTATTCTGAACATGCGGCGTGGTAATTGCATCGAGGATGATTCTCCTTGCTCTTTTCGGCCTCTTTTCTTGCCTTTTTGTGAAGTGGTAGCCTTATCTTTGCCTTGTCTTGCTTTGGGTGCCATTGTACCTGAGACTAAAATAATGTTCATGTTAGCATTATCTCGATGGATACAATCTATAAACGAGAAGTAGGGGCACCACCCCACACTTAGTTTGTTGGTACAGACTAGTGAAGTGAAAGTGGTCGACTAGTCAGACTTCATCGACATACGTTTTAGGTGCTATATTCCAACAATAAAATTAGAGCAGTCATACTTCTTGTAATCTTGGCAATACTTTCATGTTTGATATATCAAGACTACAACATAGGGATTGAATCAAGGTATAGTATCTAAATAATCACAACCTCCTATGTCGGTAGGCAACTATAATTCTTATCCCGATGAACAAGTCATTCCAACATGTAAGTATTCAAGTGACAAGATTATGCAATTTTTGTGACCATATTAATTCCGCAAAAGTATGACAGTGCATCAAAATCAAATACAAGTTGGGAACAAGTTAAGATCATTCTTACGTATACGTTCACTCACTTGGTTGTATCACAACAATTCAATCACTTTCAAATCACCAATACTACTTCAAGATTTAGCAATTCATAATAGGCGTAGTAGTGTAGTACTTACGGAATATAAATAAAGAATAAAGTAGCACTTACTTGATTGATGACTTTGGATAATGTTCTTGTGAAGAAGAAGAGAAAAAGGAAAATTTTGGAGTGGATTTGGGGACTATAGGCGGCGCTTATGCTAGGTTTCCAATGTGTTTTTGGTTCAAGACTAAGTATCATATTTATAGGAGAAGGTTGGGTCGGGTTTTGACCCATTTAAAATTGGATTTGGAGACAAGAAATGACCATAGGTGGCGCCTTTTGCTTTGCCTATGCTTGGCATAGGTGGCGCCTATGACATAGCATATGAGATTCAGAGACAAAAGGCATTGGCATAGGCGGCGCCTATGCTATGGCACACTAGATTCCGAGAGCTTAGGCCATAGTATAGGCCTTGCCATGTTCGTGGCCTAGTTTTATATAGGCCTAGCCTTGTTCGTTGCCTATATTTTCATAAGCAATGCCCAATCCATAGCCTTTTGCTTCTTCATCACTAACTTACCACCTTTTACATGCAATACGTCCAAATCAAAATTTGAAACCAATCTCCTCGTTTACGCCTCTTACACCTACACTTGCTCAAAGACAACAAAAATGATTAGAACGATGGGTTGCCTCCCACCAAGCGCCTTAGTTTTGGTCGTGGCACGACTCTTATTTTTGGATTTTTATTTATCAAAAGCAAACACGTAAACGAAAAAAAATGATAAACGATGGGTTGCCTCCCATCTAGCGCTTGATTTATTGTCGCGGCACGACATAGTTACCTCGAGTACTTAGACTTCATCGAGATAGATGGTGGCCATATAGTTTATCGAGTCAAGAGGACCGATATATGGTTTTACTCGTTGGACATTCACCTTAAAGACAACACCATTATCATCTTCTAGCTCAACTACTCCAGTCGAGTAGACTTGGGTAACTTTGTATGGACCAGACCATTTGGACTTTAACTTACCTGGGAATAGCTTCAGTCTAGAATTGAAAAGAAGTACCATATCATCCTTTTGAAAGTTTTGTTGAACAATCCGCTGATCATGATACTTTTTCATCCGTTCCTTGTAGAGGTCTGCTCTTTCGTATGCATGTAGAAGGAATTCATCCATCTCATTCAGCTGCTCCAATCTCAGATTCATGGCATCATCCCAATTCAAATTAAGTTGCTTTAACGCCCACAATGCTTTATGCTCGAGCTCAATGGGTAAGTGACAAGCCTTCCCATAAACTAGTTGGTACGGGGACATGCCAATTGGCATTTTGAATGCAGTCCTATAAGCCCATAGTGCATCGTCCAGCTTCCGAGACCAATCCTTCCTATTAGCATTTACAGTCTTAGCAAGGATTTGCTTGATCTCTCGATTGGAAACCTCTACCTGTCCACTAGTTTGTGGGTGATAAGGTGTGGCTACCTTATGTTGCTTGACACTATATTTGGCCAATACGGATTTGAATAGCTTGTTGCAAAAGTGAGATCCTCCATCGCTTATAATAGTATGTGGTACTCCAAAGCGAGAGAAGATATTCCTCTTCAAGAATGCTACAACACGCTTTCCCTCATTGTCGGCCAATGCTACTGCTTTAACCCATTTTGAAACATAGTCTACAGCAACTAGGATATATTTCATTCCAAACGAATTTACTAATGGACCCATGAAATCAATACCCCATACATCAAAGAGCTCTACTTCAAGAATTTTTGACATAGGCATCTCATGGTGTTTTGAAATAGCACCTTGTCTCTGACATTGGTCGCATCTTCTAACAAAGTCGTAGGCATATCTAAATATCGATGGCCAATAATATCCACTTTGCAATACCTTCCTTGCTATCCGATTACCTGCGTGATGTCCCCCAACTTGGGAAGTGTGACATGCTTCCAATATATTAGGCACCTCTACATGGGATATGCATCGCCGAATAACACCATCCGCGCATCGTCGAAACAAGTATGGCTCATCCCAAAAGTAGTGTTTTACATCATGCATAGACTTCCTCCTTTGATGGTAAGATAAGTTTGCAGATATCACATTACTCACCACAAAATTCGCAAAGTCGGCATACTATGGTAACTCTTCCATTATCGTGGCTAAGATCTCCTCGTCAGGGAATGCATCATCAATCTCGATTTCAGGCTGTGCTATATGCTCGTTCTCGAGTCTAGATAGATGATCAGCCACTAGGTTCTCGCAACCTCATCTATCTTTTACCTCGAAATCAAATTCTTGCAGCAGCAATACCCATCGAATTAGTCTTGGTTTTGCATCCTTCTTTGTCATTAGATATCTTAGAGCTGCATGGTCTGTATGAACGATCACTTTGGTTCCCAACAAATAAGCACGAAACTTCTCAAACGCATACACGACCGCTAGGAGCTCTTGTTCTGTGACAGTGTAGTTCTTTTGGGCTTCGTTCAGGACCTTGCTCGCATAGTAGATAGGATGGAATAATTTCTCCCTTCTCTGGCCAAGTACAACGCCTAATGCTACCCCACTGGCGTCACACATGACTTCAAACGGTAAAGACCAATCTGGTGCTACCATGATAAGAGCTTCAATTAGTTTTCCTTTGAGGCATTCGAATGCCTTCAAACAATCTTCATTGAAGTCAAATTTTGCATCTTTCTCCAAGAGTTTGTACAATGGACTAGCAATTTTGGAGAAGTCTTTGATAAACCGTCGATAGAAACCTGCATGACCGAGGAAACTACGGACTCCCTTTACTGAAATTGGGGGTGGTAGCTTCTCAATAACTTCAATTTTCGCTCGATCAACCTCAATTCCTTTTTCGGAGATTTTATGCCCAAGGACGATACCTTCGTTGACCATAAAGTGGCACTTCTCCCAATTCAGCACTAGGTTGAATTCTACACATCTTTGCAACGCCATACTCAGGTTTGGTAAGCACACTTCAAACGTCTTGCAAACAACTGAAAAGTCATCAATGAATACCTCCAAAGTATCTTCAACCATATCCGAGAAAATAGAGATCATACAACGCTGAAAGGTGGCTGGTGCGTTACATAGCCCGAATGGCATACGTTTGAAGGCAAACATACCATATGGACATGTGAACGTTGTTTTCTCTTGGTCTTCGGGGGCAATACAAATCTGATTATAGACAGAATAACCGTCTAAGAAACAAAACCATCCTTTCCCCGCTAATCGATCTAGCATTTGGTCCATAAATGGCATTGGAAAGTGATCTTTGAGCGTCCATGAATTTAGCTTTCGGTAGTCCATGCATACTCTCCATCCGGTGACAGGTCTGAGTGGAATAAGCTCATTCTTTTCATTCGCGACCACCGTCATGCCTCCTTTCTTGGGAACACATTGTACCGGGCTAACCTATGTACTGTCAGAGATTGGATACACAACTCCTGCATCTAACCACTTAATAATTTCTTTCTTTACCACTTCTTGCATAGGTGGATTGAGACACCTTTGATGCTCAATGGTGGGCATGCAATTTTCTTCAAGCTGAATCTTGTGTGTACAAATCCCAGGTGGAATACCAATAATATCTGTGATGGTCCATCCGATGGCTCTAATGTACTTACGTAAAATAGCGATGAGAGCTGCAACTTGTTGCTCACCCAAATCTGCCGCCACAATGACTGGAAGTGTGTTTCCGCTTCCTAAGAATGCATACTTTAAATGACTAGGCAGCTCCTTTAATTCTAACGTGGGTGGCTCTTCAATAGATGGTTTAGCTGGTGGTGTGGGTCGATTTTTGAGATCAAGGTCCATCTTCTTGGGAGCATGAGGATATGACCCAAATCCTGTTAGAGCATCAATAGTTTCTTCATAGTTTTCAGCATCCTTACTCTCTCCATTCATGAGCACAACCGCCAATGGGTCATCAATAGTTTGCTCTTCTTCAAGTAATTCTTTCTCATCATCAACATAAACATCCGCTACCGAGAATATGTTCAGATCTTTGGGTTGCTTCATTGATTTGCACACGTCAAAGCGAACTACTTCGTCATTTATTCGGAATGAAAGCTCATTATCTCTCAAATCAATAAGCACACTTCCCGTAGCAAGGAAAGGGCACCCCAAGATTATGGGAACTTCTGAGTCTGCCTCACAATCCAAAATAACGAAGTACGCTGGAAAGATGAATGAAGAAACCTTCACTAATACATCACATAGAATACCAACAGGTCATTTTACCGACCTATCCGCCATTACGAGCCTCATATTGGTTGGAGTAGGATCACCCAACCCCAACTTTTTGTAAATGGATAGTGGCATCAAATTGATGCTGGCTCCTAAATCGCATAATGCCTTGGCAAAATTCAAAGATCCAACGGTGCAAGGAATAGTGAAAGCATCGGGGTCAACCTTCTTCTGAACTAGTGATCGGGTAGCGATTGCGCTGCAGTGATGAACATTATCTTTCAACTCATAGCTTGCTGCCCGCTTCTTTGTCAAAATATCCTTCATAAATTTCGCATACCCAGGCATTTGTTCAAGCGCCTCCACCAATGGAACATTAATGGTCAACTGCTTTAACATAGTCATGAATTTGCTGAACTTTGTATCGTCCGCCACCTTCTTCAATCTTTGAGGAAAAGGTGGTGGTGGATATGGAATTGTTTTCTCCACGGCTTTCTTCTCCTCTTGCCTTCGTTTTTTAGCCTTTTCAGGCTGCAACATACTCGGTGTACCGTCATGGACATCGTGGGTGGATTCTACGGCAGCTTCTCCTTTTGCCTTGTCATCAATGTCTGCTACTTCGTCAACCACTTACTTGCCTTTTGATTAAGTTTCCAGCACCTTACCGCTTCGGGTAGTAATGGCCATACATGACCCATCATTCCTTGGGTTTTGCACAGTGTCGCTAGGTAAGGTGCCAGTCTTTCTTTGATTGAGTGCTGCTGAAAGTTGGCTCAATTACTGCTCTATTTGCTTGATCGAAGTGGAATGTGAATCAACCAATTGCTTCATTGAGGACAAATCATTTATTACCTCCGTTACTCCCGCGCTGGTTGCTTCCACTCCTTTCAACAGTTTAGCCATCATCTCTTCCATATTTCCAGAGCTAGATGTGGTGGCGTCACATCTTCCAGGGGGAACATACAAACCACTTTTGTCATTCTTGTTCTTCCAACTTCCTTGGTCCTTGTTTCCAGATTTATCATAATAGTTCCGACCTTGGTTTCCTTGGGTATTTCCTCTGAAACCCCCCTGATTGTTCAAGTAGTTGGCCTCTTCATCCGAATCAGATTCGTCTTTTCCTTTTGACGCAATGGCTTTGACTTTTTCGGTCTTCCCTGATAATAGATGCTTTGTAAGAAGATCCACTTGTGTCTTCATGTGCGCCATATCTTGATCACGTTCTTCTTCTCTTCTCCTTTGGTCTGCAGTCATGCCTATAGATAAAGTGGGGCTTGCTACCTCAGAATCCCTGGTATGCCAAGCTCTACTTTGCTTCGTCATCCGGTCTAGCATATTGCTTGCCTGACCAAAGGTGAGATCCATGAATGATCCTCCAGCCGCATTATCCACAACTGGTTTAGTTATTGAATTCAAGGCTCTGTAAAGTATCTCCATTAGGTGAACATTAGTCATGTGATGGTTTGGGCACCTCATTAGCTTCGTATTGAACCTCTCCCATGTTTCATGAAGGGCTTCAGTTGGAAGCTGACAAAAGTTGCTGATTTCATCTCTCATTTGTGCTCTTTTGGATGGCGGAAAGAATTTTTCTAGGAAAGCGTCTCTTAATTGCCTCAAATTTGTAATAGAATCAGGAGTCAGCCCATTCAACCATAGAGTTGCCTCCCCAGACAGAGACAATGGAAATAGACGTAATCGAATTGCATTCTGACCAACGCCAGGATTGTCAAACGACTTGCATGTAGAAATAAAGTTGATGAGATGCATATTCGGATCATCGCCTGCTAGTCCACCAAATAATCCCTTGAGTTGAAATAACTGAATCATGGTGCTTGTGATGTTGAACTTGGCTCCAGGTGCCAATGGTGGAGGAATAATGGCTCCTGTGGCTCCGGCTCCATCAAGATCATCATCATCATCGTCAAAAGCTAGTTGCATAGCTTAGCGTTCAGGCCTAAACCTAGCTTGACGATCTCTTCTATTGGCAGGTGTTGCGATCTCAGTGGCATGCCTAGTGTTTAGTAGCTCGTCATCACCTAGATCCTCATCGTCAGGATTTGTTGCTCGCCCAGGGTTATCAATATTCTGTTGATGCACTTGAGCGGCGGCTAGCGCAGCTAGTCTCGCCTGTTCCTGTTGAGCAGCCATCCTTTCAATTTCGTGTTGTGCCTCCATTCTGCCAATACGTTGTGGTTCAGGATTGATAGGTAATAACGGTTGACCAGAACTTCGGGTATGGGGCATGCACTGAATAAAAACCTGCAGTAAAAAAAAACAAAAACTAAAAGTAAAAGTACGAGAATCTTTGACCAAAGGGTCTAGTAATTATTACGAACTTAATTGACACTTGTATTCTCCGGCAGCGGCGCCAATTTTTGATAACGTTCAATCTACAGCTCTCATAAGAGTGTAATGCGGTCGCTGTCAAATATATAACCCAACTGGGTTGGGTATCGATCCCACAGGGAATAGCCGGTCAATGAGTAAGCAAAGATTACTAGACTTTTGGAGCAAGTCTCATAAAAAGGGGGAATTTTAACGTGCAAGTAATGTAAACAACGTAATAAAAACAACAAATAAAGGAGTAAAAACAGTTTGCTTGGTTGGTTTTTGATCAATGAGAATTGAGAAGTTGGGGTTATGTCCACCTTATGAGTTGTACGTCTCTATTGGCTATGGGATGTGCGGAATTCAGACATACATGTGCTTATAGAGAATTGTATTCGATGGTAAATCCAGGCGTCTTTCGACCTTAACCAGGACTATTTCACTTTAACTCTTTCGAGCTTAAAGCGTATCTAACAGTACGAATTCTCCAAGAGGTTAATCCAGTTACGACACTAACTTTTTAACAGGGGTTGGTGCCCTATTACCTTGACATTATCTCTTTTCCAGACATATAACTTTTCTTCCGAACAAGTTAATGCTATACTGGCGTATTCTATGCGTTTGCAACCACAAAGAATTTAGATTAAGATGAAGAGAATAATGATATAAGCAGCATACGTGTCACGAATTCACAAACTCATAGCAATAGATAGTATCTCATATGGCTTCCATAACCCCAACAGAGAAGTTTAGTTACCCATGAGTGCGAAGGAAATCACAATAGACATTATTAATATACCACAATAAAAATCTCGTGTAGTAAGGTGTGGTGTGGCGTTTTTGGGCGTGAACTCCCTTGCAGAGTAACGTTTCTCTTATTGTGGTAATTTAGAATTGAATAGATGAATAAAAAGTAGAATTAAAAGTAGAAGAATTGTTTTCAGAGTTAAAAGTAATGGAAGAATGATAAAAATCTCTAGCAGAATAGGGTATTTATAATACTCCTATCCTATTCCTACTAAGCTACTGCATTACTTAACCCAATCCTACTGGGTTACTGCATCATTATCCTACTCCTAATAAGTTACTGCTAGTCCCCAAAGTCTTTAGAATTGTTGTTTTTGCCCGGGACAGATTTTCCACGCGCCACCTTTGGTCCTTGGCGTCCAAGTTTTGCTTTCCTCTTTTCGTGAAGCTTTATTTGGCGTCAAGTTATCCATAAAATGCTGAATTCTGCATCATTTATACCTGAAAACTTGCTAATCATGTTCGTTAGCTCACTTACAGGAAAAAGGACTAAAAGTGCATGAATTATATATTTTGTCCTCAAAACTTAGCTAAAATATGGGTCAATTATAGTACTTTAGGCGTCTAAATATGCCTATCATCAGATATCCTCTTAGAAAAACTAATGGATGGTGGAGAAAATATGTTTGGTACCTTCCATATATTTTATATACTAGTATGGTTACTTCTACTTTTGAGTTAGTACGTACAAGTGGTGAGGGTGTTTTTAGAGGTATTCCATATAGATCTACTGGTATTCCACCCAATCGTGATTCTGACTTTGAGTTTGATTTGGTGTCAAGCACTCAAACTATTTATATTCCATCATACAAGATGGCACTGTTAGATTTGCTGACTTATTCGATCAAATACATCATGCTTCAATCTTTTCCAAGATTAACTGGGATAAAGTTATCTGTAACACCCCGTATTTCTCTAGCATAATTTAAGTCCCAGTGAATGAGTATTCATAAATAAAATTTTCAAAACACTCATTATTTTTCAGTTTAGAATCTGCCATTGCGTAGGAAATTCAATTAGCTTTCCAACAATATAAAATTTGCCCAAATTCGATAACTAGGTAAAAAGTTGTACAATTTTAAGTTTCAGTCGTTAGAACCCATCATTTTAACCCTTAGCTCATCGCGGAGACAGTCCAAATTACAATTGTCAATTTTTAGTGTGACTCCACAATCTTGGCGCATCGCGGAGCAGGACAATTTCCAGTGGGCCTCCGCGATGGTGGCGCGTCGCGGAGGTGGCCAAATTGGCACTTCAAAGGATTAACGCGATAAATCTACATCGTGGTGTTTGTCCAGGTCCTAATTGTCCCTTTTCTAGTGGCTTGGCACGATAGTGGCGCATCGCGCCAATCTAAAAATCGGGATCTTCAGTTTTCAACTTCCATTTATAAATTTGTTCAGGGGTATTTGGGTCTTTTTCCACGGTGCAAATTAACCTAAAACACAAAATTTAACCCCTAAACACCCTAAGTAGTCATCATTATTTCAATTCCTCACACAATCAAAGATCCCCTTTTCAAGAACAAGAAACCCTACCTCTTAAATTCAAGGCCAATCCTCAAGAACTCACCCAAAACTTCAAGAAATTCACTATCCCAGGTATGTTAGATGTTCATCCATGGATTTCTTTCATCCACGGAGCCCAAGTAACTCATTTTAATCACCAAGTTATAATATTTTCAAGTTATTATGTTTTATATTATGATTTCATCCATGAATCTTCATCCACTATTGATTTTATACCATGTTACCATGAAATTATCGTTACTATTCAATTCTCCATGTTTTTATATTATTATTTATTGAATTAAACCATGAGTTAGATCTATTATGTTAAATTCATGCTATTTTTATAATTTCCATGACATTCCTATGATTGTCTTAAACTATGAAGTACAAGTGTTTGATAAAATGCCTACAAGAGTGATTGATTTCATAAAAAGCCTTCATGTGATGTCTTCCAAGTTTTAGTGTCATTTTACCATTGTTGTTTTGAGTCCTGGGGGTATTAAATACCCAAAATCCATAGTTTTTTACTTCGTCTAGTCTCAGTATATTACAGAACAGTCTTCAAAATATACTATGAGCATTATCAAAATAGTCAAATATCAGTCAGTTAAACTCAGAATAGTCTAGCATTTCAGTGTCTTTTAGTTGGGAGTAGGATTTAGCACCGAGCGAGTATAGGGATGGAGGCTTCCCCTTCAGATAGGCAGAGTCATTAGTAGAAGTCCCTATACTCCAGAACTACGTAGCCAGCATAGGGTATGAGAAGTCACCCGTCAGATTAGGCTTGACTTTCTCGGAAGGGTCACCTATCAGTTCAGGCTTGACACCCTTAGTCCTTTGGACATTATATCAGTTTAGTGGATCCACACAACCAGCGTTAGTACCCGTGGAACGGTATTAACATCCTTTCAACTGGGGTTATAGGTTGGACCCGATTAGCTCAAATTGGGGAATATCGGTTAGATGATACCTCCCACAGTCTCAGTTATAGTTCTAAATCAGTTATGAAATCTTAGGAATTTTTTACCAAAGCATACAGATATTAGTATTTTGTCAGTATTTTAGTTTACAAATTTTACTTAGTCCATGTTATATGCTTGATCATGCATCCCAAGTATTTATAGATTCTCCATATTTTTAGTATCTACAGATTCCATGTTCTCTACTCAGTACTCCATGTTTTAAATGCATATTCAGTTAATTAATAGCTCTGTTCATGAAACCATGCCTATCAGCCTACCTCATTTAGCATACCAGTATATTCAAAGTACTGATCGCATACATTTCTTTTGCGCTATGATGTATTATATCATAGGTGCTGACGCTCAGTTCTCGAATCGCGCTTAGACTTCACTTCTTAGGCTATAAGCAGTACAATAGTAGTGGTTAGTCCTCATCATTCGAGGACAAATTATTTTATTTCATATCTCTATTTCAGTAGTTAGCAGAGTTAGTTGAAGGCCTGCCCCATCAACTCATATTCAGTCAGTCAGTTTTTAGAGGTTTTTCAGACATTAGATTCAGTTATCCAGTATTTAAATTTTTAGTTGACATGCCAGTTTATCAATATTTAATCAGACTCAGTCAGTTTTTCTATAGATTTATATTTCAGTATTGATTCAATGATTAAACCTTATGGCAATATCAGATGTTTTCCGCAATTATGATATTATTATTCAGTACTCACAACAGGTACCAGCTCATAGGTTAGCTTGTGATCCCTCGGTACTGCAAGCACCGTGTGATGACTAGGGAGTAGTCTCGGGTCATTACATTATCACTAGTTGAAATTAAGGCTAAGGATATTCCTAAGATATTTTTCAGGACCTGACATAGGCATTTTGATTTCCTAGCCAGGTATTTTATGGTAAACAATGAACCCAACAATATAATCTTTGTGAATTTAATGTATAAGGTATTCATAGTATACATGGATTTTTTGGTCAATGTCTTTACTAATGACATCTTGATATACTCCTATAGAAATAAGGGCCATACACCCCTTTTTAGGATCATACTTCTGACTTTGAAGGAAAACAATTGCATGTTAAGTTTTAAAAGTGTGAATTATTCTTAATTCAGTGATTTCTTGAGGCATATTATGTCTGTGGACAGATATAAAGAAAATTTAGGCAATTTAGGATTGGTCTAGATCTACCACTCTCACTGGGATTAAATGTTTTTTAGGATTAGTAGGTTATTGTAAGTGATATATAGAGGGTTTTTCATCTAGTAATGTTTTGTTGACCAAGTTGACCTTGAAAATTTTTGCATTCAGGCCATTGGAGGAGTAAGAGAAAAGCTTTGAAAAGCTCAGACTATATACACCGATATCCAAGTACTGTATTATTAATGGAAGCTAGGGTTTTATCATGTATTGTGATTCTTTAAGATTCTTCTTAGGTGTGTTTTGATGAAAAAAGTCAAAGTGATAGTTATTCCTCGACATAGTTGAAGGTGCACGATAAGAACTACCCCACTCATGAATTAGAGTTAGTGACTATTGTATTTACTTTGAAAATTTGGAGAAACTCTCTATGGTGTGCATTATGAGGTATCCATGGATCATCGCAAACTTTAGAATATATTCAATCAGATGTATCTGAATTTGAAGCAGTGCAGGTAATTAAAATTGCTTAAAGATTATAAGATGACTATTATATATCATCTAAGCAATAAATATGTAGTAGCTAATAATTTGAGTAAGGGTAGCCTGGTATTGTTTCTAGTAGAAGGAATGTTCCTTGAAAATAGACGTTCAATCTTTAGTCAACAACTTTGTGAGACTTGATATTTATGAATTTTTCTAGGTTTTAACATGTGTGAAGGCACGTTTTTCTTTGATAGAAAAAATTAAGGCTCAATATTTCAACGATTATGAATCATTACAGGCTAGATATTACAAGGAAAAACTAAGGAGGTGATTTTAGATGTCAAGGGTATCATTTTGGATTAAGGGTCGTATTTAACTATGAAAGAGATACACCTTTAAAGGTATTCTATTAATGTATGGGCTACTAAAATATATCATGTAACACCCCAAAAATAGGTCCCGAGACATCACACGGTGCTCAAGACTACGAGTAGCCTTAAGCTAACCCTGTCTGGCTTCTACGAAGTTTGAGTCTCATAATAATGGAGTATAGGCATAAAAATCATATTATATGTAGAAAAATATTTGAGTTAACTGAAAATATCTGAATATACTAATCTCTAAAGTCTGATAAAACAATACTGAAAATCTGAAGCAAACTAGCAGTCTGACAAGCCTCTACAACTAATAACTAGAGAGTCACTCGGACAAACCCCTAGCTGACTCAGTCTGTCTGTAAATAGTGAATTATCTAAACTGATAAACTAAAAATAAACTGAATGACTAAGTCCCCAAACTATGAGGACTCACCAACTATCAGAATGTAGATGGAGATGCTCAAAATCACTCTCGCTGTGGAAACTGAACACCTGAACCTACATTATGAGACAATGTAGCACATAGACGTATATAAGGATCAATATTTTGAGGATGTACTGAGTATATGGGGTGAATGCATAAGTAAAACATAATATCAAGTATCATCGTGGTTTGTAAAACAATGCATGCGAAATGTAAATGACTCACATAAGTTAGAATATCTGAAAACTAAAATCTGTAATCATGAATAGCAAATCATATTTTGTAAATCTAGTAAGTCATAATATTTAGTTCTGAAAGCTTTACTAATGTTCTGCCTGTAAATCACACTGTCTAATTGTAAAAAAGGCTCACTTCTAGATTTGAAATCTGAAAGTTAATATCTACAATTGATGCCTCATAAAAGCAATATCTGAATAAAATTTGTGAACCTTTACACTTAGTTTCTAAAAAGCTTTTCTGTTATTCCATTCTGTTAAGGAAGTTACTCAAAAACTATTTATTTACTTTTTCTAGCAGGGAGGTTCTCTTAACCGATATAAACCATGTGAGCTAACATGGAGTCCAACGTCTTGTTCCCCTATGGGAAAAACCTCACGATGGGGAGAGGTGTCATACTCATGCCAAGGAGTATAACCTAATCTAAGTGATCACATTTGTATCTGTCATCCATATTGAAATGGGAATAATCTAAATCTATACTTATGTTGGCTACCTAGTTCTGTAGAAGTTAGGGCATGCTAATCCCATACCTCCAGGTCGGTGCTAAATACTACTCCCTTTAATCTGTATACTCATTCTGTTTGAAATCCACTTTTAAAACTAGCATAAGGGTTTATTATGAAACCAATTATGCATTTATCTGATTCAATCTGTAAGTAAAACTAAATCTGATTTTTGTAATCTGTAATAAATTTTTAAAGTGGGTTCCAAATCATATCTGAGGATCAAAAGATCAAATCTTTACTGAAAATCAGAAAATAAACTAATCATTTATTGCTTAAAACATAATTTTTCTTGAAATTATAATATTCAACCTAGGGATAATAACCCATGCATCAATCTCATATCAAAACATCATAATAATCATGCTTGGTGATGAAAACAATGATAACTCACTTCAAAATCTGAAATTTACTGCAATACACATGAAGATATGAGAATAAACATGCAATTCAACTTCTAAATCACTTGAAATCTCATAATCTTACAAATAGTAACATTGGGTAAGAACCCTAATGTAAAATTCATCTATATTCATATAAAAACCATGTAAATTTGTAGTTAAAATCTAGTTTTAGGCACAAAGATGAAAGAGGATCCTTGTTCATAAACCCCACATACCTTATTGATGAAGTTGAATGTAGAAGTTTGATTCTTGACTCTCTAATGGTGTTCTTGAATCTTCCTCTTGAAGTTCTTGAACCCGGAACTTTGGATTATAAGATTTCTTGGAGTAGGAGTTATGGAATTGGTTCTTGATTATTAGAGCTAGGGTTTTGTTATTAGAGATGAAAAAGATGAATAATGAGGTATCTTTGCTACTTGGGGTTAAAATTGTGTGTTTTGTGCAGAATAAGAGTGGGGAAATTGACTCAATTACCCCTTTGGATGCGGATTTTTAATTACTGCAAAATGTACCCAGCGACGCACAGATCGATGCGCCGTATCGATGGGGTCGACGCGATGGCCTACGAGATATATCAATATCGCATTGGCTCACTAGAATTTACACTTAATGCTGAGGAAAAATATCCGTCGATGCGATAAGCGACACGACACATCAGATCACATCGACTCACAGTGTTTAACATCCAAACGAGCTTCTAACGAGGTCAAAAAAATCTGAAACTCGCCTGAGAACACCTATTGACCTCCCTGATCATGAATCGACTTAAAAATCGTCACTTTAACGTCATAGGGGTCGTAAATAAAATTATGGAAATATCGAGGTCCTAAAATGAGATTAAGTGTCA
Organism: Capsicum pubescens; assembly: GCA_030864215.1. Taxonomy (NCBI): domain Eukaryota; kingdom Viridiplantae; phylum Streptophyta; class Magnoliopsida; order Solanales; family Solanaceae; genus Capsicum; species Capsicum pubescens. The sequence goes on along the minus strand of CM061547.1, from coordinate 72,714,247 downwards.
TTACTTAGATGAATTTTTTCCTAAGTCTGGGACCTCTTTTCATGCTCTAAAGGACTAAGTTAAGCTAGGATTCTGAAGGGTCTTACAATATCTCCCCATTGGGAACATTCTTCCTCGAATGAGGCTGACTAAGCTGAGAATACTGATGGACTGAGTACGCATACTGAACATACACAATTGAAACCAGAATTGTAGTCTGAATCTAAAACATGATGAGCTACTGAACTAATTTGTAAGTGCATGAATTTTACATTAATACAGCTATATAGTTGAATCTGAGAGTGGAAAAGAACTGAATAAAGAAAGACTATTACCTTCAGTTGAATCTGAGTTCGTGGAGAAGAGATGGGAATACTTGGTACGTATGTCTGCTTCTGCTTCCCAAGTAGCACCCTCAACGGACTGATTTCACCACAGGACTTTGATCAAGGGAACTTCTTTGTTCCTTAGTCTACGGATCTGACGATCAAGAATCTCTACTAGGACTTCTTCATATGAAAGGCTATTCTGAATATTTGTACTTTCTAGAGGAACTAAACGGCTGGATCATCCATGCACTTCTTCAATAAGGACACATGGAACATTAGATTAACTGAGGATAAATTTGTGGGTAGCTCAAGCTTATACGCCACCTTCCCAACATGACTCAAAATTCAATAGGGACCTACATATCAGGGACTAAGCTTCCTCTTTTCACCAAATCTCTTCACCCCTTTCATGGGTGAAACTTTCAAATACACAAGGTTATCAACCTCAAACTCAAGATCTCCTCTTCTCACGTCAGTATAAGATTTTTGATGACTTTGAGCTGCTTTCAATCTCTCTCTAATCAACTGAACTTTCTCTATGGTTTCAAACACCATGTATGGCCCAATCAAAATGGCCTCAACCACTTCGAACCAACCAACTGGCGATCTACATCTCCGTCCATAGAGAGCTTCAAACGGGGCCATCTAAATACTAGCATGATAACTGTTATTATAGGCGAACTAAATCAATGGCAAATGGTCATCCCAATTACCTTTGAAATCAAGAACACATGCCATCAACATTTTATCTAGAGTCTAAATGGTCCTTTCTGCCTGACCATCTATCTGTGGATTCAAAGTTGAACTAAGATGAACTTGGGTGCCAAGACTTTTCTGAAAGGCTCTCCAAAACTGTGAGGTAAACTGAGTTCTCCTATCAGAGATGATAGACAAAGGAACTCTATGCAATCTGATAAACTCTCTGATATACGGCTTATCATAATATTCAGTTGTGTAAGACGTGTAAACTGGTAAGAAATGCACTGACTTAGTCAATCTATCTACAATAACCCAAATCGAATCATGCTGACGACGCAAATGGGGTAATCCAATCACAAAGTCCATATTCACCTCTTCCCACTTCTAAGTGGGGATACCAAACTCTTGCAACGTACCACCAGGTCTTTGGTTCTCTACCTTAACCTGTTGACAAGTTTCACACTTGGCTACAAATTAAGCTATATCTCTCTTAATACAACTCCACCAATAGATTTCTTGCAAGTCGTGGTACATCTTGGTGGCTCCTGGATGAATGGAATACCGTACACCATGCACTTCCACCATAATCGCTGCCTCAAATCATCAACATATGGCACACACAATCTATTCTGGTACCTTAATACACCATCTCCCCCTTGGGAGAAAACCTCTATCCTTTAGTTTTTAACTGACTCCTTTAGTTTGACCAAACTAGAATCCTTATCTTGCTTCTCTTTCACTTCCGAAACTAGAGAATATTCGTAACTACTCTGAACCTAAACATTCTCTTCAACTAAATCAACTAATCTAACACCCAATCTCGCTAACTGATGAACTTCCCAAACTAACTTTTTCTTATCATTCTCCACATAAACAACACTGCCCATAGACAATCTACTAAAGGTGTTTGCCACTACATTGGCCTTGCCCAGATGATACAACACATTCATATCAGAATCGTTCAATAATTCTAACCACTTTCTTGGACGAAGATTTAACTACCTCTGAGTAAACACATACTGCAAGCTTTTATGATCTGAAAATACATCAACATGTACCCCATAAAGATAATGCCTCAAAATTTTCAAAGAAAAAACAACAACAGTTAACTCAAGGTCATGGGTAGGGTAATATTTTTTGTGAGGCTTAAGTTGTCTAGAGGTATAAGCTATAACTCTTCCTCTATACATCATAACACAACCCAGACCTATACTAGAAGCATCACAATACATGAAGAACCTATTTGTACTATCAGGTAGTGCTAAAACTGAAGCTGAAGTGAGTCGAGTCTTCAACTCCTGAAAAATCTTCTCACATGAATCTGACCACACGAACTTAACTTTCTTCTAAGTCAATCTAGACATAGGGGATGCAATGGATGAGAAACCCTCAATGAAACTCCTGTAATAGACTGCTAAATCCAAGAAGCTTCTAATTTTTTATGAAGAGATAGGTCTAAGCCAATTTTTTATTGTTTTTGTCTTTTGGGGATTAACTCTAATGCCCTCACTGGAAATAATATGATCTAGGAAAGCTACATACCTTAGCCAAAATTTGAATTTACTGAATTTGGAGAACATTTAGTGGTCTCTAAGGGTTTGCAACATAATTCTGAGATGGTCTGCATGATCATCCTCACTACGGGAATAGACAAGGATATCATCTATAAAGACTTTGACAAACATGTCTAAATATTGTTTGAACACTCGGTTCATTAAGTCCTTAAAGGTTACTGGGGCATTTGTTATCCCAAAAAACATGATTAGAAATTCAAAATAGCCATAGCGGGTTCTGAAAGCTGTCTTTAGAATATCACATTCCCTTACTCTAAGCTGATGATAGCCGGATCTAAGGTCTATCTTTGAGAAGTAACTTGCACCTTGGAGTTGGTCAAATAGATCATCAATTCGAGGAAGAGGATATTTGTTTTTTACTGTGACTTTATTCAGATGATGATAGTCAATGCACATTCGCAAAGAGCCATCTTTCTTTTACACGAATAAGATGGGAGCACCCCATGGATAAACACTAGGCCTTATGAAACCTTTATCTAAAAGATCTTTGAGCTTCTCTTTTAACTCCTTAAGCTTGGATGGAGCCTTATGATATGGAGAAATAGAAATAGGCTGAGTATCTGGGAGAAGATCAATACCGAACTCTATTTCCCTATTGGGAGGTACCCCTAGAAAATCTTCAGGAAAAACATCAAGAAACTCATTGACTACACTGACTGACTGGACTGTTGGAGTCTTAGACTTAGTGTCTTTGAATCTAACTAGATGATAGATACACCCTTTAGAAATCAATTTTCTGGCTTTAAGATAAGATATGAAATGACTCTCGGGAGACACTGAATTTCCTATCCACTCAAAGACTGGCTCATTTGGAAACTAAAACTTCACCACTCGGGTGAGACAATCTATAGATGCATAACAGGAATGAAGAAAATACATACCAAGAATAAGATCAAAGTCAACCATATCTAACTCTATTAGGTCTGCTAACATGATTTTATGAAGGACAGTGATAGGACACTTTCTATAGACCTATTTGGCAACAACTGACTCACCCACTGTGGTAGAAACTAAGAAGGGCTCAAGGATTTTTTTAAGGACTATTTCAAAATTCACTGCAACTAATGGGGTCACATATGAGAAATTCGACCCGGGGTATAACAACACATAAACATCAAGATGAAAGACACGAAGCATACCAGTGACAATATCTGGTGAATCCTCCTTCTCCTGATGAGATGGTAAAGCATAAAACCAATTCTGGCGTTGACCACCACCAGTCCTAGATGATGTTCCCTGAGAAAGAGCTGGGCGACCTAGAGGAGCTGGTGCACTAGTGGCCTAAATCTGGGGACAAATATCTTTGTTTTCCTTCTTAGCATTCGAACACTCTCTGGTTCTATAACCCAACTTACCATAACCATAACAACCCTTCTGACCCAGTATACACTCATCAGGATGATTTTTACCATATTTAGCACATGGAGGATAACTGGGTCTTCTACTCACACTCTTCTGCGATCTGGACGTAGAAGACTTACCCCACTGCTCCTGTCTAGCTCTAAGAGTAAGAGCACAAGATGAAGATGGTTCTGGAATAGATGAATGATTCTAAAATTGTGAATGATTTCCCCCTGAGATCTATCCTGGCCGTACTCAAACTGCCCTATTCTAACCTTCTTATTACTTCTCTCTCTTCCCTTCAATTTCTCTGCCTTAATCTCCTGAGTATGAATCATCAATATAGCAAGATCCATATCTCCAACAAGCATGGTAGTCCTACACTCCTTGACTACCAAACCAAATACTCCAGTAATCAACTTACTCATACTTTTCCTAGGATCAGCCATCGTATCAGGGGCATACTTAGACAACTGATTAAACTTAAGGCAATACTCCTTCACTATCATTGAGTTATGCCTCAGGTTCACAAACTCTTCTATCTTAGCCTCTCTCATTTCACGTGAAAAGAACTTGTCTAGAAATGCATTCTGAAATACTTGCCAACTCATAGGAGCTTCATTCTCACCTCTACCATTTTTCCACATAACTACCCATCATACACTACATCCTTCAACCTATAGGATACCAACTCTACACTCTCCTCTACAGAAATATGCATAATCTGGGTGATCATCTTTACCTCATCTAAATAAAGTTGTGGGTACTCACCTTTCTTCGACCCAAAGAACTCAGGAGGATTTATTTTATTGAAATCTCTAATTCTGGCTATTGCTAAATTACTATTTAACTGAAGTGGCACTGTAGCCTGATGGTTTCCCTGAACATTGGCAGTCACTACCTGGGCCAATACCTGAAAGGTAGCCCAAAACTCAGCATGGGATACGTTCTCATTCAGAGGATCAACGGTCTAGGTGACAGGTTATTATTTCTGTAGGCGTTAGCTTGACGAGGAGGCATATTCAACTATTACGAAAGAGCATAAGTTAAAAGCAGATAGAGATACTATAAGCATGATAAATCATGAAAGAAAGAGATGATTTCCTAAGAACATCCTGTAGCCTCTTGCTCATAAATATGGCACGCTTTATACCCATGATCAAGACTCTACATAACACGGCTTGTCTGACTCCCTAGGATTCTCATAAACCTTAGGCTCTGATACCAAGTTTTTAATGCCCTGAAAATAGGTCCCGAGATGTCACACGATACTCAAGACTACGAGTAGACTTAATCTAACCCTGTCTACCTTCTACTAAGTCTGAATCTCATAATAATAGAATATAGGCACAAAAATCAACTATATGCAGAAAACTGTCTGAGTTAACTGAAAATATCTGAAAATACTAATCTCAAAAGTCTGATAAAACAATACTAAAAATCTAAAGCAAACTAGCAGTCTGACAATCCTCTACTACTAATAACTAGAGAGTCACTCGGACAAAACCCCAGCTGACTGGGACTGTCTGTAAATAGTGAATTATCTAAACTGATAAGCTAAAAATAAATTGAATGACTAAGTCCCCAAAATATAAGGACTCACCAACTGTCGGGATGTAGATGGAGATGCTCAAAATCACTCTCACTATGGAAACTGAGCACCTGAACCTACATTATGAGACAATGTAGCACATAGACTTATATGTGGATCAGTACTTTGACGATGTACTAATTATATGGGGGTGATCATCATCATAGTTTGTAAAACAATGCATGCTAAATGTAAATGATTCATACAAGCTGGAATATCTGAAAACTAAAATCTGTAATCATGAATAGCAAATCATACTTTGTAAATCTAGTGAGTCATAACATTTAATTCTGAAAATTTTACGAATGTTCTGTCTGTAAATCATACTGTCTAAGTGTAAAAAGGGCTCACTTCTATATCTAAAATCCGAAAGATAATATCTATAATTGATGACTCATAAAAGCAATATCTAAATAAAATTTGTGAGCCTTTACACTTAGTTTCTAAAAAAGCTTTTATGTTATTCCATTCTGTTAAGGAAGTTACTCAAAAGTTGTTTATTTACTTTTTCTAGTAGCGAGGTTCTCTTAACTGACATAAACTATGTGAGCTAACATGGAGTCCAACGTCTTATTCTCTTATGGGGAATATCTCACGATAGAGAGAGGTGTCATACTCTTGACAAGGAGTATAACTTAATCTAAGTGATCACATCTGTATCTATCATCCATATTGAAATGGGAATAATCTGAATTTGTACCTACGTTGGCTACATAGTTCAGTGGAAGTTAGGGCACGCTAATCCCACACTTCCATCTCGGTGCTAAATACTACTCCCTTTAATCGATTTGCTCATTCTGTTGAAAATCCACTTTTAAAACTAACATAAAGGTTTATTATGAAACCAATTATGCATATATCTGATTCAATCTGTAAGTAAAGCTAAATATGATTTCTGTAATCTGTAATAAATCTGTAAAGTGGGTTCCAAATCGGATCTGAGGATCAAAAGATCAAATCTTTACTAAAAATCTGAAAATAAACTGATCATTTGTTGCTTAAAGCATAATTTTTCTTGAAATAATAATATTCAACCTAGGGATAGTAACCCATGCATCAATCTTATGTCAAAACATCATAATAATCATGCTTGGTGATGGAAACAATGATAACTCACTTCAAAATCTGAAATTTACTACAATACACATGAAAATATGAGAATAAATATGCAATTCAACTTCTAAATCACTTGAAATCTCATAATCTTGCAAATAGTAACATTGGGTATATATCCTAATCTAAAATTCATGTATATTCATATAAAAACTATGTAAATTTGTAGTTAAAAGCTAGTTTTTGGCACAAGGATGAAAAAGGATCCTTGTTCATAAACCCCGCATACCTTGTTGATGAATTTGAATATAGAAGTTTGATTCTTGACTCTCTAATGGTGTTCTTGAAGCTTCTTGTTGAAGGTCTTGAACCCGGAACTTTGGATTATAAGATTTCTTGGAGTAGGTGTTATGAAATTTGTTCTTGATTCATAGAGCTAGGGTTTTGTTATTAGAGATGAAAAAGATGAATAATGAGGTATCTTTTCTATTTGGAATTAAAATTGTGTATTTTGGGCGGAATAAGAGTAGGAAAACATACTCAATTACCCTTTTGGATGCGAATTTTTAATTTTTAAAAATGTACCCAACGACGCGCAAACCAATGAGGCACGTCGATGGGGTCGACGTGATGCATCGATATCATGTCGGCTCACTGGAACTTGCACTGAATGCCGAGGAAAAATATCCGTCGACTCGATAAGTGATGCAACGCATTGAGATCGCATCGACTCACTATTTTCAACATCCAAACGAACTTCTAACGAGGTCCAAAAAATCTGAAACTTGCCCGAGAACATCCATTGACCTCCCTGATCATTAATCGACTTAAAAATCGACACTTTAAGGTCATAAGGGTCGTAAATAAAATAATGGAAATACCGAGGTCCTAAAATGAGACTAAGTGTTATTACTTAGCTGAATTTTTTCTAAGTCTGGGACCTCCTTTCATGCTCTAAAAGATTGAGTTAAGCTAGGATTTTGTGAGGTCTTACATATCAGTACTTGAAAAAATATTATTGGCAGTTGCAAAGAAAGAGAAACACAATTGGACATATTTCTTGAAGTTTGAATTATAACAAGTGTAATATGAACACCAAAAATCAGGTGATGTGACTCAGATGATGCCTATAATAAAGTGAAAGTGAGAAAAAAACATCATGTACTTTATGGTAAGTTTATTATAGACTTTGTAAAAGTTTAATCTTATTGGGTTCATTATTGAGTGCTTCACCTAGTTTGTGCATTTCATACCGGTCAAAACTACCTACAAATAAGAGAAATTAGCTAAGATTTATATGAGGGATATAGTTTACATTCATGATATTTCTATTTTTATCATTTCTTATTAAGGTACACAATTTACATCTTATTTCTAGTAGTCTATGCAAAAAAAGTTGCACAAAGGTTGAGTTCACCATAATATTTAAACCATAGACTAATGGTCAGTTTGAATATACAATTCAGATCCTTGAGATAGGTTGATAGCTTATGTTATTGAACTGGGGGCCATTGGGATCAGTTCTTGACATTGACAGCATTTGCATATAATAGTTGTTACTAGTTTAGCATTCAGATAACACCGTTTAAGGCTATCATGACCCAAAAAATAAGGGTCATGATGGCACTTGCCGCGGCAAGCCTTGACAATTAAACTTATCACCCAAACTGATATAAAATAAGAAAATAGTATCAAACTAAGGTAAAACCCCTAGAACGGAGTCAAACCACACACCCGCACATATATATATATACGTATATATATATATATGTTTGTGTGTGTATATATATAGTAAAAAAGGAAATAAAATCAAGATACCAATCGAATTCTAAAATCTGGTGTCATAGTGTAAGAACTAACTAGTACAACTTGAGGTCAAAAATACATAAGATATCCAAACAGGAGAAACTTTATCTCTGAATGCAAGTAAGACATAGTTTAGATCACAAAAAGTAGAAGTCAACTCCGGATGCATATATCAACCGCTACCTCGAATGGTCTCCAAATATCGCCCGAATTAACTATCTGTACAGTGCACTCGTACCTGGATATGCACCGAAAGGGTGCAGTAGGGATGAGTACAGTCCACTTTTACTGAGTAGGTATCATAGGCCAATTTAGTAAAGTAGAAAATAAAGCATATAGACACAAACTATGGGCACGTCACCTGCAATCAGAAAATGTCCCAAATGGTAGCCCACACCGTCTCCACTAAAAATTCTACTATAAACACATAAAATAAATATGGGTAGGAAAAGAAGAACAAGTAGACGCATACATCAAATACAAGTATAAGAAGGTAGAACAAATGGACAGATATCAAGTCAAAGACAGAAAATAAAATCACAGCATAAGCACAATATAAGAAGTGAAATGAATATGATGATGATGATGTGATGCACGAGGTTGTCGCATAACCTTCATATACACCTATAGAGCTAAAGCTTCCTGACGTAGGACCCATGGGGGGTTCGTCAACCCTTATAATACCAATTTCCAATACCAATATTCATAACTTCTCTACGGCACATACATCAATAAAAGGTTTTTAAAGATGTCATATTTTCTGTCAGAAAAGCTAGTGTTTCCAGTATTTTCACTTTGGTACCAATGTTTCAGGAATGAATTTGATATGAGGATGTAATGCTCACAACTAACCAAAAAGAAAATATCTAACATCAAACCAATATACCAACCAAGTAAGCCAAAATCCACTCAAATCTACCAACCATCCATGATCCAATGTAATCCGAAAACCACCATGTGAAATAAGCAAGAAAATGTTATTAATACCATATAATTCCTAAAATTTAGGCTTTTTTCAACCAAAAAGAATGTAACCAAACATACGTATAGCCTTACTAGTCCAACAATGTCATATAAGACCCCATACGATCACACAAAGAAAATAATGTTTCAAAACCACTAAATATTATCCATATAGGCCTCCACAAGGGCACATAAATCACCTAACACATTTTTCATGATACAACCCCATACCCATAGAATGCTTTTACATTATTATTAACTACCCAATCCAGATTGCAACAAGTTAAGCAATAACCTATCTCAAATAGCCAAAAACCGGGTCCCAAAAGCCATAAATCTAGAGCTATCCCCTCACAAGCGAACCCGAAACCAACTAAACCAAACAAATATAAAATTTGCGAATCAAAAAAAGTCATTGATACACATATTGACCACTTTTGAATCGGGGTTAAAACAGACTCCCAAAATGAATTTTCAAAAAAGAGGGGTAAAACCCAGATTTTTGTTTGAAAATATATTTTCCAAGATTAAAGAAACTCATATAAGAAAATCAAAGTGAAAACAAGTTGAAGTTGGAGTTTAAATCAAAAAAATATAATTTTTAGGTCTTCCGGGTCAAATCCCCAAAATTCCACTTTTAAATCTGCGTTTAAACAAGATTTATGTGATAAAGTTAAAGAAAAATAGTTGAAATAGGTGTTTTAGAGCTTACCCAGGCTTAGAAATGGAAGAAATTGCTCAAAAGCTCAAGACCCCATGCTCTAAGTCTAAAAAAATAATCAAAAAGGCAAAAAAAAGAATTATATACCCAGTCAAGTGTCGATAAAGCGGTCAAGTAGCCGCTTTAGCGATCACCGCTAAAGCGGTCAAGTACCATTTTAGCAGTACCGACTTAGCCAGTCCACTAACGAGGATAAGGGTCGCTTTAGCGCCTTCCGCTAAAGTGGGAAAAGGCCGCTAAAGCACCCTTACCCACTGGTAACCAGCCGTTAAATCATCCAAAATAACGCTTTTGCGCCTGCCGCTAAAGCGGCCAAAGTGACGTTTTAGCAGTAGCACCAACTGGAGACTTGGAGAATTAACTATGCTAACCTCGAGATTCATTCGGAATCTTGAGAACACGAATAAACTATGCTACTCCATAAAATTCGATGCTCCAGAAAGATGTCATTTTCACTAAGTTGACCCCTGAAACCCAATCTTACAACTTTGCAAACCAAGGGTCAAAACGAGATATAAAAGCCATAAAACTGAACCAACCACGTTACCAACCTAAAACTGATGTTCCTAACCTGCTAACGTAGTCTTTTATGCCATTCGACGCCAGATCAATAAATATTGACCAAAGTCAATTATAAGGCTTTTCAAGCCACCAAAACAATTATTTCACATAAACCACACCAAAATGTATTAAGAATCACGCCAATCATCTCCACTCTCAAAAAATACACCTAGCAACCACGGGGAGGGGTAAAATGGTCAAATAACATAGAATTTGATATTTCACATAAAACACCAAGAATCAAGTCATTACATCATCTACCACTAAAAATCTTATTCATCGTTGAACTAAGGGCAATGAAAATGCCTGAACCAGCGAAAAGTTAGGGATATCTACTACGCATATTAGACTCGACCTCCCAATTAGACTAATCTATAAACTGATTCATCCACTGGACCTTAACCACTGGAATAACTCTCAAATATAACCGTCTAACATCTCTGGATAAATTGGAGACAAGCTCCATAACAAAAGAATGCCGCTCTTCTAACTGAACTGAATCCTATCGAATGTCATGAGACTCATCCAGAATGTAACGTCGAAGCATGGAAACATGAAAAATTGGATAAACAGCTAATAAATTTGGAGGCAAAGCCAACTCTTAAGCCACATCACCAATAGTCTGAAGGATCTCAAAAGGTCCAATATACCTAGGGCTAAGCTTGCCCCTCTTCTTAAACCTCATCACGCCCTTCATGGGCGATAGACGAAGGAAGCCACGATCACCAATACTGAATCTCAAGGCACGAAGTCTACAATCCACATAACACTTTTTCCTACTCTGAGTCTTTCGAAGTCTATCCTGAATGATTCAAACTCTGTCCAAAAACTTACCGACTAAGTACGTACCGTGAGGTCTGATCTTAGAAACAAAAAACCAACCAACTGGAGAGAAACAATGTTTGCTATATAAGGCATCAAAAAAAGCTATCTCAATATCAAATTGATAGCTATTATTATACGCAAACTCCACTAAGGATAGAGAATGATCCTATTGTCCTCGAAAATCTATCACACAAGTGTGGAGCATATCCTTCAAAACCTGAATAGTCCCCTCCAACTAATCGTCAGTATGGGGGTGAAATGTCGTGCTAAGATTAACCCGAGTACCCAATTCTTCTGAAAAAGTCTTCAAAAAGTGAGATATGAACACTAAACCTTGATCCGAGATAATAGACACTGGAACCCCATAAAGATGAACTATCTCACAAATTTAGACATGGGCCAACCTTTCAGCACTGAAGAAAATGTATACCAGAATAAAATGAGCTGATTTGGTCAACTGATCCATGATGACCCAAACATTATCAAAACCACAAGAACTACAAGGCAACCCAATCACAAAGTCCATAGTGATCTGTTTCTATTTCCACTCGGGAATCAGTAACCTCTGAAGCAAACCACCAGGTCTCAAATGCTTGGCCTTCAAATGCTGGCAACATAGGCAACAAGCTATAAAACCTTCTACATCCTTTCTCATACCACCCCATCAGTAATGTTATCTCCAATCATGATATATCTTAGTCACTTCAGAATGGATAGAGTATCTCAAATAATGAGACGCCTCCAAAATCAATCTAATCCAACCACCCATTCTCGAAACAAAAACTCGGCCATCAATCCTTAATACACCATCAGGATCAAGCAAAGCTTCACTAGCCTCACAGCTCAGTACCTTATCCTGAATCACTCTCAACCCAACATTATCAAACTGATGAGCCCAAATCTGCTCCATTAAAGAAGACCTAGCCTCCATGAATGCCAAAACACACCTAGGTGTTGAAATATCAAGCCTAACCATCTGATTAGCCAAATACTAAACCTCTAAGGACAAAGGCCTCTCTTAGGTCAAATTATGCGCTAAGCTACCCATGCTAGTCGACTTTTGGCTCAAGGCATCTGCAACCACATTAGCCTTGCCAAATGATAGAGAATAGTCAAGTTATAATCCTTAATTCAACGGTGCTAACTCATACTATAATCTCACTGAGTGAAGAAATACCGAAGGTTATGATGATTCGATAAAATCTCACAATGGACTCCATACAAGTAGTGACTCCACTCTTTCAAAGAAAAAACAATTGCGTATAAATCCAAATTATGGATAGGATAATTTGTCTCGTGGGGCTTCAACTGATAAGAAGCATAAGCAACCGTCTTATTCTCTTGCATCAACACAACTACTAACATAACACCCAAAGTATCGTAAAAGACATTAAAACCCACACCTTCCTTAGGAAAAGTCAGGATAAGAGCTGAAGTTAATAAATCTTTAAGCTTTTGAAAGCTCGCCTCGTAAGCATCAAACCACTTAAAGGAAATCTTCTTCTAAGTCAACTTGGTCAATAGATCTGTGATAGATGAAAAACTCTCAACAAAACGATGATAGTAACCTGCTAAACCAATAAAAATCTAAATCTCGATAAGAGAAGTAGGTCTAGCCCAATCACAAACCACTGCAATCATGGCTGGATCGACCATAATACCATCCTTGGTCACCACATAACCCATGAAAGAGATCGACTCCAAACGAAACTCACACTTAGAGAACTTAGCATATAACTTCTCATCTCTCAATATCTGGAGAACAATCTGTAAATGCTCCTCGTGATTGGGCTCACTCTTGGAACAAACCAAGATATCATCTATAAATACAATAACAAAAGAGTCGAGATACGGTCGAAATGCCTGGTTCATTATCTCCATGAATGCGGCTGGGGCATTGTTCAACCCGAAGAACATGACCAAGAACTCATAATGACTATACCGAGTCTGGAAGGCTATCTTTAGAATATCCAAATCTATAATCCGCAACTAGTGATACCTGAACCTTAGATCAATCTTAGAAAACACCAAAGCACCCTGAAGGTGATAAAAAAATCATCAATACGAGGAAGACGATACTTATTCTTAATTGCTACCTTGTTCAACTATCGATAATTAATACACATACGCATATATCTATATTTTTTCTTCACAAATAAGATAAGCATACCTCAAGGTGATACACTAAGTCGGATAAATCCCTTATCCAACAACTCCGGCAACTGATCCTTTAATTTTTTTAACTTTGTTGGGGATATCCTATTAGGAGGAATAGAAATAGGCTTGGTGCCCAGCTTAACATCAATAGAAAAGTCAATATCACGATCCAGAGGCATACTAGGAAAATCCATAGGAAAAACATCCATGAACTCATGGACAACACAAACAGAATCTAAGGAGGAAGGTGAAGCAGAACTAGTATCACAAATATGATCTAAATAAGACAAACACCCCCTTTCTACTAAGTGGCAATCTTGATGAAAAGATATAACTCTCTTGGTTCCTAAATAAATCACACCCTTCCAAGCTATCCTTGGCATACCCAGCTAAAGTCACGGTCTTAGCATAAAAATCTAGGATAGTATGATAAGGGGATAACCAGTCCATACCTTAGATGACATCAAAATCTACCATATCTAACACAATTAAATCTACCCAGGTCTCATGCCTAACAAAAGTCATAACACAAGATCGATACACTCGATCCACCACTAAAGAGTCTCCTATAAGGGTAGATACACGAATAGGCACATAAAGAGGCTCACAAGCAGAATCAAAAGTCGAAGTAAAATATGTAGACATGTAGGAGAAAGTAGACCCGGTATCAAATAACACATATGAAGATCTAAAAAAAATAGGGATAATACCTATAACGACGTCATCGGGGGCCTCTGTCTCTAGCTTTGAAGGTATAGCATAGCACTGACCACGTCCACCCCCTGGATGAGTAGCCCCGTGACCACCACCACGGGCACCACTACCTCTACCTCTCGCAGCTCTAGTAAAACCTCTACCTCTTACAGCCAATTTAGGGGTAGCTCTAAAAACATGATAGGGACAGTGTTTGGCCACATGGCTAGCCTCATTATACATATAGCAAACCCTGCATCCAGCTCAAAGAAATGGCTGAAATAGGATGACTACCTGAAGTTGTTGGACTAAAAGACCCACTACCTGAACTCTGCAAGGCTGCCTGCACTAGTCTACCATGATACCCACCAAAGCCCTTAGAATCTCCAGCTCGAGAGATGTGACCTCTAAACTTACCAAAATGACACACCTTCTTGACACCTCCCTAAGAAGCTCGAAGAATGGACTCAACCATCTTAGCATGATCCATAATACTTTAAACTGATGCTACATACACTATCATATGGGTCATAGAAAACTTAAGAGAAATATCCAACCCCTTCACAAACTTCTAAATCTTATTAGTCTCGATAGTAATACTGGCATAAGAAAATCTAGAAAAGGCATGTAATTGTGCATCATACTTTGTAACAATTATAGAGCTCTTTTTTAAGCAATAAAACTTATCTCTCATCTGGTCCCTCAAACTGAATGGCATAAATCTATTTGAAAAGTCCTTGGTAAACTGATCTCAAGTCATCTGTGGCAAACCAAGAGGTCGGCAATCAATAAGTGACCTCTACCAATCCCTGGTTGTATTTCTCAACTGGTAAGTAGTATAATAAACCCCATGCAACTCGAGCAAACCAAAGTTATGCAACTTCTCCTGATACTCCATCAAAAACTAATAGGCATCTTTGCCTACAACACCAACAAAACTAGAAGGATCCAAATGAATAAATCTCTCAAACTTCTTCAGATGTTCGATAAACATAGTTATACTAGAAATAATAGGAGGCATAGCAAATTTGGCAGCGGAGAACTCGTCAAAGAAGGCATAATAGAAGAAGGTTGACCTCCAAATCTAGGGACATCAGCTCAGATACAGGCGCTAAAAGAGGAATCACACTCAAAGTTTATGGAGTACCATAAGCAGGTGTTGGTATAACAGGAAGATTAATACACAGAAATGAAGGAACACCATAACCAGACACTAGAATAAATAAGGTTATAACACTCAAAGCTGGAGGAACGCTAAGTGCACTCAAAGAAGCACCCTCAAATCGGGTCAATAAGCAAACCAATCACCCCTCTAAGCCTAGGTTAGAATAACTCAGTGGAACTAGAGTAGGATCTATATCTCCAATATGTCCATCTTGAGGCTCAAGAGATAGTCCCCTAGTGCTATATCTAGACAGGGCATATCCTCGTGCCCGTCTTATAAATTGAGCCCGACCACAACTGGCAACTCACCCTCTAGATTGGGCTCTCTCCTCAGATAAATAATCAAATCTCTAGCCTCACTAGATCTATTCCTCACTATCTGTGCAAAAAGAGTGAAATATAACTTAGAACACAAGGTATGAAAGATCTGCACGATATAGAATGAAATAAGAAAAATTTTCTAAAGATATTTTATAGCCTCCCAAAGATAGATACGAACGTCTACATATCGGTCTGTGAGACTCTATTAGATACCTGGTTCTTACACTAATGATACCACGGAAACTTGGTTGCTCTAATACCAATTTGTCACAACCCAAAAACTAAGGGTCATGATGACACTTGTCGCGGTAAGCCTTGACAAGTAAGCCTATCACTAAAACTGATATAAAATGAGAAAATGATACCAAACCAAGGCAAACCTCTAGAACGGAGTCGAACCATATACATATATTTAGTAAAAATAAAAATAAAATCAAGATACCAACTGAATCTCAAAATCTGGTGTCACAGTGTAAGAACTAAATAGTATAACTTGAGGTCAAAATACATAAGATATCCAAACAGGAGCAAACTCTGTCACCAAATACAAGTAAAACATAGTCTAGATAAGAAAAAGTAGAAGTCAACTTCGAATGAATAGATCAAACGCTACCTCAAATGGGCTTCAAATATCGCCTGAATCAACTATCTGTGCGGTGCACTCGTACCTGGATCTACATCGAAAGGGAACTGTAGGGATGAGTACGATCCATTTGTACTTAGTAGGTATCATAGACCGATTGAGTAAAGTAGAAAATAAAGATGAAAATACAAACTATTAGCACATCACATGCAATCAGAAAATATCTCAAACAATAGCCCACATCGTCTCCACTAATAATTCCACTATAGACACATAAAATAAATAAGGGTAGGGAAAGAAAAATAAGTATACACATACATCAAATGTAAGTATAAGAAGGTAGAGCAAATGGATAGATATTAACTCAAAGACAAGAAATACAATCACAACATAAGCATAATATAAGAAGTCAAATAAAGATGATGATGATGTGATGCACGAGGTTGTTGCATAGCCGTCATATATATGTAATAAGCTAAAGCTTCCCGATATAGGACCCATGTATGGTTTGTCAACTCGTATACAACCAATATCCAATATAAATATGAGAATATTGAGCATCAAACCAATATACCAACCAAGTGAGCAAAAATTCACTCAAATCACCAGCCATCCATGATCCAATATAATCCAGAAACCACAAGTGAAACATACAAGAAAATAATTGATACTGCATAATTCCCAAAATTTAGGCTTTTTTCAACCAAAAAAAGTGTAAACAAACATACATATATCATTACCAAGCCAACGATAGCATATAAGACCCCATACGGTCACACATAGAAAATAATATTTCAAAATCACTGAGTCCACTTGGGCACATAAATCACCTAACATATTTTCCATGATACAACCCCAAACCCATAGCATGCTTTTACATTATTATTAACTACCCAATTCAGTCTAGAGAAAGTTAAGCTATAACCTATCTCGAATGCTGAAAATCAATCCCAAAAGCCTTCAATCTGGAGCTATCCCCTTACAAGCAAACCTAAAACCAACTAAAACATACAAATATAAAATCTATGTGTTAAAAGAAGGCCTCGATACCCATACTGACCATTTTTTGAATCGGGGTCAAAATGGACTCCCGAAATGAATTTTTTAAAAAGAGGAGTAAAATCAAGATTTTTGGTCAAAAATATATTTCCCATGATAAAAGGAAAATCGTAGAAGAAAATCCAAGTGAAAATGTGCTGAAATTGGGGTTTAAATTGAAGGAATACAATTTTTAAGCCTTCTAGGCTAAAATCCCCAAATTTTACTTTTAAATCCGCGTTTAAACACGATTTAAGTGATAGAGTTAAAGAAAAATAGCTGAAATAGGTATTATAGATCTTACCCAAGCTTAAAAATGAAAGAAATTGCTCAAAATCTCAAGCTTTAAGCCTTAAAAATGGTGAAAAGGGCAAAAAGGGATTATTCATACCCATGTCAGGTGCCTCTAAAGAGGTCAAGTAGCCGCTTTAGCGGTCAACACTAAAGCGGTCAAGTACCACTTTAGCAGTCCCCTCCTAGTGCAGCCAGTCCTCTAAAGTGGCCAAAGTGGTTCTTTAGCGGCTGCACCAACTGAGGTACACCAGTTGGAGACTTGGAGAATTTCAAGTCTTCACGGACTCCTCGAGATTTATCTGGAATATCGAGATTGTGAATGAACTATACATACCTATCAAATTCAAAGTTTCAAATTCAATGGCGATATCAAATTTTTGGAAAGATGTCGTTTTCACAAAATTGACCCCCGAAACTCAATTTTACAATCTTTTGAACTAAGGATCGAAATGAGATATCAAAGCCATAAAATCAAATCAACCACATTACCAACCTAAAATCAACATTCCAGACCTGTTGGCGCAGTCTATTTTGCCATTTGATGTACTGATCAATAAATACTAATCGAAGTCAACTATAAGGCTTTTCAATCCACCAAAAATCATAATTTCACATAAACCACATTGAAATGCATTGGGAATTGTCTCAAACATCCCCACGCCTAAGAAATATCACCAAGAAACTACGGAGAGGGATAAAATGGTTAAATCATGTAGAATCACATACTTCACACAAAATACCAAAAATTAAGTCGTTATATAGGCCTTATATGAGGTCTAGTTCGCCCACTGATTGGTTCAATGAATTTGAGATTTGGTCATAAGGTATAAATTTGATAAAAAATTTCTTGAATTGAGTCAAAACAATTCAAGAGAGGTTTCTCAAAATATAGAATAAACAAAAGAGATAGACAGACCAAAAGGTTTGAGATGTAAAATACATTGTAGGTGAGAAGATGTTGCTGGAAGTCTCTTCTATGAAAAATGTGATATGATTTAGAATAAAGGAAAATATTATCCCAAGATATATTGTAATGATTCAAACTGTCGTTACAATGAAATCAGCGATAAAATTTGCACCTAAACTCTCCTTGGGTAATTTTTGAGAAATTAAAGATTAATGTAGGTTTGACTTATTTTTGGGGATGTGGTAGTCGAATGAAATCTAATATTAATTTGATTGGTAGTAGTGGATTTGATGTGATAGTTAGATAGCCAACGAGTATAGCAAGTCATATCAACTTTCAATACTTGAAACGGAGTTATAGAACTTCAGTTATGGCATTTATCGTGGAGGAGTTAATTTGCGATGTTAAAATTCATGGTGTGTGTTGTGAAATAAGAAAAACTGAAGAGAGGTCCGAGTTTCTATCTCAGACTGCTACAGTGAAAAAAAGTAACCGTTGCAGCGGTACCACTATAGCGGTCACGGGAAATGCAACGTCAGCCTCTAAAAAAAGGTGTGGCCTTCTGCAATGGTAATTATCTTTTAAATCAGTAACGCGCAGTAAAACTTCAGTTTCAAAAACTAAAAAAATATTTTCATTTTTCACTTTTTCGAAAAACACAATAAGGCTCTGGGAAGGAGATTTTCTATGGGTTTGTGGTGTTTTTCATATTTGGATGTAACTAATAACATTCTAGACTTGAATTTACTTTGTATAACCTTAGAAAATCACTATAAATTGACTAATGGTGGAAATGAGGTTTAACCATAGTTCATGAGAAGTAATGAAAAGTGATGGGAATATGATAATTTCTGTATTTAATGATTCTAGGGTGCTAGAAAAAACTAATGGGACTAGAATTATGGTTGTTTATGCTAATTCAAGTAAAATTCATGAGGTTTAAGAGATAGAAAATCCTAAGATAATGAAATAGGGCGAGGTTATATTTAGAATCAGTGATTTCTTATTTCTAATAGTTTAAAAAAGGGAAGAATTATTAAAATGAATGTATATTTTTGTTGTTATAGATCAAGAACGAGATCCGAAGGGTCGAGGTATACTATGATTTTGTTGTAGCACTTAAATTTCCTTGGCGTTATGCTTGTTTGTGAACTTGACGTCTATTATTGCCTTCTAGCATGACTTGTGATTGATGATTACATTATATTTTATTTGCACTATATTGATGTGTTGAGATGATGGATCGGGTATCACGCCGGTAAAAATATAAAATGATGTAATAATGAATCGGGTACCATGCTGGTACGAATATGATGTATTGTGATAATGGATCTAATACCATGCCGGTACAATGTGATGATGATGAGGTTGAGAAGGGTAAAATATGATGTGCACATCTTGCATACATGCATTCATACATATACATTGGGTGTCTTACGATGATTATACATGATGATGAGTCGTTGATGAAATTGACCAAGTGTGGAAGCCTATGAAAATGAACTTGCGGGTTGTAATTATGTGATGACATATGATGTATTTTGCTGAATGATATCATTGATTATGAGTTCTATTATAATTATTTTTATACTTAGTTGGCTTGCTTACTTGTTCATTATTTAGTTAGTCGGTCTATGATGCTTATCAGTACTTGTTGATGTACTGATAATACTATTTGTACTCTTCTTTTTATTGATTGTAGAACATCTTCCAGCAGTTGACACACGACCTCGACTCTAGTTAGCAGTTTAGATCCGATTTTGCGGGCACCATATCTGGCAAACCTTCAGATCTTCTTATGATATTGATGTCCCTTGTTTCGGGACTAAGACGGTTCCTTTTTTATGTTCTTGGGATATTCTAGTTATTTATAAGACTTAGTTGCTTTTAGAAGTTTTTGTACTGTGACTTCAGATATCGGGATGTAATAAGTTGAGGTTTACGCATTCTAATATTTTGAATATTGATGTTGGTTGGACGGGTGGTTCAAATTATTTAATAAACTTCATCTTGCACTTGTTTAACATATGGGGATTTATGAAATATGAATGTGAGAGTGATTCTTACGTGAGGAGGGGAGAGTTTAGTATGATTCTCCCGCCATAGGTTAGGATGGGTGCCAATCATAACCGATTGGGTCGTGACATATATAGGCCTATTTGAGAATCTATCACGTATTGTGGAAGTCGCTTATGAGGCTGTTCCACTTAGCTTGACAATTATTCCTCCTATTTTCCTTGTTTTTATGTTGAAAAAAAAACATAAGAAAAAGTCATACGGTATAGTTGGACACAATACAACTTGATCAGAATCTGACATATAAGGAGGAGCCAATAGTCATTTTGGACAAACAAGTTCAAACGCTGATGTCACAGGAGATTAGCTTCGGTGATACTAAACTTGAGGCATCATTCGAATAAGGAGGATACTTGAAAAAATGAGTCGGACATGAAGGCAGATTTTCACTGCTTTTGGATAGCTTAGGTACATGTATAAATTTGTTCAAGGACGAATTTTTGATTAAGTTGGAAAAGATGTAATGACCAGTTCGATCGTTCTTAGTTTTAGAACCTTTTTACCTATTTGAGACTTCCTGTAGACGCATTTTATGTTTTATGACTTGCAAGTATTGTTAACACGAATTTTCCGAGACTCGGATGCTTTTCAAAGTACAAAAAATTAAGACTAGTGACTTCAAAATTAAGAGTTTGATCAAAGTAAACATTGTAGGATAACAGACTTGGATTCGCCCCCTTGATCAGAAGTTCAAATTCTAGGTATGATACTCTAATTTTCTTTGAGTCTCTTATATAGATTTTTGACTTCACCACTAATTATAATGGTCAACTTAACTTTTCATTTCAGTAATGCGTGGTCTTTTATCAAGCAAACAAAAAGCCATTATCACACTAATCTCGAGCATGTCCATGCTCTAGTTATATCTTATCTTCAACTAAAATTATTTAAGCATGATTTGAAATTCTATCAAGTGTCCTTTTTCGTTTACTTTCTCTCTCATGATAAAGACCACAAGCAAAAAGAATATCGACCAAATCTTCATGAATAATAATTTTCAATTTGCAAAATCATGAATAGTCTTCTTCGATATAAAGAAAATAAGGATTTATATTACATTTGGCTCCTTATTTGTCTTGAGAAGATTTATTTTCTTATATAAAATGTTTTGGCAAATTTCCCACAATATTGAATAGAGTGAGTTATTCTCGTGTTGAATTAGTCTGTATTATTTTCTCTTGGTATAGCATTAGAATCGGACACATTTCACATCCCTATTATTGTGCCCCTATTATACTATTCAATCTATGTCAAGACTAATAAGTTAGAAAGAAACTTCCTTTGAAAGATCAAAATTGGTGCCAAAGTAAAGATGATTTTTCCTTAGTGAAAGAGACTTGCACTGCAGTTACTCTAGGACTAGTAAGTTTGGAGCAAATTAAATTACGCAGGCCTGATATGATTGTCAAATTTGATTAATCATCTATCTGCAATGTAGTGTCTAGTATCCTCCCTATCCGGCAGGATGACATCAAAGGAAAAAGATCCAAATCTAACCCCACCAGAGTCAAGATTAAGATTTTGAGTTTATAAATTCGAGATTTTAGAATGCTCACCTTATTGGGTTCTTGATAAACTATCTATATATATTATCTGAGCTTTTGAATACAAATACAAAGTTTGAGGGAAAACTTCTGTTGAGCCTGTAAACGAAGCTCTAGCTCCCCTCCTGACCCACCACTATGTACAATACAAAATATCAATATTTTAGTATCAAGTAAGGCGCAGGAGGGTATTTGATTAAATACCCAAATTTAAATAAGGAAAACTCTATTTTTTTCATCCAAAAGATGAATATTGTGCGACGTAATGGCAGTCGCAGTAAATATATATTCATAGGAAAATTCCTACAATATTTAGTCCCTGTGTAGTGTTGAGCAAACAAATTATCTCAGAAAAGAGGGAGGCAAGTCTTAACACAAAATTCTACCATAGTTTGGTCTTGTATTGGCTTATAGGGAGAGATTGGAAGCATTAAATTTAAATTTTAGATTTACTTCTTCCGTCATAATAATTTAATTGAACTTATGAAAGACGACGAATCTTTAAGACGATGGAAAACTTAAATCCAAGTATTTATGGATAATATATAATATATAATATATATATATATTATATATATAATTATATATTATCTTCCCCAATAAAATGGAATTAGCAAGAGATTTCTTGATTATTCTTTTTGACTACTTATAGTCTAATCAACAATAGTTTCATCATCCATATTCATATAATGATGTCAGTTTTGCGTTAGCCAGACGTGATTGCGCTGAGGTAAATAAAATCAGCCATGCCTTGAGTATATACGTATGTGGGAAATAGATAAGTATATAACCATGCTAGTAGTATTTTAAATCGAAATACTAGTCTAGGAGATTTACAGGTTTCTCTTTAACGTAAGAGGATTTGTAGCAGTCATGATTTGTGTCACTGATCATTGAAAATCCCCACAAACCAAATGAATTCTCTTCGTTTCACAACCAGGATATCTTTTAGAATATGCAGTCGTTTTTCATTTGTAAATGCTAGCCAACAAAAACAACATACTCATTGTAATCCCACAAGTTGGGTCTAAAAAGGAAAGAGTGTAGCAGACTTTACTTCTGGCTCGTGGAGGTAGAGAGACTGTTTTTTAAAAAAAAACTTGGCTCAAGTCCAAAAAAAGTATCTCTAGCGAGACTAAAACCCACAACAATGGATGATACATTTAGCCCTTGGCTGCTAAGCTTCAATTCAAGGGGAATCAAAACTTAATATTTACATATAAATAAATAAATTGACCTTGTATGTAAATGTATTTTTGGATGCTGCCCCTGAGAAGGACAAGCTAATGCTGCCCCTGAGAAGAACAAGCTAATGCTTTTAAATGACTAATTAGTTGTCCTTTGGAATAGATCCAATGCAATAGCTATTTCCAGCACATCAAACTGAAATTTGAAAATTCAACTAGTATCTATGGGGTAGTGATTATATGATCTGCGTACACTTTTATTCTATTCATACTTTACTTTATGAAAATATACACTGGGTATATTGTTGTTGTAACTAGTATCATTTACAAATATTTTTCTCTCAGCTAGATCATATGATAAAGTTGATGTATCAGTATGAAGCCCTAAAGAAGAAAAGTGACATCATAGCCAAAAACTTTCTTTTTCTGGACTGTCATCACAGTCCACAAATCAAAGGAAAAATCAGCTCTCTTGTTGGGGGACTATGGAATTAAAAGTAACGTTATCTTAATTTTGTAGGTCCTTAAATAAATTATCAGATAAGTCTATGATTTGAACTCCGGAGGCCACATCGTTTTGTTGTAATGGCCCACTATCTGGTTGGCCGACGCTTTTGCTAATTAAAATCCTCATCGTACAATTTTTATGTACATTCGTAAAAGTTTCACAAGGCAGTTTTGACATCACCATTTAATTTGTAACTATTTTAAAATATTATATATATATATATATATATATATATATATATATATATATATATATATATATATATATATATATATATATATATATATATATATATTCATTTAAGGTATATGGGTGTTAGTGTATTTTCTGAAATTTCACACATATAAAGTCCATGCATGTCTGTCTGAAGATTGGATAAAAATGGTTCGACTTCAGCCATATGATTGAAATTCGATTATTTTTACCCGACTTGGGCTATTATTTTAATTAAGGCCTATATGTATGGTTTTAAACAAAAATAACTGAGTTTCAATCAGAAGACAATATTAGCTGAATTTTCAATCATGCAAAACTTCATATATTATGTCTGAAATTAGACTTTATCAAAGCTAGCTTCAAACATCACATCTTTGAAGTTGTTCAATGGATTCAAAAATATTGTTTCGGGTACACAATCTGTATGTTTGCACAATACACTTAAATCTAAGTTCAAGACTGTTTCAAGAACAACAATGAAGTTTTAACACCTTCAACACAAGTTCAAAATGACTAATCAAAATGAACTACCAAAGAAGTATGTTATCTAAAAGAAATAAGATGAAGTAGAAGCAGAACCAAGTCCTCCGATTTCACGGAGTGTCCTTAAGGAATTAATTCCCCTCAAGTACCCAAGGTTGCGGAATTTTTCCTCCCAGGATAAAATGGCTCACAATCTGAATGTAGCGGTACCTCAAACGTTCAGATTCCTTGAACACACTCAACGGTTGATGATCACAAAGAATTTTTTGGAAGAAGAAGAGTGTTTTTCAGTACTCAAAATTATGTACATACCTGAGGAAAAATTCAGGTATTTATAGTCATCAAGTGTCCCTTCGGAAAGGAAGCAATGATTCATGGAAAGGTGTATCATTTCAGAACAATCATGTTTGTCCCTTCTGAAATAGTGTTTCTTTTCTGAATAGTTACCCCTTTTTCGAAACAGTATGTTATTTTCTTGAAGGGTTATTTTCCTTACGAGTTGCATTTCTGCATGCATTTGCATGGCGTACATGGAGAAAATATTTTTCATTGAATTTTTTGGATTAAAAAATTACTTTTTTCCAAGTTTCAAATAAACTTTGTCCAAAAAATTAATCTTTCGATCGATCACTTGACAAATTCAAATCTAAATTCAAATTCGAATCTGAATCCGAAGTCGAAGCAATGAACTATCAAAGAAGTATGTTATCTAAAAGAAATAAGATGAACTAGAAGCAGAACCAGAACCAAGTCCTACGATTTCACGGAGTGTCCTTAAGAAATTAATTTCCCTCAAGTACCCGAGGTTGTGGAATTTTTCCTCTTAGGATAAAATAGCTTACAATCTTAATGTAGCGGTACCTCAAATATTTAGATTCCTGGAACACACTCAACGGCTGATGATCACAAAGAGTTTTTTGAAAGAAAAAAAGTGTTTTTCAGTACTCAAAATTATGTGCCTACCTGAGAAAAAGTTCAAGTATTTATAGTCATCAAGTGTCTCTTCGAAAAGGAAGCAATGGTTCATGAAAAGGTGTATCATTTTGAAACAGTCATGTTTGTCCCTTCCAAAATAGTGTGTCTGTTCTGAACAGTTATATTTGACCGAACAGTCACCCCTTTTCCAAAAATGTGTGTCATTTTCTCGAAGGGTTGCATCCCTTACGAGTTGTATTTTTGCATGCATTTTCATGGCGTACCTAGAGAAAATATTTTTTGTTGGATTTTTAGATTAAAATTTTCACTTGTTTTTTCAAGTTTTAAATACACTTTGTCCAAAAAATTAATCTCTCGGTCATTTAACAAATTCAAATCTAAATTTAAATCTAAATCCAAATCTGAATCCAAAGCCGAAGCCGAAGTCAAAGCCGAGCCGAGCAAGCGACGATGACGACGGCGCGAGGTACCCCTTGGTTCTTGCCTCACTATCCACTTGAAAGTGTGTTTCCTAATAAAATCACAAGAAAGTTTCTTTCTCCCCCCAATGTGGGTGAAGTATATTTTCCTTTAAGTGAGTACACTTTCTTTTTGAGTGAGAGCTCACTTTCCCTCCAAGAATTCCCTCCATTTTCCATTAACATATCCAATTGAACCCAATAAAACCCCACATGAATGGGGACTGGCTATTCTTTATAAAACTTTATGGACAAGTATGTGATTAGCAAGCAAAGATTGATTGTATCTGGATAAGTGATTTTTCCCTTAAACTTTTCGTAGTGAACATGCATCGAATGCACTCGGTCAATCGGTAGATTTGATATATTTGAACCATCAAACTTTAGTAGACACCTACCTAGACAACACATGTCACTCAATCATCTTTTTACCGTTTATGATTCTCACGATTTTATTCGCTTCATCCATGAACATGTCCTGGTTTCATGAGAGCTTAGAGAATAGGCCTTTACTAACATTCTCCATAAAGCGGCTTCCACTTCACCCTTACATAGGTGATTTCTAAATGTTCAATTCTATAGATTAAATTATTTGGTCAAATCTGCCAAATTTGGATAATCATTAAAAAGTTTTTTACCATAAGCCTTATCCTTGTTTCTTAAACATTTTCTACATCATGAGAATGGATTGGGTATATTGACAATGTTGAACCGTTAGTCATAACTTTATTTGATCTCCTTGAACCTAGCTCTTGGGATCTCCAGTCTTCTAGCTAGAGTTACCGTCATGCTAACTTGTCCTAGGTCGTAAATCCATTCCCTTCGATGTTCTCTGGACCCACTCTCTAGATAGGCTTTTTGTAAGTAGATTCGACACATTATCCATTGACTTTCTATAGTCAATAGTGATAATTCCACTAGAGAGTAGTTGTCTAACGGTATTATTCTCCATTTTATATGACAAGAGTTACCGTTATACATCATGCTTTCTGCCCTACCTATCGTCGTTTGGCTATCACAGTGTATACATACTGGTGCCAATAATTTGGGCCAAAAAGGAATATCTTTCAAGAAATTTCAGAGTCATTCAGCTTCTTCACTGGCTTTATCTAATTCGATAAATTCAGATTCTGTTGTAGAGTGAGCAATACATGTCTGTTTGGATGATTTGCAAGAGACTGCTCCTCTACCTAAAGTAAATACATATCCACTCGTGGATTTTACTTTATTCGATCCGGTGATTCAATTTGCATCACTATATCCTTCAATTATCCCTGGATATTTATTATAATGCAAAGCATAGTCTTGAGTGTATTTAAGATATTCCAAAACTCTTTTCATTGTCATCCAATGATTTTTATTAGGATTAACCATGTACCGACTCAATTTACTAATAACACGTGCTATGTATGGCAGTGTACAGTTAATTATATACATTAAACATCCCAACACTCTTGCATAGTTCAACTGTGAGTCACTTTCACCTTCATTCTTTTGAAATGCAAAGCTCACATCCAATGGAGTCTTAGCAATATCAAAATCCAAATACTTGAACTTGTCAAGTACCTTTGCGATGTAATGAGACTATGACAATGCCAAGCCTTGTGGAGTTTGATGAATTTTTATTCCTAAGATCACATCCACAACTCCAAGATTTTTCATATCAAACTTGCTCTCAAGTATTCGTTTCATAGCATTTATGTCAGAAATATCTCTACTAATGATCAACATATCATCCACATACAAACAAATAATGACCTTGTGATTTGGAGTGGCTTTAATGTAAACACATTTATCACATTCATTTATCTTAATCTACTTTCCAACATAGTTTGGTCAACTTTGCATGCCCCTGTTTAAGTACTTGTTTTAGTCCATAGAGTGACTTAACAAGTTTGTACACCTTCTTTTCTTTACCAGGAACCACAAAACCCTCAGGTTGTTTCATGTAAATTTCTTTCTCTAATTCTCCATTTAGGAATGTTGTTTTCACATCCATTTGATGGATTTCAAGACCATAAACCGCCGTCAAGGCAATTAACATACGAATTGATGGTATCCTTGTTACAGATGAGTATGTATCAAAGTAATCAAGGCCTTCCTTCTATTTGAAGCCGTTTACAACAAGTCTAGCCTTGTATTTGTCAATAGTACCATCCACTTTCATTTTCCTTTTGAAGATCTATTTAGAATCTAAAGGTTTATTTCTTGAAGGAAGATCAACCAACTCACAAGAATGGTTTCTCAAGATTGATTCAATCTCGCTATTGAATGTCTCTTTTCAAAAGTATGAGTTTGAAGACGACATCGCTTCTTTAAATATTTGAGGCTCATTTTCTAAGAGAAATGTTACAAAATTCGATCCAAATAAAGTTGATGTTCTTTGACGTGTACTACACCTTGGATTCTCATCATTATGTACATTCTCACTTGGTTCATCTCGGGGTCGTTTAAATCCTCCACTGGACTGTTCATGTCTAGTTTTATATGGATAAATGTGTTCAAAGAACTCAGCATTATCGGATTCAATTATCATATTTTTATTTATATATGGATGTTTGAATTTATGAACTAAAAACTGACATGCTTTACTACTTTTGCATATTCTATAAACACGCAGTCCACAACCTTAGGTCCTATCTTTACCCTTTTAGGTATAAGAACTTGGACTTTCACTAGACATCCCTACACTTTGAAATAATTCAAGTTGGGTTTCCTTCCTTTTCATTTTTCATATAGAATTGATATTTTCTTACTGTGGGGCACTCTATTGAGTATCCGGTTAGCTGTAAGGATAGCTTCCCCCTACAAGTTTTACGGTAAACCTAAACTTATAAGTAAGACATTCATCTTTTTCTTTAAGGTTCAGTTCTTCCTTTCCCCAATTTCATTAGACTGAGGTGAATATGGGGCAGTAGTTTGATGGACAATTTCATTCTCTACACATAATTTTGCAAATGGAGATATATATTCTTCACACCTATCACTTCTTATCTTTTTGATCTTTTTCTCTAACTAATTTTAAACTTCTATTTTATATTGCCTAAACGCATCTACTGTTTCATCCTTACTATTTAGCAAATAGATATAACAGTACCTAGTGTAATCGTTAATAAAAGTTATAAAACATATTTTTCACCACGAGATGGTGTTGACTTCATATCACAAATTTTCGTATGGATTAAGTCTAAGGGATTGAAATTCCTTTCAATGGACTTATACGGATGCTTAGTATACTTGGATTCCACGTACGTTTGACATTTTAATTTATTGCACTCAAAGTTTGGCAAAACTTCTAAGTTAATCAGTTTTCGCAAAGTTTTATAATTGACATGTCCTAATCGTGCATGTCACAATTCATTAGACTCAATCAAGTAAGATGAAACAAAACTTTTATTGATTTCAACTGTCATTATATTCATCTTAAAAGGTCCTCAGTGAGGTAGCCTTTCCTAAATACACTTCTCTTTTACTAAGTACAATCTTATCTGAAACAAATACAAATTTGAATCCACATTTTTTAAGAAGTGATATAGAAATCAAGTTCTTCCTCAACTCCGATACATAAAGGACTTTGTTGAGAGTCAATACTTTGCCTGACGTCATTTTCAAGCATATTTTTTTTGTCCCTTCAACTTTTGCAGTTGTGGAGTTTGCCATATAGATCTTCTCTTCACTTGAGCCGGAGCGAATACAGCAAACAACTCTTTATTAGTACAAAAATGACAGGTGGCACCGGAATCCATCCACCATTCTCTAGTATTTTCCACCAAGTTACATTCAAAAAAGCATAGCACATAGATCATCTATTTCATTCTTGGATTCAGCCATATTGGCTTGATCCTTCTTTTTGCCTTTCTTTGGGGCACAACAATCTTTTGACTTATGGCCAATCTTGTCACAACTAAAGCACTTCCCCTTGAACTTCTTCTTAGGTGGATTACTTTTTTGTTCAGCTTTTTTCTACTTCTTTGAGTTGTTGGGGCCATCCTCTACAATATAGGCTCCAGTCATTGTAGAATTTCCTTTCGACCTTTTCTCTGAGGCTTTGTTGTCTTCCTCAATGCGCAACCTCACAATGACGTCTTCGACTTTCATCTCCTTCCTTTTGTTTTTCAAAAAAATTTTAAAGACCTTCCACAAAGGTGGCAATTTCTCTATTATTGCAATAACTTGAAAGGCCTCGTTCACAATCAAACCTACAATAAAGTTAATGTAACACCCCGCATTTTGGGCTAGAACGAAAACCGTCATTTCTATGCGTAGATGATCCAAAAGCCTTAAATCCTATGCAAATTTGGCATATTAATCAATTATGTAGTGTGGGAACCTATTTGAGTATGAATTGAGATCATAGAGGTCCCTTAACTCAAGGACTAGTTGAAAGTTTTCCTATCGTTCAAGTTTTAGTGAGCGTTAAAACTTGGATCAACTTTAATCGACCATAACTCCTTGTCTATGATGAAATGGATGGCCTACTATATATCAAATTAAGGGTATTTGAGTCCTCTTTTCAACTCCACTGGTTTTACTTTAATCCAGTATCGGAGTAGAAAGTTATCCTTATTTTACTACGAAGTGTTTGTCTGCCAAAACGTGATGACGAGGCTGACGACTTATCAGCTGTGTGACGGCCTGTCAGACCTAGTCGTCAGCCTAAGGTAGTGAATGGTGAAAATCAGCCCAAAATTGATGACCTGGATGATGACTTATCACCTGAGTGATGGCCCGTCAACCCTGGTCGTCAACTGATGCAATTATGCAATTTTTTTTTGGTTCCTTAGGGGTATTTTGGTCTTTCCCTCACTCCAAAAATCTTCACACGAATTAAATCACCCCTTAAGCATTATTAATCAATCACTATCAGTTTTACAACATCAAAAACTTCCTCTTCACTCTCAAAATACGATCAAACTAGGATTTTCTCCAAGAACAAGAAATTCAAGAAAATCAAGCCTTAAGTTCAAGATTTCCAAGGAACGAATCGAGATTCGAGTTCTTCTCTTTAAACTAATTAATTTGAGGTACGCGGGATTTTCCGAAAATCTCATGGGCATACAAGTCATGATTTTAAGAAAGGGGTTTCGGATTTATGAATACATTCATGTTTTAGAAGTATTAATGATATTGGTTTGGCTTTTAGGCCTTCCAACAAATTGATTTAAAATTATATATATAAGTAAGCATGTGTTTTAAGGTTGATGATTGAATTGTGAGCATGACTCATGAAAAATCTCTCTCTTGTTATGATTTTCCTTTACTTATGATATGCTATGAATTGTTTTGAATGCATCTTGAAAAGCATGATATGAAATGTTTTGAGTAATGTTATATTTGGGTTATGATTTTGATTTCAAAAGAGAGGGTTGTACATGTTGATAAATGTTGAATATGCATATAATGAAAGAGTGCATGCTTTTGCCAAAAGCACGTGACCACCATATGTTTGAAGAATTTTTGCGTAGTTTTGACTTATGTTTCGGAACATGAAATCTCTTATACTATCTATATATTTGGGTGGTCTGAATTGAGTTTTTGATGAAAGAATCTTGCACGATACATTATGGCTCAGAAATAAGAATTGCAAGTCTTGGTGTGATGACACCAACTCAGATAATGCCATGTTAATTCAGAACAGAATAGAATGCATGTTTGAAATCAGATTTTCAGATTTTGAAACTAGAATGATGCATGTTTCAGAACAGACTAAAATTGGGCATAAAGAGAGCTTAGGTGGTTCTCCGAAGAAGGCACGAGTTCAGACAACTCATTGCCTAAAATCGTTATTTGTCGATCCGGGTATATTATTATAAGCTGGTCTAGTGCCCTATGGCGTATCAGACTCAGACACTCCAACCCTTGCGGTACACTTGGGTTAGGGGCTTTCCCGCCGAGTCAATGGCGGATTCCATATAGCCCGTGGAATATCATACTTGTAGGGGAGTGCCACCTAACTCAGAAGTGATACAAAGATCAGAAATTGCATTGACAGAAAGGTTTTATGATTATAAAAAATGCCCATGTGTTTTGGAATTTATATCCTATATGATGTTTTATGATTAGCTTTCAATTATTTTATTTATATGAAAAGCTTTATTTTGGATTGCTCTACGTACCAATACATTTGTATTGACCCCTCCTTCCTCCCAGGGTCTAAAACTCAGTTCAGAGGTCCTGTTAGGCCGTGGAGTTTTCAGACAGCAGTGATGCAGTCGGTGAGCCTTCTTTATTCCAGAAGGCCTATGTCTTTCAGATTATGTTATTTATTTTGGTTTAGGTCCACTGGGTTGATAATGGGGTTTTGTACTTCATTGTTAAATTAAATTCAGAGTATGACCATATTTCCGTATTTGATTATATTTCCGCATTTTCTTTTATTATATGAATGTTGTACATGATTACCAGATAGAGAAGGGTGTTCCGGGCCTTTATGGTTCTTGATGTCCGTCACGGCCAGGCCCCAGTTCGGGTGGTGACAGTTAATGTGAACATTGAGAACATATTTAACATGTTCAAATAAGGTATTAACTATATTCATACCTTAAGCAAAGAGATCGTGAATGATAACTTGCGATTTCTGTACTTGAGATACGACAGACTTACTGTCAATCATCTTATATTCAAGGAACCTTGCAACAAAGAACTTCTTAGTTCCATCATACTCAGTCGTATACTTTCGTTCCAGTGCATTCCACAACTCTTTTGATGTCTTCATTCCGTTGTACACGTTGTATAAATCATCTTGGAGGCTACTTAGAATATAATTTCTGCAAAGGAA
The DNA here is from genome assembly GCA_030864215.1 of Capsicum pubescens. Taxonomy (NCBI): domain Eukaryota; kingdom Viridiplantae; phylum Streptophyta; class Magnoliopsida; order Solanales; family Solanaceae; genus Capsicum; species Capsicum pubescens. The sequence goes on along the minus strand of CM061547.1, from coordinate 72,681,462 downwards.
ATCAGAATATTTCTATGCCTCCATTATAATGAACCGCTCCTTTTTCGATGTTTCTTCGGGCAATTCGGGAGCATCTTCAGATATAAATCTTTGAAGACACGAAGTTGTCAAATAGAAGAACATCTTCTGTTGCCAACATTTAAAATCTATACTCAAAAAAATTTTGGACTTTTCCGCTGGTGCCATAGTAGGTGGCGCAGTTGTGCGACTTGTTGTAGCAACATTCGTTGCTGCTACACTTGTCCCACCATCAGTTACATGACCATCAGTAGTCATTTTTCCTGTCACAAAAAGACATTCAACTTTAGTATATCAAAATACAAATTACAAGATTGTAGCAACTTTAAACACTACTTGTTTCCAGTTTAACGATGAAGTTTTTATGTCTTCTAATCGTTAACCGAATGACCTTTAACTTGTGATGAAGTTTTTATGTTTTCAAATCACTTGTTAAGTTTAGACAGAGTAAAAAGCATAAAACTTTAATCTCCAGAAATCAAACAATACAGATTACAATTAATTTCTTAAGATTATTGTTTCGGATACATAATCTATATGTTTGCACAATACACTTCTATCTAAGTTCAAGATTGTTTCAAGAACAACAATGAAGTTTTAACACCTTCAACACAAGGTCAAAATGACTAATCAAAATGAATTATCAAAGAAGTATGTTATCTAAAAGAAATAAGATGAAGTAGAAGCAGAACCAAATCCTCTGATTTCACGGAGTGTCCTTAAGGAATTAATTCCCCTCAAGTACCGGAGGTTGCGAAATTTCTCCTCCCAAGATAAAATGGTTCACAATCTGAATGTAGTGGTACCTTAAACATTCAGATTCCTCGAACACACTCAACGGCTGATGATCACAAAGAGTTTTTTTTTGGAAGAAGAGGAATGTTTTTCAGTACTCAAAATTATGTACATACCTGAGGAAAGGTTCAGGTATGTATAGTCATCAAGTGTCCCTTCGGAAAGAAAGCAATGGTTCATAGAAAGGTGTATCATTTCGGAACAGTTATATCTGACCGAACAACTACCCCTTTTTCGAAACAGTGTGTCATTTTCTCGAAGGGTTGCATCCCTTACGAGTTGCATTTTTGCATGCATTTGCATGGCATATATGGAGAAAATATTTTTTGTTGGATTTTTAGATTAAAAATTTCACTTGTTTTTTCAAGTTTTTTAAAATTAATCTCTCAATCGATTCGAAGCCAAGCCAAGCGAGAAACGACAATGACAGCGTGATGCATCTCTTGGTTCTTGCCTCACTATCCACTTGAAGGTGTGTTTCTTATAAAAATACATGAAAGTTGTTTTCTCCTACCAATGTGGGAGAAATATACTTTCCTTTAAGTGAGTACATTTTTCTTTTAAGTGAGAGCTCACTTTCCCTCCAAGAATTCCCTCCATTTTCCATTCACACATCCACTTGAACCCAACAAAAAATTTATAACAGTTTTACCGTCTCAATAGATCTCTGCATTCAGTTGGTTCGGTAGATATTGCATTTATCCCTTTTGAATTTGTAACAATTCATCCAAGTAGACAACGTAGCACTTAAAAGTTAATATTTTTGCTTTAATTTATGTAATATTTATTATTTTTTTATTAATCAATTAAAAATATGGATTTTTAATAATGTTAAAATAATTGAATATAATTTATTTATTTTCGGATAAGAAACTTTCATAACCATGAAAATTTTATAAAAGTGGAAAAAGACTTGGCCAAAATATTCCTCCTAAAATGCAGACATATCTAAAAAACTCTGTGGAAAATCTCCCCCCCTTACACATACTTTTCTTTAAAAGCCGAAGTCCATAATTTCCCGCCTTCAGCAAAATCAAGATGATTATGGCTAAAATTTTACGACCATTGATGAAGATAAAGATGTTGCAACAATTTATGATAGCCATATTCATCTAATAACTATTGTGGATAACTGGATATATACATCTACCATAAAAAACCTCGATAATACTCAAGTTGTTTAGATAAGGAGTTTCAAATTGTTACCTAAAAAGAATTACTTCATCTGGCCAAATTTATAGAGCTTATTTTTCCTTTTAGTCAGTCCCAGAAAGAATGAGATATTTTTATAATTAGTGACAATTTAATTTTAAGATATTCTTTTATCCTTAATGAAACATTTACAGTTACACAAATATTTTAGACTTATTGTAGACAATAAATTTTAAAAGTCTTCCCTTTTTTTTTTAAACTCCGCACCGAGTCAAACTAACTCACAGAGACTAAGGATAAAGTTAATTAGGACATCCCACTAATAGATTTGGGATCAAAAAATTTTTTAGAAAGAAAAATTTTATATTGTTGTAAATCTATAATCTATAATATATATCTATATCTATATCTATAATGTACTAAAGGCATGAAGGCCCTTAGAAAAGTAAATCGAATTTTTTGCCCTTCATTAAAACATTCTATAATAGACAAAATCGTCTTTTTACCTTTTTTCTTCAATTTTTATTTAATAAATATATGAATAATTAATGTTGGTAAAAAAAATTCTCTTTGTATATGTAAAAAAGGAATCTCAAAATCTGTGATAATAGAAAAAAGGAAAACATTTATAGGCTTTTTTTTTGTATATGTGAAAAAGGAGTCCAAAATCTATGAGAATAGAAAAAAGGAAAACATTTATAGGGTTTTTCTTTCCCCAATTAATATTGATATGTCTTTTGGTTAATAAATAGCTTGCTAACCTTTTTTTTTTTCGTCTACAATTGTATATATGTTCTAGCTTATGTGAATGAACCTTTTTAAAATCATAAAAGCATATAACCAAGTTAAAGGAGAAATTAAATTGGCAAAAAGGTTAAATTATTTCTTCATATATGCTATGGTAGATTTTCTTCTACGTTTTTCTCTTATTTTGATTTAACTCATCTTCTTACAATCATTATTATTATTATTATTCTATTTTTCTTTATTTCTTTTGGTTAATAATTTTAAAGTTTATATATGAATTCTGCATAATCAACATTAACAATGAATTATGATTTTGATAATTTCTCACATTTATCTTTAATTTGGTCCTATTTGCTGAACAAAAACATAGCAACTACAGGTGCTCATCCCCATGCATAGTGGCAACATGATTAAAGAGAGGGAACCATCAATAAACGTAGAACTCATAAAATATGATTACTAATATTCAAGGTAACCCATGTACTCATTTTGTGATATTCTTTTAAGGAAAAATATTACTCCCTCCGTTTAAAAAAGAATAACCTACTTTTTTTTTAGTCCGTTTCAAAAAGAATGATCCCTTTCCTTTTTAGCAGCTTTTAAATTTTAAATTTCCACGTGGCATGTTTAAGACCACAGGATTGAAGGGCATTTTGGTACATTTGACATATCTTTAATTTAAGACCACAAGATTCAAAAGTCTTTTTTATTTTCTTAAACTCCGTGCCAAATCAAACTAGGTCATTCTTTTTGAAACAGCGGGAGTATACTTATTTAAAGTCAATTGTTATTTTTCAATCATTTATTCTTTTATATATTTCATGTTGATTGGAGGCTTGACATGAAACACACGTGCACCACACGTACACTAATCTAGTAATTATAATAATTATATACGTTCATAACTTTTTGGTGTAATTACTCTTTTAAGTGTAATAATTCTCACACCCCCACTACCTCCTCATTGATCATCCACTCTCCTATGTTCTTCCCCAACTTCTCATGAGTTAATGTCATGTTTATGCCGCCTCTTGAAGTGCCTCTATGTAATACTATAAATAGAGGTCTTGATGGAGATATTTTATACACTTGAAAGAAACTTATCTTATATTATTTTCTTAATATCTTATTATAAATTGTTATTATTGTTCTTTCCTTGCGATTCTTGTTCTTAATATTGAAATACGTTATCAGCTCGACTCTACCCTTTTTAAAATTTTTAATTTGTTAGGTATAATCAGTTTACTTGTCTTGAACATTGCAGTTTCTTATTTTCTTTTACCAAACTTTTAGTTTTAACGTTAAAAGTTACACATGAAAAATTGAAATAATATAATAGCATTGGCCAAACTTATATGCATACTGAAAAAAATATGGTACATGCTTGTTGTCCTAAGTTTCTGTCACTTTTATTTTTTTCACTATCATTGTTTGTCTCTCTCTAGCACTTAATTTTTGTTATCGTATACGACATAAAATGTCATTTTAAAGTTGTTAGGCAGTAATATTTTTGGTGTAAATTTTTTATTTCATATTTTTTGTTTTGTTTATAGTTATTATTTGGGTTGATGTTTTATTAGCTGGAAGCTAGTTTTATTTTTTTTTGGTACATTTTAGATGTTTATGTTATATTTATAAAGTTACTGTTTTATGGTGTATTTTTTAAAAAACCTTTATTATTATGAAAAAGAATGCACTGTTTTGTTTTAAAAAAGGTCTATTATTTTGAGATTATATTATTGTATTTTTGTCTAACTTCATTATTTTTAGGATAGTTTTCATTATGTCGAATTTGTCAAAATTTGAGTTTGTGGCCCTTGACATCTCCAGAAAAAATTACTTGTCATAGGTTCTCGACGCTGAAATTCACCTAGCTTCTAAAGATCTTAATTCTACTATTACCTCGAATAATACAGTGTCGAGTCAGGACAAGGTCAAGGCTTGATATTCCTTCGTCATCATTTGAATGCAGGACTGAAGGTTGAATACCTGACAGTGAAATATCCACTTGACTTGTGGATTAATTTGAAAAGAAGGTATGACCATCTATGGTCACGATACTGACTAGAGCTCGTTATGAGTGGTTGCACCTACGATTTTAAGATTTTAAAATTATTATTAAATATAATTCTATTGTATTCAGGATTATTTTTCAATTAAAATTATGTGGAAAAACCATAAATGCTGAAAACATGATGAAAAAGACACTACTTTTATGCCTCAAATATGATATTACAACAGTATTATTATTTTAAGGACTTTCACAAGTATTCTGAATTGATCTCATACCTTCTGGTGGTTGAGCAACATAATTCCCTTTTGATGAAAAATCATGAAGCCCTACCCACTAGAGTTTCTCCATTACCGAAAGCAAATGAGGTACAAGCATATGACTAGCCTGAAAGACGGCAAGATCGAAGTCATAATAATATTTTGGGCATGGCAATGACAGAAAATGATATAATAATTGTCGTCATGATAGTAATCAGAAAAAAGAAGAATTAAGTGGGTCCTCAAAACAATCATTCGAGTGGTAATTTTCATTGTTGTGATATGAAAGGTCATTGAAAGAATGAATGTTGGGCGTCTAAGCATTTTGCTAGGCTTTAGAAAGATTCTTTCAAAAGAAAGAGAAATAAAGGTGGGACCTCTTCTAATACCCGAATGGAGTCACACTTGATATCAAAATTGATGATGAGGCAGGACCTTCACAAAAATATGATAACAATGTTTAGGCAAACTTGATTTTGAAAGATGATGATTTTGATGGCCTTGATGATGTTACTCATTTAGAATTTGAAGATTTCTTTGGAGATCAAAACTTAATCTTGGTCAATTTATTAGGAAAATCAATTATGTTATTTTCTTTATGTGGTTCTTTTTAGTTATCAAGTTTTTTCATTATGATGTTTTTATTTTTCAAGAAAAAAAATATTTAAGTTTCATTGTAAGATTGTGAGATTTCACATTTCTTATCATGTATTTTTATTTTATGAAGATAATAAAATATTTTCAATCTTCAATTGGATCCAAGATGAGTAATGGAGATATGTGTCTTCTTTATAGTGCTACAACTCACACTATATTAAGAAAAAAGAAATATTTTTTTAATTTAATTATGAAAAGGATCCATGTTAATATAATATTCGATGGTGCAAAATTAATTGAGGGCTCTGAAAGAGCGGCTTTATTACTACCTAGGGAAATAATATTGGCTATTGATAATGAATTATATTGTAGCAAGTCTTAAATAAAAACTTGTTAAGTTTCAAAGTTATTCACCAAAATGACTATCATATTGAGACGACAAAGGAAGAAAAGGTTGAATACCTTTATATTACTACAATAAAGGAAGGGGAAAAGTTTGTGCATGAAAAAATACCCGCGCTTTCTTCTGAATTGTATCATACAAATATTTGTATGGTGAATCACATGTTGTAGTAAACAAAAGGTTTACAGGTTCTAATGATTTTATCATTTGGCATGACTGGTTGGGCCATCCCAATTTTAAAATGATGTGCAAGATTATTGAAAATTCACATAGACATACTTTGAAGAATCAAAATAATTTAAATCAAAGAAATTCTCTTGTGTTGCTTGTTCTCAAGAAAAGTTGATTATTAAACCATAGGTAGCTAAGGTTGGAATTGAATTTTCTGCATTTTTGGAATGCATATAGGGCGATATATGTGGACCAGTTCACCCTTCATGTGGACCTTTCAAATATTATATGATCTTAATAGATGCATCTACAAGATGGTCAAATGTGTACTTATTATCAACTCCCAATATATTTTTTGCAAGATTGTTGGCTTAAATAATAAGGTTAAGAGCACAATTTTCATATTATGCAATAAAAACTATTCATCTTGATAATGCTGGTGAGTTTACATCTTAGTCCTTTAATGATTACTATATGTCCACTAAAATAAAAATTGAACATCTAATTTCTCATCTTCACACTTAAAGTGGTCTAGCAGAATCATTGATCAAACGTCTTCAATTGATAGATAAACTTAATGAGGATGAAACTTCTTGTTTCAATATGGGGGCATGCTATTTTGCATGCAGAAGGACTTATGCGCATAAGGCCAACTAGTTATTATAAATTTTCTCCATTACAGCTGGCTTTTGATCAAAACCAAATATTTTCCATCTTAGAATTGGAGTGTGTGGTATATGTTCTAATGCCACAATGCAAAAGATGGAACCCCAAAGAAGGTTGGAGATATATGCGCCTAATGAGGTTACTGAAATATGCGCCTAATGAATGTTGTCACGACCTATTTGTATGGTCCATTGGACAACAAATTTTTTATGAAAATTTCAAAAGCCTTCAAAGTGCTTGAAGCATATAAAAGTTCACAAGAAACTTGTTCAATAAAGCTTCAGAAATTCTTATATGGATTCAAACAATCGGGATGGATGTGATACAATCGCCTTAGCAAATCTTTGCTAAAAGAAGGGTACAAAAATAATCTTATTTATACTTGTATTCTTATAAAAAGATTTGAATCTGAATTTGCTAGAATAATTGTGTATGTTGATGACTTGAATATCATTGGCACTCCTAAAGATCTTTTAAGATGTTTAGTGTTTGAAGAAAGAATTTGAAATGAAAGATCTAGGAAAGACAAAATTTTATCTCGACCTACAGATTAAGCATTTAACAAATGAATTTTTTGTCTACCAATCGATGTATACTCATAAAATTTTAAAGTGATTTTAAATAAGTTAATCACATCCATTAAGAACCCCAATGATTATGAGGTCACTTGATATAAATAAAGATTCATTTCGAGGTCAAGAAAATGATGAATAGCTTCTTGGTGATGAAACTCCATATCTTAGTGTAATCGGGACACTAATGTATCTTGTCAATAATACTCGACTAGATATTTATTTTTTGGTAAGTATATTAGCAAGATTCTAATCTTCCTCAACAAAAAAATATTGAAATGGTGTCAAGCATATATTAGATATCTTTAGGAATCATTGACTTGAGATTATTTTACTCTAATGAATCCAAGTCAGAAATGATTGGTTGTGCAGGCAGGATACTTGTCTGATCCACATAAGATTCAGTCTCTGGCAGACTATTTGTTTACATATGATAGCACGGATATATTATGGCATTTAATGAAGCAAACATTAGCTGCAACTTCTTCAAATCATGCAGAAATCATTGTCATTCATGAAGCAAGCCAGAAGTGTGTTTGGTTGAGATCAATGACTTTACTTACTCAGGAAATGTGTGGATTTTCTTTTAATAAGGACATTCCAACTACATTGTATGAAGATAATGTTGCATGTATATCTCAATTGAAGGGAGGTTACATTAAAGGAGACAGAACAAAACATATTTCACCAAAATTCTTTTTCACTCATGATCTTGAGAAGAAAGATGAACTAGATATTCAACAAATTCGGTCGATCAATAATTTGACTGATCTATTACTAAAGCATTGTCAACCTCAACATTTAAAAAGTTGGCATTCAAGATTGGGATACATCGTCTCCGAGAAATGAAATGGTGTTTCCATCAAGCTGAGTAAAGTATGTGTTGCACTCTTTTTCTCTTGACTTATGTTTTGTCCTAATGAATTTTTCTGGCAAGGTATTTAATGAAGTAGCAAATAATGCTTATCAGAATATATTTGTACTCTTTTTCCTTTCCTAGAATTTTTTTCCACAAGATTTTTTCTTTGTAAATTTTTAATGTGGCATATTGTCTATCAATGGACATCCAAGGAGGAGTATTGTAAATAATTATAATAATTATGGATGTTCATAACTTCTTGGTGTAATTTCTTCTTTAAGTGTCATAATTCACACACCTCCACTACCTCATCATTGATCATCCACTCTCCCATATTATTTTCCACCTTCTCATGAGTTAATGTTATGTTTATGACACCTTTTGAAATCCCTCTACATAATACTATAAATAAAGATCTTGAACAAGATGTTTTATACGCTTGAAAGAAACTTATCTTATATTGTTCTCTTACTATCTTGGGGGTTTGGTCCACAGGTGACAAAAGAGTTTTAAAATAAGGTGTAGGTGACACAAGTCTTAATTATTACTTGGAGGTGACAATTACTTTATTATGTATTAAGAAAGTTGGGAAAGTTTTAAAATAACTCACAAGTTTTTAAATTTACACTTTGATCCCAATGTATACCTAAAATAACGGGAAACGGAGGGAAAAAAGGCGTCTTTCTCTCTATTCTCATCCATTGTTGTTTTCTCTCTCTTAGCGATTTTTGTTGTTAATTATTTCTGTTTCTACTTCTTTATTCATCATCTTCTGCTTCATCTTCTTCTTGTCAATCATTTGTTGTTGTTGTTGTTGGTACAGCGCTACTGCTGTGATCTGACCAATTTCTTAGGTCAAATTTTGTTTACTACATCACTTTCCACTTTGGCATTACTTCATAGGTTACTTTGGTAAGTAAAATTATGATTTTTATTCGTCTTTGTCATCTGAGTACACTTCTATTTTTCCAATAATGGATAGAACCCCGATTATGAATCCATCACAAGTGCCCATAATTTAAACAGATCAATCATATGGTGCATCAGATGAGTAATCTGTTGCATCAGACTATTTATCTGTTGCATCATCATATTATCTGTTGTATCAGACGTATTATCTGTTGTATCAGGATGTTTATCTGTTACACCAGACTAATATCTGTTGCATCAGAATGTTTATCTATTGCACCAGACTAATTATCTGTTGCAACAAATGATTAATCTGTTTGAAACAACACAAATCAACCTCTGCCACAAACGCAACAGATAAATCTTGCTATTGCTACTAGATTCTAAATTATTCCTTTTTACGTCGAATCGTTGAAATATTTGTTGAGAAGATAATAGACAGAATGAAAATTAAATATGGATTAAAACGCCAAAGATAAAACATAATTTATTTATTAAACAAATAAAAATACATATAATAGACTAAAAGAAAAATAATAGTCTAATTATTATTATTATTATCAGCATCATCATTGCCAGTCGGCCGATCTTCAACCGAAAGTAGCAACAAGGCCCTCCTCAGCCTACGTATCTCACGGAGCATTCTTGATCCAACTCCTTCCAATTCCCATTGCAGATCACGAACTTGATTCCGAAGTTCATTCACGGCGTCTTGCTGAAAAGCAATGTCCCACACTGGGTCAGCCATAATCTTATCTTCTAGAGTGTAATATGAAAGACGAGATGCAATAAATAAATAGAGTGTGTATTTGAATGAACGATTGAGTAAGGACGGACCTATTTATAGAGGATTGAATTTGAATGAGAGGCAAAAAGGTACGACTATTCACCTCCATACATTAATTAAATTTTTTATTAAATTAAGAAAATAAATATTGTGATATAAGTCATGACTTTTCAGATTATTATTATTAATTAGTCTTTCGAAGAACCATTTTTATTGAGTTGTGGCAACAGATTCTATATCTAGTGTATCAGATAACACATCTGTGACAACAGATATATTATCTGTTGCAACAAATATAAAATATGTTGCATCAGATAACATATCTGTTGCAACATATAATCTAACAGTTCACCTCCATTTATTAATTATATTTTTTATTAATGTGAAAAGTAATGAATTAATTAAATTAAGAAATATTGTGATAAGTCATGACTTTTCAGATTATTATTATTAATTAGTTTTTTCCAAGAACTGCTTTTATTGAGTTGTGACTCGCTATAGGTTGCATCAGATAAATAATCTGTGACAACAGATATATCATCTGTTGCAACCATAGTGAACCTATTGCATCAAATAATTTAATTGTTGCAACATATAATATACTTTTTGAAAAAAAAATAACTATATCATCATATCATTAATCCAAATTTTCTTACTTTTTTATTTTATAAATTAAAAAAAATACCTTTACAAATTCCTTAATAAAATAATAATCATTTTATTATACAATAAATAATTTAAAAAATAAAAATGGTGAAAAGACACGATCAGTTATTAAAATTGTGGTTATAAATTGTGTTTATTATTTATTTCCTTGTTATTTATTTACGAAACATTTTTCATATTGAATAATCGGAACTTTGAGTCATGTCTTTCTTTTCACCCTCTCAATAACAACAATAGCCCTTTTTTATTAATAACTGTCAGGTGCAATATATGATCGATCTGTCGTAGCAGATTAACCTCTAACTGTTGACACAAATTGCTGCTCAATCCCTACCACCAACCGTTGACATGTCTAGAACAAGGAATAAACAGAATGATTATTATTAAATACTAAATAAGAATTAAAAATTCAAAGTCGACAACAAAAGGAAATGAATGTTCATAGATTTTTGAATCCCTTGGGTAGATTTGATATACAAAAGGAGGAAAATAATTGCTAAAATAAAAAATATTACCTAATTATTATTACTACTATTATTATTATTGTCAATCAGACATCTTTCATTCATCCGGCAGCCTTGCTCCAAAGTCAGCCAAATATCTCTCTGGAGTTCATCAATCAAACTGCCTTTGAAGTTCACGCAAGGACTTGATATGAATATTCTTGTACGAATCTGGATCATCCATATTTGTAAGGAGGAACCTATTTATAAATTATTGTATCTCGAAAAGAAAAGAAAATTGCTTTAAAATAAATCTAACAGATGGGTAATCTGCTACAAAATATATTCTTTCTGTTAGATAACTTACAACATACTGGCAATATTTTTGCAATAGATGTATATATCTGTTTGATTTCTGCAACAGGTTGATCACTGTCGTAACAGATGTCTCTAATTGATTGACAATATAAACAGATGTGTCATCTGTTGCAACAAGCTAGTCATCTGTTTATTCAATTTAAGCCATAGATGGGCTAGGAAGAATAAGGTGCGTGCAGATGGATCCACTATCATATGTGTAGGAGTTAAGTATGTATTACTGATAAGGTTACCGGGACAACACATACAAAGTACAATATTTTTGTGAATGCAGTTTTTAACCGATTAGGCATTGATCATTCAAACAAGATCTTGCATTGTACCGTTAAGTTTGATGGGTTCTAAATTGATAAGGCTGAAGACCTCATGAAGATGGTGCAGATACCCTGTTACGAATTACTGACGGTTGGTGCTCGTGTTTGTGCGTGTCAAGTTTTGAGAAGGGATCAATATTTGTCGTCACTGCAGAGAACCAATAGCGATTGGACTTAACTTTAAGTGTATATTGGACCCTTAGAGGTCCCTCAAAGCCTCGCACTGCATCAAACAAGAATGGAAAACCAATATAGTTATTGCCCTGGCCAAAATTTATATGGTTGGGTTGCTCGCTCGGGTTGATGATTATATGCCAGAAGGAGCAGTAGAAGAATGCTTTCGAGGGAAAATGGGTTGTTGATGGAAGACTATATCATCTGAGAGCTAATTGAAGAAGAGACACAGGGTAGAAAGTAACTTCTAACGAATCTGGCCGATGGAATTATCTTAACAGATGTGAAATCTGAATCAAGTGCAAATATGAAAGTATATCCGGTAATGTAATTTAGTCTGTTGTGTCTCTGAAAGAAAAAATAATGCAGATGGACACTTTGCTAGGCAGCTTCATGGTCGGGATTATCACCTAGGTAGAAAATAGGAGAAGACCAATAAAGCAGCCTCACGGGCATCGAGGGTAGAGATGATGTTCAGCAAGTCTAGAAAACTTACGTCAACAATAACTGCAGTGAAAATAAGGAAACTAAGAGAAGGCGGCAATTTCTGAATTTTAAATTTCATCCCATCTTCGTGTTTGTGTTTTCGATCAGGTCCACTGTCGTTGACCTGATCGGAACCACAAACGAGATTGAAAGGCAAATAGAGTATCATTGCTTCCTTAGCAATATGGTTATAATTGATTGTGTTTTTCTTGCCTTGACATGCTTTCAACATTCCTTGGAGAAGATCAGATGCTTGTTGTAGTATATGAATCCCGATAATTTTCAAGCTTTCCTCCAGCTTGTTGATTTTGTATTCAAGCTGGTCGTTACCGTCTTCAAGTTGGTAAGGAGTTCCTCGTCTCTTGTGAGCTCGATCAGGAACACTACCTTCAAAGTTGTGGCATTCTAGAAGCCCTTCAGAACACTTTCTCTTCAGAAGCTTTAAAGGATACATGGAGGGTTGTTGTATTTATTTTAGGTCAAAATGTATTGATATACGTTGAAGATGTGGTCCCAACAGTTGAACAACACACTTTTATCGAGCGTTGCTCCATGCATCTTGCTCAACCAATTTGATAAATTAGTAAGCATGGAGTTACGTAGCATGTGATTTAAACCGGCTCTACCAAGCCTATCAAACGTTACGTAACTCCAAGCTCATTACCCTATCAAAACAATATGCCCGAGTTAGTGCACATAGAAAAAAAGCCCAATCTGTCAGCCTTTTTGCTGATCACTCTTCTCCAATATAGATGATAAGATATCTGCTATACAAAAGTCTACACCATCGCCAGACATGATTGCCTGGGAACATGTCTGGCAACGGTGTAGACTTTTGCATAGCAGATATCTTGGTCATCTATATTGGAGAAGAGCAATCAGCAGAAAGGCTGAGAGATTGAGCTCGGTCGATTTGTGCACTAACTCGGTCATATTTTTTTGATAGAGTAATGATCTTAGAGTTACGTAATGTTTGATAGGCTTGGTAGAGCCGGTTTAGATCACACGCTATTTAACTCTATGCTTGCTAATTTATCAAATTGGTTGAGCAAGATGCATGGAGCAACGCTAGATAAAAATGTGTTGTTCAACTTTTGGGACCACATCTTCAACGTGCATCAACACATTTTGACCTAAAACAAACATAGAGACCCTCCATGTATCCTTTAAGGCTTCTGAAGAAAGTGTTCTGAAGGGCTTCTAGAATGCCACAACTTTGAAGTTAGTGTTCTGAAGGGCTTCTAGAATGCCACAACTTTGAAGGTAGTGTTCCTGATCGAGCTCGCAAGAGACGAGGAACTCTTTACCAACTTTAAAGAGGGTAACGACCAGCTTGAATACAGAATCAACAAGTTGGAGGCAAGCTTGAAAATTATCGGGATTCACATACTACAGCAAACATCTGATCTTCTCCAAGAAATATTGAAAAAATGTCAAGGCAACAAATCACAATCAATTATAACCATATTGCTAAAGAAGCAATGATACTCTATTTTCCTTTCAATCTCGTTTGTGGTTCCTATCAGGTCAACGAAAGTGGACCTGATCGGAAACATAAACAAGAAGGCATGGGATGAAATTTAAAATTCAAAAATTTGCCGCCTTCGCTTAGATTCCTTATTTTAACTGCAGTTGCTGTTGGCATAAGTTTTCTAGACGTGTTGTACATCATTTCTACCCTCGATGCCCGTGAGGCTTCTTTGTTGGTCTTCTCCTATTTTTTATCTAGGTGATAATCCCGACCACATAGCTCCCTAGCAAAGTGTCCATCTGCATTATTTTTCTTTCAGAGACACAACAGATAAAATTACATTACCGGATACACTTTTATATTTGCACTTGATTCAGATCTCGCATCTGTTAAGATAATTCCACCGGCCAGATTCATTAGAAGTTACTTTCTACCCAGTGTCTCTTCTTCAATTAGCTCTCAGATGATATAGTCTTTCATCAACCACCCATTTTCCTTCGAAAGCATTCTCCTACCGCATATTCTGGCATAAAACCATCACCCCGAGCGAGCAACCCAGCCATATAAATTTTGGCCAGGGTAATAAATATATTGGTTTTCCGTTCTTATTAGATACAGTGCTAAGCTTCGAAGGCCCTCTAAGGGTCTAATGCACCCTAAAAGTTAGTCTAATCGCTATTGAATCTCTTTACAATGACACAAAAATTAGATCCCTTCACAAAGCTTGACAAATAAACATGAGAAAGAACCGACATTAAATCTTAACAGGCTATCAGAACCATATTCATGGTCCCTCAGCCTTATCAGTTCGGACCTACCAAGCTTAATAGTAAAATTGCAGACATCTTGTTTGAAATATCTATGACTAATCAGTAAAAACATCATTCACAAAATCAGTGCACTTTATGTGTGTTTCCACGATAAAATTATCAGTAATACATACCTCTCACATATGAAGTGGTTTCATCCACAAGCAGTTTATTCTTCCGATCCCATCTTTACTGCAGCCTCTTGAGATAGTTCGTCAAATGTTGATCAACTATCAGTTCCTTATATCTACAAAGAAGAGGAATAAAATTGATGTCACAAAAAGAACATTGTTCATCTGTTGCATCAGATGTGGAGTCTGTTGCAACAGATGTGGAGTCTGTTGCAACAGATGTGGAGTCTGATGGAATACATCAAACCAGCCTTTCTGGTGGGCTGGTTTTATTTGTTCCAACAGTTTCTCCATCTGTTGCAACATCAACAACAACATAAACATCAACAAAAAAGAAACAACATTTGTTCCAACAACATCATAACAACAAAGAAGCAACATCCTTTGTGCCAGAACCATCAACAACACCACAAGTTCCAACAACGCCAACACCATCAACAACATCAATAACTACATCAACAATAATGAAAGAAACAAAATACATACAAAAAAAATAATACTGCCAACAAGGATTTTAAACTTCTCCCAACAGATGACTTTTTTCTCATATTGTAATAAAAATTCTCGAATTATTTATTCAACACTTACAAGTTTCTTTAAAAAAATTTAATAAATATGATATGGGTAAAAAGTAATTAAATAAAAAAAATAGATGTAAATAACATGCAAAGAAGAAGACGAGAATGAAAGAGCAATAATGAACCATACCTTAATATCAAAAAGGGGATCAAAACAGAAATTTAAGTCGAGGAAAGATATGAATGGGTTTAGATCCGAAAAGATCTTTATGAGAAGAGAAGAGAAAAGAGAGAAAAAAGGTTGTGACCCTAAAGAGGAGAGAGAAAAAGATGAGAGTTGAATAAAATAAACTGCAGCTGAAAGAAGAGATGAGATAATTTCTATAGATGTATTGTGTACATAGACGTGGTGGTTTTCAATATTCATTAATTAATATTCATTAATTTCATTAATAATTTGAGGGGCACGAGGAAGACTAAGACTACTAACATTGAAAAGACAAGACAAGGTTTCTCAATGAACTCACTTTTGAGATATCCAAGAAATATTTTTTACCGCCTTTAGTAGTAAGTACTACTACTTGATATTATCTATACGGACCAGAAGCTTCTTGCCTTAAAATTAAAAGAGATAAAAAGATTTTCAAACAGATATGTCATCTATTGCAACATATATAAATATCTGTTTAGAAATCCGAACAGCTCAATCATCTGTTACAACAGATATAAATATCTGTTTAAAAATCCCAAAAGCTCAGTCATCTGTGACAACAGATGAAAATGTTCATTTGATAATTAATAAAATCAGATATGTCATCTGTTACAAAAGATATAAATATTTTTTAAAAAATTTCCAACAGCTCAGTCATCTGTCACAACAGATGCAAATATCTATTTGATAATTAAATCAGCTATGTCATCTGTTGCAACATATATATACCTGTTCGAAAAATTTCAACAGCTTAGTCATTTGTTGCAACAGATTTCATAGCAATTGATTTAGGTAGAACTAGGGATGAATGAATGAGCTCGCAGGGTCAACTACAAATCCAATCGAGTCTTTGCAATTGCATTGCATTGGTATTGCGTTCATACCGACCCGAGTCGTCGATCGATCACTCTGAGTTGAAATGAGTTCTCATCAACTCAATATCAGGATAGTGATAGTACTGTAATGCCCCAAAATCAGGTCTCGAGACGTCACACGGTGCTTAGGGTCACAAGTGACCACAAGCTAACCCTTCTACTGGCATAACTCATAAGCAACTGAACAAAAATACAAATCCATACAAATCAGCAGAAATTAACTCTTTTCTGAATCTGATCGATACAAAAATGGAATTTTACAGGATTACAGTTATGCCTTTACAACCAAAATTGAAACAAAATACATCAACTTCTACTGACTGTCTATGAAGCCTCTACTAGTACTGACTGTAGGTAGTTGGGTCATGACTCCTGACTACCCCCAACTCAATACGACTGAATAAAGAAAATACAACACTATAAACTCTGCATAACTAACCCAAGCCCTTGAATCAAAAGGACTCATCGCCTGCTGACTGGATACCATGAACTGACTGGATCCGAAGGTGCAACTATACCTGGTACCTACATTCCGAGAAAATGTAGCCCACATACGAATATGTGGGTCAGTACCATGGAAAGATACCGAGCATATGGGGGTGCAATGCATATATAAAATAATATCTTAATATCATCACAGTTTATAAAATTATGCATGCTGATATAGATGACTCACTTAGCTCGAATTAAATCATCAAAATCATGGATGAATAATGCATGTAAAGTAAAACAAGTGAGTCATTACAATACGTTCTCAATTCACTTTCATCTCAATTTCAAATCATCAAAACAATCAAATCTCATGTCAATTCTCATTAGAATATATTCCTTAAATCTTTTAAGAATAATGACTTTCTCAAACTCAGCCTTTTAAGCAAATATGTTTTCATCTCAGATAGAAGAGTACACACACACACATTGGGAGATCCTATAACCGACATAAACCATGTGAGCCACAATGGAGTCCAACATACAACCCATGTTGGGGAGAGCCGTCCTATCCTTGCCATCGGAGTAGGACTTCCAGTATCAATTCAAAAACACTAGTGATCACTATATAAATCAGTCTCAGGCTCATATCCTATGGGGGCACGTAGTTCTAGGGAAGTAAGGTCACTTTATACCTCCCACTCGGTGCTAAAGATTACTCCCGGACTTAGCTCAGAAATTTAAATCAGCCTCAGGCTCACATTAAAGAAAATCCACAATAAACACTTCAACAATTTTCATCGGGAGCCAATTTGCTACCCCTTTATCATAATCAATAAAAATGTGGATTTCTTTCACAGTCGAGTTCAAAATAACTCATTCACGACCAAAAGGTCAAATCATTCAAAACATCTCAAATATTCAACATCAACGTGCATATAGCACACATTTTCTCAAAAACACAATTTCAAATGGGGTTCAAGACCCAAATATCAAAATCATGATAAATATCATTCAAGATTCATGCTTTATATCACCACACATGTAAATTCATCTTTCAAAATCATAAACATCAAGATTTCATAATCATCATAAGATATGGATTCATTCTTCAAATTCATAAAAATCAAATAAAAATCATGCCTTTGTAAAGAAAATTACTTTTGGGCTCAAGAACAAAACAGAGTTCTTGTTGAAAAATCCCACATACCTTGAATGATGAACTTTAGATCGATACTCATTTTTGAGATGTTAATCGTGCCTTTGAATGATGGTTCTTGGAGTTCTTGAACTAGGAACTTGGAATATTGAATAAATTTACAGAATTAATGGTGAACTTTGGAGGTTCTTGAAGTTCTTGAACTAGGAACTTGGAATCTTGAATAAATTTGCAGAATTAATGGTGAACTTTGGAGGTTCTTGAAGTTGGATGTAGGAGCTTAGGGTTTTCCTTTTGAGGGAATTTGATGAAATATAACATATAATGCTTCTAATAGGCTTTAATATAGGGTTTGGACGGATTTTGGGTGAGGGAAAATGACCAAAACGCCCCTAAAAATAAAAAAAAATCTCGAATTTGTTCTTTGATGGACTATTTTGATAGTCTGAAGTAGATCAACCATAACGTTTTACTCCAATATCCAAATTGGATGAAACTAATTTCATTAGAAAGAGGACTCTCATATCTTTCCGTTGATATATAGTATCTCACCCAGATCATTGTGTACGAGGATTTATGATCATTTGAAGTTGACCCAAAAATTTACTTTTGATAGGCTGAAGTAGATCGATCATAACTTTTTGCTCTGATAGAAAAATTGGATGAAACCAATTTCATCGGAAAGACAACTCGCAGAGCTTTCTGTTGATACATAGTAGACCACCCATATCATTATGTACAAGGAGTTATGATCATTTAAAGTTGGAGAAAAAATACGCCAGGCCTCAGTACTTATTTTCCTGCATGTTTTACTATTCACGGTTCGATCGGAATGTTCATAACTCGTCGCTCGGGTGTCCGTTTTGGATGATCCACATATCGTTGGAAATTTTATTCAATACTCTACGTAATGGTGGGTCATAATCTAAGACATTCCGCGCGGAAAATTTATAATTCATTCTAGAAGATAGAACCCAATACGTTTACGCATAAAATTTCAATGAAAAATTTCTCGGGGTATTACAAGTACCTAAGTTGATTTAGGTGGAACTAGGGATGAATGAGTGAGCTCACAGGGTCAACTATAAATCTAATTGATTCTTTGCAATTGCATGGTGTTGGTATTGCATTCATCCCAATCTGAGTCGTCGATCGATCACTCTGATTTGAAATGAGTTCTCATCAACTCAATGTTAGGATAGTGATAGTACCTAAGTTGATTTAGGTAGAACTAGGGATGAATGAGTGATCTCTCAGGGTCAACTACAAATCCAATCGAGTCTTTATAATTGCATGGTGTTTGTATTGCGTTCATCCCAACCCGAGTCGTTGATCGATCACTCTGAGTTGAAATGAGTTCTCATCAACTCAATGTTAGGATAGTGATAGTACCTAAGTTGATTTAGGTGGAACTAGGGATGAATTAATGAGGTTGCAGGGTCAACTATAAATCCAATCAAGTCTTTGCAATTGCATGGCATTGGTATTACGTTCATCCCGACCCGAGTCGTCGATGGATCACTCTGAGTTGAAATAAGTTCTCATCAACTCAATGTTAGTATAGTGATAGTACCTAAGTTTATTTAGGTGGAACTAGGGATGAATGAATGAGCTCGCTGGGTCAACTACAAATCCAATTGAGTCTTTGCAATTGCATGGCGCTGGTATTGAGTTCATCCTGACTCGAGTCGTCGATCGATCACTTTGAGTAGAAATGAGTTCTCATCTACTCAATGTTTTAAAAACTATATCTTTTAATTTTTTAAAAATTAATTAAGATCAATTCGGACCAAATTAGCAATTTCAAAACTTGTCATTCTTTTCCAAAATTACAAATCATCCATTTGCGCGAAAAACTTTTCATTTCAAATCTTAAGTTCTCACTCTTCTCTCTCTCTCTCTTAGGGTGTCCTCTCCCTCTCAACAATACAAACAACAACTACTCAACATATTACTCAACCCTTCAAAACAGGTCAATTTTCTTCCCATTTACGACTACATATAGTTGTTTTTTTCGACTTCATTCCTTCTTGTATCCGTTGTTTCTCTATCTTCGCATGTAACAGAGTTCGAGAAGAGTTCTACATTTGTTGTTTATTCTGAAAAAAATAGGGCTTTTTAGTTAATGATAAAAAAGAAGACTTTTAGTTGTATTATCTTCGAGAATGGGTTACAATTTTGAGTTTTGATGCTAAAAAAGTAGGAAGCACCCAAGAAAATCCTAGTTTTTCTCTCAGTGTTTTGTTGACTGTCGTGGTATTATTGGATGGTGTTTGTGGTGTTGGTGGTGGCTGTTGGTGGTGGTGGTGGTACTTGTGTTTTTTCGCGGTGGTGTCGGTGGTCTTGGTGTTGGTATTGGTGGAATTGGTGGTGGTCTTGGTGGCATTGGTCATGACATTGGTTGTGGTGGTGGTGGTCCATCTGTTGCAACGGGTGGACGATCTGTTGGGAGATATTAAATAGGTCTTCAAACAGATTCCCCATCTGTTCTAACTGATGGGTTATCCGTTGGAGTATTTTCTTATAATGTGGCAGAGAATAATTTATTGAAATTTCTCCACCTGTTGCAACAGGTGGAATATTTGTGGGGAGATATTAAATAGGTCTTCAAACAGATTCGGGTTCCCCATCTGTTCCAACTGATGGGTTGTCCGTTGGAGTATTTTTTTTGGTTATGTGGTAAGAATAATTTATTGAAATTTATCTCACCTTTTTAAAAAAAATTATGCAGACATCAAATGCAATGTATTTTTTGTTTTTCTTTTGTTTGTAGTTAAAAGATGTCTCCAAAAAAACAGAAAGTGGAGAAAGTGGATCAACTTTCGATCACAAAACAAAAAAGGCTTGAGTACAGATAGATTCGGAGAAACTTCTAGAACAATCTCAGTCAGGGAAAAATGAAGCCCAGGAAAGTGATAACTCCTCCTCACCCATGGGGCGTGAAATAATATCAAAATTCCAGCATGATTCTGTCAAAACCATTAGTATTAACAAGTTTTGAGTTGCGATGTCGATGAATAACCCTAATGCAGTATTTGGTGATCTTGTACTTAAATGTCAGTTGGGGAAACCTTTTGACGAACTTAGGAGTATTATGAAGAAGGAAAACATAGATGGACTTTTTAAGAAGAGCAGTTTTGCACACTTTCTTGAGTTGTATGGGCCCCGCCCTCTCCGTTTCCCAATGATCATGGTATATGGCCTTCTCAAGAGCATGATCATGTATGGGGGGATGATGGAGGTCTGAAGGAGGGCGGAAATAAGATAGATGAAGTCTGGATCAACTACTGTGGCATGCCGGTTTGTTTTGGATTGAAAGAGTTTGCCATTGTGACGAGCTTGAGATGCGGTCGTCCAGAAGAACCTGCCATCAAGAAAACACCCCACAAAGGGTCCAACAAAGGCAAGGTAAAAAAAGATGGGTTGTTGGGCATTGTTGGACCTAGCTACAAAGTGAAGGATTTGATAGCGGATCTCAAGAATAAAGACATACCAAAGCACTACAGGGAGAAATTGTGCTTAGTTTGGTTTGTCCATTCCGTTTTATTGGCACGAGATGTCAAGAAAGTCATAAAACGTGATTTGTTGGCACTTGATGGTGATTTTGGGAGATTCAACGACTATCCCTGGGGCTAAGACAGCTACTACTTTACTATCAAATATTTACTGAAAGAGCTAAATCCAAATACGATCACATTATACGGCTTTTCTTGAGCTTTCATGGTAAAATTGATCACTATTTTTACTCATTCATTAATTTATATTGAATATACTTGTGACCTTTTTTTTTTCCTTGCTTCCTGTTTATAATTTTTAGGCTTGGGCATGTGAAGCCATTCCTCCCCTTCGAAAGCATTTCACGGATTACCCGGATAAGGTTTCTCATCCAAGGATCCTTAGGTGGTTGGCTGCAGTAGAGAGCAGCAAAAAAAATATTAATGAGTCTGATCTCTTTAACCCTCCGGATGATGCAGTACGTCTTCTTTCAACTAAAATAATTTGCCTCAAAGAAAGATATTGAAACAGATGGAACATCTGTTCCAAGAGATTACCAGTCAACTGCAATTGATTTAATGAATAATCTATTGCAACAGATGATCCATATTTCACAACAGATTAACCATATGTTGCTCTGTTCTCTGAACCCTACTCAACAGATTACCCATTTACTGTAAATTATGCAACAGATGGGTATTCTGATGCAATATATTATCAATCTATTTCAACATATAAATCAGTTGTTGCAGTAGCTAGATCGTCTATTGCATAAGTTGGCTATGTTAACATAACCCGAGCCCCATGTAACCCAACTGACTAGAAATTATTATTATATGATTTAAATTCCTCCTGTCATTTTTATATAGGTTGTGCATCCTTGGATCGTGCCTACCATTGATGAGCTGGGGATGACTTCTTTTCTTACTCTGGGTCTTGTTGATATGAAAGAAGACCTAACGGTGGAGTTAATAAAGAAGGAATTGGATGGAGAAACATCCATAAGAAGAGCAGTAAGGCAAGGTCAGTCTAATGTTGAAGCTCTTCACGACCTAACTCAAACTATAACAGATTCGGGTGCTTCTTCTGGGGGTGTTGCTGGTGGATTTGTTTGTGATGGTGGCAGCCATCCTGCTTCTGCTTATGTTGTCAGTCATGATTATGAGCATGTTAGTTCTCAGCAAAAAATAAATATGTTTGAAAACACCCCTTGCACAGGTCCTCCCTCTCACCCCTACACCAGTCCTTCCCACCCTTATAGTGGTCCCTCTCACCCCTCCTCACCCTCATGTTCTCATTGCAAATTCAAAGTGTGCAAGGACAGAGAGGATAAACTCCTCGACAAGCTAGAGGCTATTGCTGAAGCTGCCGAGGAGTTGAAATCCAGGAGGGGTGTCATACCATTCAACGAGGTGAGGGAGCCATGCACTCCTACAGTGGAGGTTAGGAGGAAGAGAATAAAAATTAGACAAATTCTCTCCGTTCTGAAATCAGCAAAAAATGCAACTCCCCCCGCTCCAATAGTTGTTGAAGTTCAGGGGCCGCCAAAGAAGGTGGACATATTTGCGGTGCTTGGCAAGGAGAAGAAGAAAGAACTGGAAGAATTCATCAAGATGAAGGTTCAAAAAGAATACACCATGCATTCATTTGCCGCCAAAGACTTCTCGAATATAACAAATATGTGCGTGTGGTACGAGGACAAGGTAAGTTTACTTTTTCTAACCTACCCTTCCAATCTACTCCATGAAGAAGAATCTACCAAGCAGATGTGTAATCTGTTGCAACAGTTTGGTATTCTGTTGTAATATAATACACATCTGTTGCATAAGTTGCGTTGGCTGGGTAATCTGTGAACTGATTCAGAGAACTCTTTGCATCGGATTCTTTCCACTGTGTTTTTATTCTTTATAATTACTAACCTATTTAAAAATTATCTTCTTATACCACAGTATGTTGATGAAATTCTCTGCCTCATGAGGGGCAGGCAATTAGCGTACCCAGATGCTTATGATAATGCTGATAGGATAATGGACCTCAACTTCTACAATAATTTCAAAGATAGGTACGCTGATCTTCGTAATCTAGATGATTCTGGTGGCCTGGGATTTGATCAGTTAGTTTCTACGTTCTAATGGGATGAAGAAGCGATTAAATATGTTAGAGGGAAGAGGCTATATCCACACGGCAAGAGCTGGACCAAGGCAAAGAAAATCCTTGCAGTCATGAACATGGATGTCACCAATTTTCTCACTATTAAGATACTACTATACGAGGGAAAGATTAAGGTTTATGACTGCAACTTACCTGTGTTCAGCGAGAAGACATTTTTAACCCACATGCAGCCACTCTTAAAGTTGTTGCCTAAGTTGTTGACGCAGAGTAAGCTGATGGATCATTTGCCGGCTGAAGTCTTGGCGAAGGAATCATGGGTTTTTGAAGGTCGAAATAAGAACATCCATCTCCCAAAAAAATACAACCAGTGCAGCATGTGTGTCGTACTCTCTTGTATACATAGAGTATTTGATGACCGACACACAAATGACCGGTGTGTGCGACACCATTGTGGGAAAGATGCAATGGGTCTGGGCATATGGGGTACTAACTAAATGGTTGGAGCCCGTGTATAAAAAAGAACATTTACAAAGACAGAGACGAACACGATAATAAATTTTCATTTCAAGCCAATTCACTATACATATAGGGGCAATAATTTTTATGTCTGGCAAAGTTGAATTTTTATAATGCAACAGATTTTATATCGGTCGTAACAGATATAGTACCTGTTGTGAAAGATTGATTATCTGTTGGAATAGGTTGGTCATCTGTTGCGTTATGCAGATGTTCCCTGTCTGTCTGTCACAACAAATTTACGATCTGTTGCAACATATAACTTATCTGTTACAACTGATCGGTAATCTGTTGGAGCAAATCAAAAAAGTAGGAAGACCTGTTATATAATTTCCAGCAGATGACCTATGTGTTACATCTCATGTTGCAACATATGTCTAAATCTGTCTGATAAGATATGTCATATATTGCAGCAAATATGTTATCTGTTGCAATATTTGAATCTAGTACTCCATTTCAATTAACATGTTCAAAACTCAGAATTAATCATATTCATAGACAGAATAAAATAAATCGAAGCCTTCTGAAATTACATGAAATAAAATAACTCAACAAATAAATGAAATGTAAAAAAAATTATTATGAGTACAAACGATCTACTCTACAAATAAATCAACAAGTTAAATCAAGGAGGATAGGTTATTACATTGACAGACTCGAGCTATAAAGATCTAATCAATATGGACAAGTTATTCTTCATCCAGTGCTATGGAATTCGGCTTTGGTCGTCGTGGATCTTTAACGTCGGTTGCGTACGGCTTCTGAGCTTTTGTTTCTCCATATTTTCATAAAAGAACAGCATATCTTTTGTGAAGTAATCCGGCATCAAGTCCATCATTTGGTACTTGTAATCCATCGCTCAAATACTCGGCATAGGCGGCAACAAAAGGACCGCAATCCCTGCGTTATAAAAAAATAGATAATTCGTATCTTGCAGTTCATGCAAGCGTTGTGAAATTTGTGAAATGAAACTAAATCATGACACTTAAACTTACAGGCTACCAATGGTTTGTTGAGCAATTCCATCAATATATTGTACATCAAATGGATTAGCCATTTTATCCCGGTATGCTTCAATCGTCGACCAATCAGTACGAACCTTTTGATCTAAAAACCCACTAATATCAAGGTAAGTAGGCAATATTTTGGCCAGCTTTTGTATCTCAGACGACGGCCCGAAACATCTCCTTCGCGACATCGAGTCATAAACTCGGATGCGCCTCTCTTTTAGAACGGCGACAGCCAACACCCAATGGAATTCATCACCATAATTGATTGGGATGTACACTTCATCGACCAAATGCCAAGGTAAGCCAGCCGGAATGCTAAAACCTTTGATGATGTTGATTAAGCATTCCTCGTTTTGGGAAACTTTCGACTGTTGTTGATAATACCTATCGTAGGCATTATTGATGTAAACTTTGTACAAACAATTGCATGTTGTATATCTGTATTGTTCTTGTGTTTGCAACTTGGCCTTCTTTAGGAGGTAGTAAAAAATAAAATCGATGTGTTGCACATATTATCAAACATTTTGAATTACGTGATGAAAAAATCAATACGCAGATCCAATTAAATAAAGTATTAATTAATAGTAATATGTATGGCCTTTAAACCTCATCATTTCAGCAAGTTTGGGGCTGTGACATCAAATAGAACTAATTCTTCATTCCGGGATGTGCAACAACAAAGTCGAACATATCAAAACCAAGACTCGATTCGTCCACTTTGTAGCGCTCGTCATTTTGTTTTCTACATGATGATTTATATGTGTTAATGTCAAGTTGTTCCAACAAGAATTGTATAAACCAATATCCATAAAATTTATTTATGTACCTGCCGGCATGATGCTTTAACAGCCCATCGGCAATCCATTCTGAATAGTCATTGATCAACTGTATTAGTTTTCTTGGAGCCTCGTCCGAGATGTTGAACCCTTCAAACGGATAATTCTTCCGTTCTTCCAAACTGGCAGGCTCCACTTTTTCTTCATTTTTGGAAGCATTTGATGGATTATCAACTGTCATATTATGCTCTTCGGCAGTAGCTGTGACATCCACCTGGAAAGCCAGAATTATCAATGCTAAGTAGAGATATACAACAGATTTTTCATCTGTTGCAATAGATGATTCTTATGTTGCATCAGATAGATTATCTGTTGGGACAAATTCGAACAGGTAAATCAGATCAGTACGATAATTTTGAATAGATGACCCATTTGTTGCAACATAAGACTCATCTGTTAAAATAGATAGCGAATCTGATGCAACTGGTTAAACAACAGTTGCAACAGACGTATACATTTGTTTGATAATTTTTAGCAGATGTATCATCTATTAAAACAGATATGTGTTTGTTTGTTTTTTGGAACAAATGATGTACATTCACCTTATTCAGCTCATGCTGCTCTTCTGTGGCCCTTACACACTGAACACGGTGCAAGACAAAGAAAGAAGCGTTGCAATCTTTCTTTTTTTATGATTGATGATGCCTTGGAAGTGTCTTTCCTTCTCCTCTTAGCCGCCTTGATCTCTAGTGAAGTGTCTGGATATGAAATCCTCTTTGATGAAATGACACCCCTCTTAGATGTCATTTCCTTTACAGAAGCAGTTAGTGCATTAATAGCATTAATCACTTCATCGTGTTTCGCCTTGCAGTCTTGACATTTGCATGAAGAACATTCGCTAGATTCGGCAAAATCTGGAGAAAAATCTGTACGACCATTATGATCATAATCATAATGGCTTGTTGTTTCAAAAACTATAAGAGGAGCATCATTAGCTCCACCCTCCAAAATTGTTTTTTTGTGATGGTTGTTGCTCCAAACAATTCCATTTTTATTCCATCAATAACCTTAGGGTCCGATAAAGTTTGCACAAACCGTAAAGTAAGAAAAAATGGCATCTTCAACTCTCGGTTGGTCGGAACAAGCCACGGATGCACAATCTAAAATAAATTGGTACATATATTAAGAATGATGATGAAATCATTTAATCATTAATTAAAACAAAAAACTTGATTAGAATTGGACTTAGTGCTTCCTTGGGGGGATTGAAAAGATCAAGAAATTTTGTATTTTTATGGGTTTTGGCCAACAACCATCTCAGAATTCTTAGACAGAAAACTTCTTCCTGGTAGTTCACTTGTTGTCTCAAATAAGGAATGGCTTCAAATGCCCAAGCCTATAACATAACGCCAATAAATCAAAAGCATTATTGAATAAAAAATAATGAATCATATCATGATAAAAGAAATATTTACCATGAAGGCCCATAGAAAACCCTATAAGTTGATTGTTTTTAGCGTTAACGGAGTCAACAAATATTCGACAGTCATTTTGAATCTTTCATAACCCCAAGGATAGTTGTTAAATGCCTCAAGATCCTCGAAGAGATTTATTAAACCGAGGCTTATGTTGTTGTTAACGTCTCTCGCCCAAAGAACATTATGTACAAACCAAACCAAGCACAATGATTGCTTGTGCTTTTTTGAAAGTCCTTTACCTTTCAACGCTTCAATCAGATTTTTGTTTTTGAAGCTTGGACCAACAATGGACACCAGGTCATCACGATAACTCGATTTTCCTTTTTATTTTTTGGGTGTGCGGGGTGCTTTTTTTTGGGTCAGAGTAGGTATAACTTGAGAAGGAGAAGGAGGATAACATTTTAGTCCGGTAACTATGGAAAACTTCTCCCAACTAAAACAAACAGGCATGCCAATGTAATTTATCCACACCTCATCCATCTTATCTTTGTTTTCATACATAAACCTGTGCTTGAGAAGATCATATACCATTTTCATCTAGAAACGAGCATTGTTGTCCTCCAGCAAATCAAGATATTTCCCAAAGCAGCTTTCCCTAAAATAAGAATCCAATTTTTGTTCACGAAGTATTTTTCTGAAAGCATCAAAAGATTTTCCCACGACTGACTTAACCACGAGATTACCCGTTAAATCTATGGCACCATCGCACTACATTCTCACAGGGTAACGATCAATGCTGAAGGTTTTGACCAACTCTTCGACAGAAGGCTATTAGCATCTGGATCATCTCTTTTGAAAGATTCCTCCTTCCCGTGTTCATTATCTTCTGCTACTGATTGAGATAACGCTTGTAAAACAAGCTCATAGAGTGGTGGATGTAGCTGAGCTGCTGCACTTGTTGCTTTACTTGGACTTGATTTGATTTCTTTTATTTGGGAGCCATGTTATCTTAAATTAACAGGAACATAACATAGATTATAATTGATTAATGCATAACAGTAATATAGCAGTTCCAACAGACAACTAATCTGTTGCACCAAGTATGTTATCTGTTGCAATATATAACCGACCTGTTGCAATGGATGAGTAATACGTGGGAACCATAAAAACAGCACTATCTGTTGCACCTGGTATTTTATCTGATGCAACACATAACTGACCCGTTGCAACGGATAAGTAATACGTTGGAAATAATAAAAACAGATCACTAATCTGTTGCACCAGGTATTTTATCTGTTGCAACATATAACCGCCTTGTTGCAACGGATGAGTAAACTGTTGAAAAGAATAAAAATGGACCACTAATCTGTTATACCAGGTATGTTATCTGTTGCAACATATAACCGACCTGTATAAGTAAATTGTTGAAAAGAATAAAAATAGTCCTGATCTGTTGTAAAATGAAGAGTAAACCGTTGGAAAGAATAAAAACAGATCACTAATCTGTTATTTGTTGGATCAATATTGTTTAGATTTCTTCCAAACAGAAGAGTCGTCTGTCGCAACAGATGAATGATTTGTTAGATTGTTCACCTGTTGCATCAGATTTTTATAGTTGCATCAGATTTTAAAATGAAGAGTAAACCATTGGAAAGAATAAAAACAGATCACTAATCAGTTATCTGTTGGATCAATATTGTTTAGATTTCTTCCAAACAAAAGAGTCGTCTGTCGCAACAGATGAATGATCTGTTAGATTGTTCACCTGTTGCATCAGATTTTCATAGTTGCATCAGATTTTTAATCTGTTACATCAGATTTTCATCTGTTGCATCATATGTTTCATCTATTACATCAGATGTTTCAACTGTTGCAATACCATTTCTACCAAGACAAATAACAAATCAACCCAGCAACACCAACATATCACACATACAGATACACTCTAAGAACATCAACTATGACCAAAAATCACCAACAAATTCGAATCAACAGTACGACAACGAGAAGAAAAAATGCAGAAATACCAGAAATTAGGGTTTTATTCAGTCCACATTTTAATTCCAGAAGAGTAGTTGGCTCAAGTTACTCTGTTTCTTCATAATTTTTTGCCTGTGAAAAAGGAAATGGGAGGACGAAGAACTCGAAGTTGTTGTTGCCGGAGAAGTATTCATGTCGATTGGCGGTTGAAAGTCGAAAAGGAACTCGCCCGACTATTTGTCGCCGGAGGTTGAAGGGAGAAATTTTGCAGAATTGTTGGTTGGGAGAAGCTGGAGAGAGAGAGTGGTTGATTAGGATTGAAGAGGGGTGTGGGTTGTGTTGATTTGTATTTTTGAAAAGATTAGAAAGTTTTGAAAATATTAATCAAGTCCACAATTAACTTAATCAAGTTTCCTAATGATGTTTGACCCTATCTGTTGGTCAATGTCACCAATCCTTCATTCAAGACTTAAAAAACACCTTTCCTTCAATTTTCTCTACTATCTTGTTCTATATTGTTATTATTGTTCTTTACTTGCAATTCTTGTTCTTAATATTGAAACATATATAAAGAAAATAAGTCTATAATTACAAAATATAACAAGAGATTTCTGTTTACATTGATAATAACAAGTTTTTCACAAAATTTACTTAAAGGCAGAGAAAAATTCCATCATTGTTAAAATAATCGATATTTTTCTCCAAAGTGATTCTACAATATTGACTGAAAGGATTATTGAGATACACAACCCACCTTACAGATTATGAGATAAACTTGAATTTATAACTATTTTTACACATCAGGTAATTTCAAGGTAATATATTTACTTTTATTGTATAATAATTGTTATTTATGACCAAAAAGATATTAAAGGGAAATGAAAATGCTACTTATAATTGTACGAAAGGTGCTTCAAATTAAGTAGGTTTAAGAACTATAACATACTTCTCTAATTTATACATTTGCTTTACATTTAATATATGCTTCCAGGATCTAATGCTAAAGATGGAAGAAATTCATTGAAAAGGAGTAAAAGGATCAATAACACACCTAGCTTATTTTTTTAAATAGTTTTACATCTAAATTATTAAAAGTTTGAGTTTCATGCCTAAACTATCATTCAATAATTAAAGAAACATGATAGAGACCTAGGGACCATTGGTGCAATTCGAGCTTCCTCAAAGTCTTACATAGAAGCCAAACTAAGGAGTTGGAGGTCTTGTCACAAAATTCTCAATATACTATCTTAGAAGCTTGGTGAATGCTTGGAATAGAGGCTTGAGACTCTGGAGCTCTTGGAAAGAGTTCCCAAAGTGAACAATATCATGTTTGGAAAATAACTTGAAACACGGGAGGTCCACAGAAGCGAAGGAAGGGACAAGGGAAAATCTGTTCACTTTGGCGATATGGAGGGGCTTCGCCAAACACAAGGGTGGATCGCCCAAGTGCACTTGTGATGCCAAACCTGGCAGCCCATTTTTCATGGTCCTATTTGTAATAGCTTAGCCCTAGTCTATAAGTAGTTAGTCTTTTCATTCATTAGGTAGATCATTTTGATTATTGATGAATCCTGAATATTTCACTTGTGAGAGACTTGAGAGATTGGTCAAGCTTTTATTGGTGATTAGTTTTGAACGGTGGTTTTGAGGTGAATAAAATTTTTCTTGTGGTCATCGTATAGATTAGATTCTTGTAGGTTGTTTTCGATCGGGGGTTTTGGGTATAAAATACCCTTTAGTTACTTTTGATCTTCTATTTTGTGTCTGTCTTTCTATTTTTACTTTTAACTTCTTATTGTTTTCATATTTTCTTTTGGTTGAAAAGTCCAATTGTATCAAATATACCCTAACTAATAAGTGATGATGGATGTACTACACACTCTCTTTTATTTAAATTTTTTGCCAAAGCGAGATTTTGTTAAATAAATAATTAATAATAAAAATTTCAGTCATTTCCATGAACAGCAGTTTCCTCCCCTTTCTCATTACTTGCCATTTTAGAAATTGACATATCCGCGAGAATTATTGAATTATTTATAAATTTCATTGAAGATTGAAAGTTCATTGAGAATTCTCATCTCCTTGTCCAATTTGACAATCGTATTGCACCATCGAATTATTTGTAAATGAACAAAATAAAGAAGGAGTTGATAAATTAAGAAGGAAAAATAAGGAGGAGGTTGAGAAAATATGCATTAGAGGAGAAGAAATGAAAAAAAATAATTAAGAAATGATGAAGAAGACGGGTTTGGTAGGGGGGGGAGGGGTTTAAAGAAATTAGTTGAAAATAAAAATAAAAGTATTTTAGCAAATAGAGCCATTAAATATGCCACATGGACAAATATTTTAAGTCAAACGTGCCTATGACAATTGTAAACAAATATTTCATCTTGTCAGTATTAAGGTGTGTTTTTTTAATTATTGGGCGGTAGTTTAGGTAAGACGTTCAAAATAGAGAGGATAATTCAGATGTGTTATTGACCCTTCACTCATTAAAAAAAAGATATATTTTAATGAAGATCGGAGAAATTTAAATATTTTAGGAAGAAAAATAAAATATTTATATTATAAGAGATCTGAAAAGGTCATTTTTTTTATTTTGTAAGAGGTCAAGGGATTTCATTTCCTCCATAAATATTATTCAAAAGATTACGTGGAGTATAAAACATTAAGTCATAATTACCAGGCGTAACTAATATTTTTTTTATTTAAACAACAAATTTTTATTTCATAATCGAAAAAACTTTTACAAAACAGAGCAATATAGGACGAACTACTCTCTCATACTATTCTAACTATCATCTACTCATACAGACAAGATAGTAGTCTATTCTACTGCATTTACAATCACTCCTACATACTAAGGATAAGTTGCAGGAGCACTAACCGTCGTTTAGCCTTCTGCTATCCTTTAAATGTGCATAACAATTTCCTTCAAGATCATGTCAGCAACAAAGCTTCCTCTTTGAAACCTCAACCTATTCCTCTCTCTCCATATGACATAAATCAGCATAAAGAACACATTAGTGACTATCTGAGCAATTGAAGCTTTCTTCTTTGCCATAACACTCAACCATCCAATCTCTATACTCCAGAATGATTCTATGAAAGTCCATCCATTTTCATAATCTGCTCCACAATTCATTAGCCATCTGTCAACCAAAGAACAAATGTTCAAAATTTTTGTAGCTTTGCCACAAAAGATGCAATCAAGGGGTATGTAAACTAATTTACTCTTACAGTCGGTCAAAAAATAAATTTGAATTTGAGATGTACTTCATGCCACGAAACAATATTCTTTCAGGCAACCTTTGGGAAAGAGGGCATAAATTGGGTGTACATCTTCTGTGTAGAATATTTCCTTCTTTCTGAATCTTTTCAAACTCTATAAGCAATGCACCATGTCCATTTTGCCCCTTCAACACAAACTCTCTTGATTCTAACACTTTCCTCACTACTCAAGACGCAAATTTTGGGATGATCACAGTTACAAGGTCTCTCCTCTTAATGAAATAGTTGTGTACTAATTGAATCCAAAGACAATCTTTCCTCTTCATAGTTGCTTAAGTATTACAGATTTATTCCATAGCTTTAAATCAATTACATTTAGGCTACTTGCAACAAGAGGTTTACATCTGATCTTCTAGGACACTGAAGCTTTTCTTATATATATTCACAACTCCTATCCACAAAAAGGATCTTTAAATCTGCTCAATGGCCTTCATCACATTTTTAGCCTCAATTCCTGTTTGGTATGATCTGCAACACCTGCAATCGTAACTAATATTTAAAATAATTATCATTTGCAGCTAAGGTTTAGATTACATAGCTAACTGTGCATTACTTTTGTATTTATATATTTGTATATTTCAGAGTTCATATATAAATCTCAGAGCTCATATACAAATCTCTAATTTCAGAATTTCTCTAATTACGAGACTCATATACAAATCTCTAAAGTAAATTTGTATTTGTATATACAATCTTTGATTTGTATATTTAACTACTAAACTTTAACTACGTCTTGTAATTAGGCAAACTTTAGCTACAACGCCTCATTTATCATTTAAATATTAGTTGTTTCAAAAAATTTGCCTAAATATTATAGGGCAAAATACATAAAGTAACATATCTATGTATTAAATTATAAAAAATAACACTAGTTTTATGAAATTACATTTCATAGCATTTATGGCATATTTTTATTGTGTTTCTCTTTTTTTTTACCTCATTGAAAAGTAACCTTCAGTTACCCCTTTTTTCACGCCACTATTTCTTCTCTCTCCATTTTTGAAAGATATTTTCTCGTTTTTTCCGCCATTAACAAAAACTTCCAGCTTCACTTTTACTTTTTTTTGCACGATTTTAGCTATATCAAATCTTCATATATTTCAGGTAACACTTAATTTAGCTATTGCATTTTTTATTTTTTTTGGAATTTTTCGACTCTAACACATCTCAAAATCCGATTTTTTTTTTTTTGTTTTAATGGATGAACAAACACTAGAATCACAAAATAAAACTACTGGCATACGAAATTTAAATTTGGTTTCAGATTGTGGACCGTCTTTTAGTATCGCTTAATTCAAGAAGAAGTTGTTAAAGTTGTTTCATCTTCTTTACAGTTTAAGAAATCTCACAGATCGAAGGAGATTAGGTCAAAATTTCTCAACAATCCGGTTAAGATGACAGAAATTATGAAAAAAAAAGGTTGCAGAAAAAGCATTCTCCAAAGGAAATAAAAATTAAAAAAGGGACAGAGAAGAAAAGAAAAGCTCAAGAAATTGAAGTTTTGAGTAGTAAGGTTGATGAGGAAGTGCAGAATTCTTATGCTGACGATTCTCAAGAAGATAGTGTTGAAGAGGTATTTTTTTTTGTGTAAATGTATTTTGCTATAAGTTTAGATGTTACTAAAATTGTAAGTTATATGTATTTTTCGAAATACTGAATATGTATTTTATGTTTTTGATGATATGTGGAGGAAAAATTTAGTAGAAAACATATTTGTGAAGATGATAGGATAATTGTGAAAATATACTGTTAATAAATAGGTTAATACTCATGAACAGATTTTTTTTTGCTATATGTATTGTTATATATTTAATATGTATTTTTTTAAGAATTTGTTATATTTTGCACTGATAAAATACATATGCATGTTACTTTTAGTTTAACTACCATATCAGTATATTCGCTATAGGGTATGCCATTGGCTATATGTATTTTTGGCTTACTTGATATGTTTTTTTCAGTCTTGGTTGTATTTTTACCATAATTGATTTATATTTTTCAGTATTGGTTGTATTTTTAGCATACTTGATTTGTATTTTTTAGTGTTGCTTGTAATTTTGATTATATGTGATATGTTTTTTTCATTGTTGATTGCATGTTATATTTTTTTGTATGCTTGAATTTTGTTTACAGATTAAGAAGTGGTAGTTTTACTTTGTATAAGTTATGCGGGACGAAATATTCATAGTCAGAAAACTTCCAAGATTTGCACCACACATGTGCTCGTACAGTGACAGATATTTATGGAAGCATACGCGCAATTTTAAACAAGGAACAGTTTAAAAACTTTTGCGATAATAATATTTTTGGTTATTTTATGAAGAAGCAATAATGTGTAGTGCAAGCACAGTTGTGCAGATGCGTTATGACGCTTGAGGTGAAGGGTAGTTCTTCTTCTGGAATTCTGATTTGTGCTAATGGAACCTTTCTTAATTTTACTCCCAGGAAATTTGCTATCATAATTGGATTGAATTGTGTGTTAAATAGATATGACTTTATTTTTTATGAGGGTGTACCAAATAGGATGGTTGAGAAGTATTTCAATGGGGCAGAAATTATACAGAAAAGGCAACTATTTTTAGCATTCACGGAGAAAGTATGGGGGGAGAACAATGATGAGGATGCTGAGAAATTTGCAATCCTGTATTTCCTGCATTCATTTGTGTTATTTAATGTTGAAACTGTGGTTATACCTCGTCTTCATTTCGATTTGGTCGATAGTGGAAGATATAAGAATTTTCCATGGGGTTCTTTATCTTTTGAAGATCTGTCCAGAAGTTTGAACAACGGTTGAAAGCTGGTGGTCAATTTTATTTGATTCAGGGAATGCCACTGGCTATTCAAGTGTGGTTTTACGAGTGTTGTTCTAATGTCCCACCAAAGATTGCATCGAAGGTTGATAATCGGATTCCCCGATTATTAAATTGGAAGACGATTGCACCTCGTCCACGCTTTAAGTTTTTGATGAATGCTATGTTCAATGACAATGGCAAGGTTTGTTGTTACTAAATACATATGTATTCATATGTAATTTATAGTATACATATATACATTTTCATTTACAATTGTTTAACTGATTCTTTAACATATATTATTTACCTATTATTCTAGGTTGTCTTTAAGAACATACAGCCAATGAAAAAGGAGCTGGCAAAATTGCAAATGCCAAAGAAGGATGCAATACAACATGAATGTTCTGTTGATTCTGATGACGACTTTCAGGATCCACCACCAAGAAAGATCAACGAACATCCAAAGAAGAAACAGAAGGTTGATTCATTAACACCAGTAGCGAAGAAACCTTTAATGAAAAATCAAGTAAACGAGCATACCCAAACGAGGACGCCAGCTCCCCGTGCTGCAAAGGGTGATGAAATGAAGACACCAGTTTTCAAGTTAATTCCAACACGACAGGCATCTTCTTCAAAAACGAAGAAAGGAAAGCAAACAGCTCGGGTTATTTTTCCTCAGGTACAGTCAAATCCAGATATTTATGTAGAGGAAGTAGCCGTCTCAAAGCCTGAGAGTCATGTTGAGAAAGAAGCCTTTATTTCCAAGAAAGATTTTGATGCATTCCGCGATGAGGTAATTGTTTTTTGGTAAATATTTATTTTACATGAAAAAAACTTTGTTTATTGATTTTGTATCAAAATAGGTTCGTCGCGAGTTTAAAGGAATTCGTGAACTAATGAGAAAAAAATTCAAAAAGATGAAGAAAGCATTTGCTCAAAGTAAGATAAATTTTTTCTTTGAAAATCTTAGTTGATTTGAATATGTATACTTATTGGATTGCCTTATACAAATATAGCATAATAACTCATTATGTTATTGGACTTAATTTTTTCAGGATCAGATTGTAGATATAGAAGCTGATAAACCAAATGTTGATGAGGAAGGGTTAGAACAATCTGGATAATATTTCAGTCCTGATGTTGTTCAATCTTCGGATAATATTTCTGACGGTACAAAGGTAAATATTAAAGTTCAAATACAAATTTAGTTGTACTTTTAAAGTTTATAGAACTTTCAAATTTGGAATTGAATTGAAGATTGACTTTAGTATGATATGCAAGTTTTATTTTTTTATGTGTTGTTTACTTATTAAATACATATGCATTGTTCATTAAATACAATTATTTTTTACATCACATGTAGTGTATATATATATATTTTTGATGATTCTCACATAACAATACATATAATTTAGTTTATTAAAAATATTATAACATGCAACACAGTGTGTTTTTAGTTTTGTTCAAATATATATATTTTTCAATTTGATGTTATATATCAATATGTATTGTTAATGTGTTCTACACACTGCAAATATATTTTTTAGTTTTACTCATATGTATTTTTTTAACACTACATATATATGTATTTTAACACTGAGTATTTTTTTTGTTATGTTCATAAATATGTATTTTTTAGTTTTATGTTATATATCAATATGTATTTTTAATGTGTTCTATACACTGCATATGTATTTTTATTTTACTCATATGTATTTTTTAACACTTCATGTGTATTTTAACAAAGAGTGATTTTTTTTTGTTATGTTCTTTAATATGTATTTTTGAGTTTGATGTTATATATCAATATGTATTTAAGTGTATTTGTATATACATATATTCATTTTCATAAAAAAAATATATTTTGTTTGACTCAAATATTAATATGTTATTTGAATTTGTATATGTATTTGTAGCAACAACATGCAGATAAAGATCCTGACCTTCAGAATATGGATTATGTTGGTACCGAAAGATCACCACAACGATTAAGTTCGAAGGTTGATCAGGAATTGGAGGCAAATTTGCTTGGTAAAAAGGTAAATAATTATGTTTCATAGATATATTCATTTGAATTCACATATATAAACAGATACAAGTACATGTTTGTTTGATGTTTTGATTTTTGTACTTGTTTTCAAAGGGTGCACTAATTTGCATTCCGAAAAAATGAATGTTGAAATTGATTCTCAACAATTAATCCCTAATGAGCTTCTCCAAAGTATAAATTTGGATTACTTACATTCTGAGAAGGTTGTTCAACATGATTGTCGAGTACGTATAGTGATGTTAAATTTGTCTTCATGTCATGTAATAATTCACAGGACAATTAAAAATTTTCTTTTATTTTTTTGAAGACCAGCGATGAGAAAATTGATGAAACAATTTTGTCTGATTCGTAATTCACAATCCTTGAAGAGATGTTACCGAGCCTAAATGCCTATCAAATACAAAGCATCATCATACATCCATCGGCAAACCGTCAAGAAGAACATGAAATTTTGGATGCAAAAACTTCTGAGGCTGTTACTGAAGATCATGCTCAAGTATGTATTTTACTATAATATATTTAGAGTTTATTTAGGTTCAATTTGATAGAAAAAAAGTAATATTCTTTTTCCAATTTTTTTGTTAGATGAACAGAGAGATCACTGATTTGAGTTCAAATTCACTGGTGAATTCAGAGGTCGAACTTGCTACAGATGAGCAAGTTAGGACACCTCCTAATATACAAGAAGTAACCAATGATGAACAGAGGGATGAACAATTATGGCCTGATTCACAAAACACAATCCCGGATGAGTTTCTACCTAGCTTAAATGTCTACGATCAAAAAAGCACCATGATTCATCCATCCGCTAATCATGAAGTTAACACTCCCAGACCAAAGTCAAGGATTAGGAGACCATCAAAATTCAAGAAATCGCCATACACCGAAAAATTTGGTTCAGCAGCTAGTAAGTACAATAAGATATATATAATTTTTTATGTAATATGTCTTGCAAATACGTTTGTATTTATTAAGTTTTTGTATTCTATAATTATATAGGGATCTCAGTAGGGCTAATACGCATATTCTCCCAGAAACATCCATTTTTGTATCACCCGATTGATGGGATAATAGATACGAAGATTGTCAAGAACTTCAACGACTGAATTTCTGTCGACCTATTAAAAGCTACTGTCAAGAGGTAGTTCTTTTGAATTGCTTCAAATTATTTTTTTGTATCAATAGATGTTTTCATGGTTTACCATCTCCTTAAAATACCTAGGAAAGAAAAAGTGGATCATTACAAGAGGGAAAAATCAGAAATTCCAAAGATGCATTTTGGTGTTGAGACTGTTGAAGACAAAAATTGGTTCTATACGATGAGGTTTGCAGATCAGACATGGACAGACTCGGTTAGTATATTATTTTAAAAAAAAATTCATTTCATCTGTAACAATACTTAAAAATACATATTAGGTTACATTGAAAATACATATGGTTTAACATATATGTATTTTTAAGTATTCAAAGTATGATATAGTATACTACATCACATACTGTTGCATATAATATTAGATAACATTGTCTGCATGTAACTGAACTTTAACAATGCAATTTTAGAT
The DNA here is from genome assembly GCA_030864215.1 of Capsicum pubescens. NCBI lineage: Eukaryota > Viridiplantae > Streptophyta > Magnoliopsida > Solanales > Solanaceae > Capsicum > Capsicum pubescens. The sequence goes on along the minus strand of CM061547.1, from coordinate 72,642,449 downwards.
ACACAAGTCTTCTACATTAATATAAAAAAATGTATATGTATTTTTTTCTTGCATACACTTTAATATTTAGAATACAATTTTTTTGAATGCTCTAAATTTTGTGGTATTCACTAATGCAGCATATTGATGTTTGCTTATACTATTTGAGGAAGAAGTCGAAGTATGATCCGCACAGTTTGTACAAAAATGAGCCAAACAAATCATACAAATACAGTACAGTTAACTGTAACTTTATGAACGTAATTAGATCTTTGAATGATGTATATTTTATGGATCATCAAAACCTTAATGTTGGAGGACAGGAGCACCATCTTCTTGAATACATCAATGGATTTCGTATGCATGCTGCAGTGCCATGGCATACAGTGGAAGACATTTTTATTCCGGTCAATATAAAGGAAAAACATCACTGGGTTCTCGCGGTTTTATCATTTTCAGAGAGGTGTATATTCTTGTATGATTCATATGAATTCAGTGGTCATTATGCGGTTGTTCTTGATGAAATCGAGAAAATAGCAATGATTATTCCATTGTGTCTCCAAGCTTGTGATTTCTATGTTAAGAAAGGAATTGATCTTCAAAATCATCCAAGATACAAAGACAAAGAATCCTCAGATATGTTTGATGTTTTATTTGAAGATGATTTGCCTCAACAATCGAGTGGAAGCTTGTAAGTTTTCAATTTACATATACCAAAATTGTATGTTTGTACAAAATATATTTCACTATTTAATTAGATTTATTTTTTTTGTAAGAATTGTGGTGTCTTTATGATTATGTATGCAGAGTGCCTTTCTTATGGTCACAAAGTTATTGCGACTGAGTTCGACCCCAACGCACTACGTACAAGATATGCTGCACTTTTGTGGGACTATGAGATCCGAAAACAAGAAGCAAATGCCATTAGTGAAGTCGAAGCACCATTGAGGCCTGCAAGGCAAAGTAGAATAACTAGTGTCACTGAAGTTGTTGATGTATGATGGTTGATGAATTTTTGACTTTTTGTATTTTAGAAACTAGTTTATGGATGTAGGTTTTGATTGTACAGACTAATTTTTATGTTTTGAATTGGTTCTATTTCATGGAGTTCTACCATTTACTGTGAGATATTGTTAAAAAAAACTTACGGAGTTTTTATATTATGTTTAAAAATACATATATCGTATAAATCAATTGTATTTAGCCTTAAAATACATATGCAGTGTTAAAATCAAATATTGCAAAAATACATATAGAACATTCATAATATGTATTTTACTATGTTGTTGTTGTTCTCTAAAAATTTCCACCACCTTCCTATATTGTTAAATATAACATATAGTGTGAGATTTCTGGAGTTCTACCTTTCACTGTGAGATTTAGTTAAAAAATACATATGTAGTTTTCATATTATGCAGAAAAATACATATGTTGTATAAATCAATTATTTTTCAGCATAAAAATACATATGAAATGTTAGAATCAAACATTACAAAAATACAACTGCAACATACCTTATATGTATTTTGAGGATGTTTTCATTACCTATAATTATAATTTAGGATTTAAATTAAAGTGAAATTTCAAAAATTATTGCAGTTATTTACAAAATAAATATACAGTGTTGATATTTTGCTACAAAATACATCTGGATTATACATTAAAAATATTTGCCAAAAAAATACATATGCAGTGTTAATATAAAGCTAATGGAAAATACATATAGATCAAACCTAATATGTAATTTTGATATGTGTTCATTTTAAATCATTAAGCGAGAGAATTTGAATTACAGATAAATTTGACTTTTTAATGCAGTTATAGATTTGATTTTAGTTACAAAATACATATGCAGTGATGATATTTCTATTAAAAATACATATGAATTATACATCAAATGTATTTTTACAATGTAAATACATATGCAGTAATAACATTATGCAATTCAAACATATATTTGCAGAATATGTCACATATATTTAAATATTTGAACAATTAGGAATCATATACTTGTTTGGTTAATCAAAGTTACCATTTTTAACCTAAAATATATTTACTATATCAAAAATACATATGAACTGCTGCTAGAAAATACATGTGTAATGTACAACTTTTGAAACATATATAGCTCCATTATTCAAATATTACTATCTTCAATTGTCAAATGATTCAAAAATGCATTAACTAAACTGAATTAGTTCATCATTATAAAAAATGAAAAAAAAATATTTTAAGAAATAATACAGAAGAAGAAAAGTATCATTTGCGATATTTCCTATAAGAATGCCTATTGTGACCCTTAGCCCCACAACCACTGCATGAGTTGATATCCTTCTTTCCAAACATATCCCGACCTGATTTTCCACGATCCTTCTTTGCAGGTCTTCCTGGAGGTCTTTTGAATTTTGGAGGCAGTACTATTTCATCACGTATGCTCTCTGGAATTATCCAGTCATCGCTGTGTGGCAACGGGTAGATTGGAACATCACATGTCTTCAAAACAATTTTTGGTTTAAACAAATCTGAACAGTATGACCCCTTTTCAAAATTCTTTTTCTCCAACAACGCACAAGCATGTGCACATGGTATCTCATCTATTTGAAAAGCATTACATGAGCACTTTTTTTCTTGATGCAAATAATGAAGTGCTTTTGTTTGTCGTGTACCGTATACACATATTTTGTGGCTGGTACAACCTGACCTAAAAAAAATTAAATGCACTGATACAAAAAGATGAATTCCATATTTCATGATATGTTGTAAGCACACCAGTATTTTAAAAAAATACTTATGCAAATAAAAATACATATGCAGAGTATTTTTTTACAGAGCAGCCAAATGCATATGCAGTTTTTAATAATTTTCAATACAATAAAATTCATCTGTAAAATACATATTATGTTTTTAAATTTTCATATTTTTTTGTTGTATATCTTTTCATTAATTTACAGCTGCATGAAAAGTATTTTCATATTCATGTTTCCATAATTATAATTTCCACAAATCTAAAAGGTCATACCGTCATACGGGTACACAAAGCCTCGTTCTCACTAAGTATGTCATTAAACTTTCCAATGAGTGTTGTGAAGGTATATGAAGCCTCCTGCCTATTTGCACAATTCTATTTTGCAAACAATATTCGAGCTTCCTCAAGAAAGTCATAAATTGGCAGTTCTCTAGCTAATACAAGCACTCCATTTATTGACTCCGCAATATTTAAAGTTAAAGTCCATCCTCGATGAACTGTTGCATACGACCTAGACCACTTTTCGTAACCCGCCAATTTCAAATATTTCTTCACCCTCATATTAGCTGCCTCAACTTTTTTCATTAACATGTGGAATTCTGACTTTGAATATGATTTGGCCATTGTATAAAAGATCTCCGACAATGCATCGTGTGACTTTCTATAAAGTTTTTTCACATTTTTTCATAGATGCCACATACATGCATAATGTGGAACATCTTCGTACACATCACCAACAGCCTTTATGATGCTTGAATTCTTATCAGACACAACACACGTGTTTTGTCTTAACCCGTACGCTTTCTTTAGATTCTCGAAGAACCACGTCCAGGATGCATCATTTTCAGAATCAAGCACACCATATGCCAAAGGAAATATATGACCTGTATACATAATTCATCATTTTCAGAATGAAGCACACCATATGCCAAAGAAAAAATATAAACTGCACAGCGCAGGCCGATTTAAATACAGTTAGGAACTGCATATGTATTTATTACAAATATAGGTCAATTAAAATGTATATTTTATCTACCAAAAATGGTATCAATTACATATAATAAAATATAATTGCACCTAACTATCAAAAATAATCAATTTTACATGTTTCATTCAGAAAACTTTGAAAATATATGTAATTACATACAGATATGTATATATGAATTTGATATATGTATTTTTCAAGTCAACAGCAGAAATATAAAAAAATACAACCAGTTATACAATGTAATTATTATTAAATGATACTAACCTGCTCCGTCTGCTGTACATGCTGTTACAAATGCTCCAGTATACATTCCTCTCAGATGACTAGCATCAACAACTATGACTGGTCTACAATGATTGAATCCTTTAATGAATGCATGTAGAGCGATAAATACATAGAAGAACGCATTATCATCTGTCTTCTCCATTCTTATATGTGACTCCGGATAAGTAGTATTCAGCACATATAAGTATGATGGTAGTTTCTCATAAGATGTTGATGGCTTACCCCTCAACTCTTCTAACGCTCTTTCCTTGGCCCTCCAACATAAAGTGTATGTCAATTCCATACCAAAATCTTCCTTCATGTCATTTTTTATTTTCGTCGCACTATATTTTTGTTTATGGTTTTTGAATTTTTATTTAACCATACCAGCTATCAACATACTAGTTGCATGCACCTTTGGATAGATCTTGTCCTTCACTAGGCAAGTATGTTCAGGTATGAATCTCCTAATTCTAAACATTACAGTGTCTCCCATGACTGATACACGCATTAAGAACTCGCAGTTTCTTGATTTGCAAAACAATGTATAATTGCATCAAACATGATTAAATATATTCAAAATACATATTCAAAGTAATATTTAACAAAATCAGAGTGATATAGAATGTACGTACGTTTTCTTACTAGACCTTTTACTGCGCGTTTGAAACTTTTTTCTAATTGCATAGTCCTTCATGACTGACTTTAAAAAAAAAATTGTCAAGTAAACCTGATTGTCCTCAACATGCTTGTGATGTGGGTCTGAGATAATCACCTCAACAGTAACCATCTCAAAAAAATCTAATGTTTGTGTATCTTCACAAACCACCAAAGCTCCTTCGTTTGTTGTATTTATCAATGTTTGCAACTTGTTACAGTTGATTCCTCTTTCAACAACACATATAGATGAACTTGCCAAGTTGTTCCCTACAACTTTATCCAAAATGCTTACATATAAAGAAAGACAATTCATGTCTTGTATCATCTTTTTCTGCAATATAAACACCTTCAAACCCATATTGTTATGTATTTCTATCTGTCCTGCATTAGCAGTGATTTGATATTCCACTAAAATATGTTTTCTGATTAAATCCACACTTAAGTGAGATTTGTCATTTCTACTTGATTTAACCAATAAATAAATAAATAAATATACATATTTATCAAATATCACTTATTTTAACACACTATTTACAGCTTTAAGTGCAGACAAAGTTACCCAGCCAACATCTCAATTTATAAAATACATTTAAACAATATTTGTTTAAAGTACCATACAAATACAACAAAAGTTTTCAACCAAATACAGAAAATACTCCATCAAATGAAAGTAAAACAGGTACGAAATATATTTTCACATATACACTTATATTCTCAAATTCTGAAAAGCAAAACAAAAATACATATGCAATGTTAACATAAATCATATCAAAAATACATATGCAGTGTTAACATTAAGCATATCAAAAAAATACATCTGCAACATACATAATTTGTAATTTGATATGTTTTATACATATTTGTCAAATGTCACTTGTTATAACACACATTTTTCAGATTTAAGTACAAACAAAGTTACACAGCCAGCAACTCAATTTAAAAAATACATTTACACTACATTTTCTTAAAGTAAAATATCTTTTCAAATATACATTTATACTATAGAATTTCGACAACAAAGCAAAAATACATATGCAGTGTTAACATTAAGCAAATCAAAAATACATATGCAGCAGATATTTTATACTTTTGTATAAGTTCATAAAATATCATCAAATTCAACAGATACATTCGATCATTCATTTATCTAGTATTTCAGAAAATACTTGAATCAACTTCAATTCGAAAGTTGTTTACAATTTGTTCAACTGTTAAAACAATCAAAATAACAACAAACGATCCTCAAAACAATATTCGAATACTGATTTTTTTTCCATTAAAACAACTTTAAAAATAAAATTTGCAACAGATACTTGAATTCTAATTTTACTACTGCCTTGAATCTAACTCGAATTTGTTTTTAAATTTTTTCACATGCAAATTAAAGTCGACAACAAAAACTTGATAGGCACATCAGTAATGGTTAAAAAAAATGAACTGAATAACAATAATGATTATGTACCTTAAACAGTAGTAATGGTTGAATTTTCAACTGACAGCTGAATTCAAACAAATGAAACAGATGAATCAACAATTGAATTTGATTCAATCAAATTACTGCATCGTTTTGCAATTGTTGTTGATTTCGAAGAAGAATCAGTCCAATTTGATTCAGCAACACCAATGCTTGGATTTTCAAAACAGGGTAAGTTTAGAACAAATTGCTAAGAAAAAATGCAGTTGTTAATGGGGAAAAAACTAAAATTTGAATTCTCAAGTTATAACGGATGCCACGTTTTTTAAGAGTTTTAAATGGAAAAGGAATCTACATAATTACTTGATTGGTAATTATACCATATATAGCTCAACTAATTTCAGTTAATTACGTGCAGTAATTTTTTTGTACATGTATTTTTCCAGCAACATTTTTTAAAAATACAAAATATAAGTTGATATAAACTGTAATTATCAAACTGTTCCTATAAAACTAATAATTAGGCTCTTAAGTATGTTATATCTGAATTTTGCCCAATATTATACACAAATGTTATGGGCTACTAATATTGACCCACAAAAATTAAATTCGGCCATTTTGTGCAAAGTTCTCAATGGCTATAAATGTCAATCAAGGAGACAAAAACATGGGCCCAATAATTAGAATAACTAGACCGCCAAAACATGGGCCCAATACTTAAAAAAGTTAGTGGAAAATTTTAGAAATATTAACAACTATAAAACCTTAATTGTAACTTTTATAGAAACAGTTTTATGATTACGAAAAATAGCAAATTATATTTTGTATTTTAAGTAAACTGTTGCTATACAAATACATATACAATAAGATTTGCTTCCCTTGTTTTACTCAAATTAGTTGAGTTAAATAAGGAATAATTATCTCATCTAATTAAATTTCCATAAATTACTCTTATTTAAATTAGTAGATTCTTTTTTCCAAATCAAACTCAAATATGAATATTATTATTTTCATGATCTTCAAAATTTCAAAATATCATTCTCTTATATCTCTAACTATTTTTTCTTGTTAGTTTTTTCATTTTTTTAATCTTTTTTTTTTAATTTTAATTTCTTTTTTTATTATTTTAATTTCTTTTTCTTTATCATTTTTTTTTCACTTTATTTTCTCTCTTCTACTTCTCCTTTTTTTTTTCCTTTTTCCTTTTTAATTTTTTTTCCTTTTCTTATATTTTTTTTCGTTTTCTTCTTCTTCTTTTTTTTAAAATTTTTTTTTTTGCTTTTGTTTTTACGCTTCTATTTCTCTTTCTTTTGTATTTCCTCCCTTTTCTTTTCTATTTGTATTTATTTATCATTGCTTACATCGAATTTCATGTTCTATAACGACAAAACCTCTTATTTTATTGATCTTAGAAATAAAAATTGATCTTAGAAATAATAAATTCGGGCATTTCGATTGATTTTCCGTTTTTCATTGGAACTCTACTAAAGCTAACAAAGAAATCAAGTTTTCTTTTCTCACTTAACTTGATTGAATTCATTATGGATTCAATAAATCTAAGTAAATTATAGTTTTGTTTTCCACTTATTCTTTATTTATTCTCTCATCTATACTTTTTTCTATCGATTTTATTTGGGTTGGATTATATTTGTAGTGCCAATCTAACACAAGTCCTTTTTTATTATTGTTTTCAATTGAAATTCCTTTTTTTCTTTTTTCAATATTTATATTGACAACAGTGTATCGAACAAATATAATTCATTGTGATAATCCTTATTCACTTCTTTTATTTTGAATTTTTATTTTTCGTTTTTTTTTTTCTATTTTTTTTTTTTTACTCTTCTATCTCTATCTTTTATTTTTAAAAGACAAATATCTATATCGTATATACATATTCAAAAAATATACAAAATAAATAGACATACAGATCTGCATATGTATTTACAGTAAAAAACATACAGATATATCTGCATATGTATTTACAGAAATATATATCTAACTCACATGTATATATAAACATATAGGACACAAAATCTCTATAACAAAAATGACAATTATATATACATACAGATAGATAATAAAAAAATACATATACATATCTTAAAATAGTAAAAGAAAACAAATAAACACATATGTTACCCTTTAAAATGACATAGTATATAAAGTTCAAAGACAAATTCAATACCATATAAAAGACATCTAACTTTGCATATGTATTTACAGAATACATACCAGATCCATATATATATTCTTATTTTATATGAGTCAGCTTTGTATTTCGCAAATACATATGAAGATATATAGTATAGTTATGTTTGTTACCGTTTAATATGAATATGATATGTATTTCGTAAATACATATATATATTTTGTACTGTAAATATATATCCAGATCTGTATGGCTATGTATTTTGCATGTTTTTTGAACATGTGTATGTGATATACATATTTGTCTTTTCAAAACTAAAAGTTACAGATAGAAGAGTAAAAAAATAGAAAAAAACAAAAAGAAAAAAAGAAAAAAAAAAGAGAAGTGAAAAAGAAAAAAAAGGAAGAAAGAGAAATAAAAATGTAAAGTAAAAGAAAAAAAAGAAACAAAATAAACAATAAAAAAGAAGAAGAAAAAGAAAAAAAATATGAGAAAGGAAAAAAAAAAGAAAACGAAAAAGGAAAAAAAGAGAAATAGAAGAGAGAAAATAAAGTGAAAAGAAAAAAATAAAAAAGAAAAAAAAATCAAAATGAAAAAATAAAATGATAAAAAGTAAGATGAAAAAAACTAACAAGAAAAAAAAGATAGAAATATAAGAGAGTGAAAGATAGTAATGATGTTTTATTTTGAAATTTTGAAGATTATAGAGATAATTATTTTCAAATATAAAAAAAAAGAAAAAAGGAAGAGATTGAAGAGAGAAAATAAAGTGGAAATAAAAAAATAAAATAATAAAAAAATATGATAAAAAAAAAGATAAAAGATATGGCTATATTTGGGAAGGTGAAATAGTGGAGTGAAAATAAAAAAATATAAAATAGTAAGAGTAAAACATTCACTTGACTAATTAATGAGTAAAATAGTGTTACTCTTATTATAAATTGTAATTTTATAAAAATATTATTATTTATTATAACTATAGTATTAAATATGATATTTTCTGTAATTTTTTCTTTCTTGGGCCAAGATATGAGCCGATCCGAAATATTGATGAAACCCGCAAAAATATCTCAACTGACACGGCGTTTTAATAAAACAAACACCATGTAGGTTCCAGTGATTAAAAAAATACAAAGGAAATGATTTGTTCTTCTAGCTTACACGTGTCCGGTTCCGGCACTAGAAACAGCCCATCTCCTCCATCATCCGAAGCTTCCGATGAACCGGTCCGAAAAATTAAAGCCAGTCCTCAATTAAACCGGTGGTCCAGAGCTCGAACCATCCGGTCCGGCAGGAAACTAGACCGGTCTACCAGTACTGAATCCTTGCTTACCAAGTCCGGTTCATTACCGGTTCGGAGTCAACCGGAAATTGAGTCGTTGTTATTGCCTATGTCTCCTCCTAATAATAAACGTGATAGCCGGTCGAGTTCGTCGGATGATGAGAAGGAGGGTAACGGCGGAGGGATACCGATATTTATCTTGTCAGATGGAACTGGATGGACGGCGGAACACGCCGTTAATGCTGCGTTGGGACAATTTGATTATTGCTTAATTGATGGTGTTTGCCCTGTCAATACTCACTTGTTCTCTGGGGTAAGTTTTTGTATTTATTCATATCTACTTATGATACTTACTCTCTATTTGGATGGTTGTTACCCATTTATCGTCACTACCAATGTCATGTTTGTTTTGATTTGGGTCATTAAATTTCATTGTTACGTGATGACGAAGTGTCTCATTTTATTATTGATCAATTTGATTGCGTCTTTTATCTTTTAAACTTTTTATATTAGTCCCACCCTGTACTCTACTTGTGTAGTAAGTTTATTTTCAATAAGTTCCATTATTTGATATTGACGGAAAAGTCTAATTTTATGTAACGATCACTGTGATTGGGTCGTTATCATATATTTTATTTTACCTTTACTTATTATTTAGTAATCTTATTTTATCCTTATCCTACCATTTTACATTAGTCCTGCTTTATACCCTGCTTTTCTAGTAAGTTTATCCTTCAAATAATTGATGAATGAGTGAAATTATGTAACGACAGAAAATGAATACAATCTATCTAAATGTTGTATTCATTAAAAAAAACAAAGTATGATATAATACAACACAATATAATACAATCTGATACATTATGAAACAATATGCAACAATCATCCAAACAGTGTGTGAAGGGTAGTTTAGTACATGGGATAATGTGGGATACTTGTTTGGTTGACAATATAAATTTATTCTTGGATAAATTTATGCCTACAACCAACCAAAGTATATTTGAAATTGGTTATTGGTGGTAGGTTACGAGTAATTGGGTAATTGAAATTAGAATAGGAGGAATCTGTTAATTTGAGGATATATTTGAAAAGTTTCTTAATGGTGGGATAAGTTTGGCCCCATAGTATAATGGAGGATAGATGTAAACAAAATATTAAAGTAAAGGGGTAAATGTGATCCTTTTCCTTAGGGAAGTAAAGGAGACAAATTTAATATAGTTCGGTCAAGTACAAAGAGAGTAGATACTCTTAGTATCTCATATAAAGATCGTCGCGTGGAAAATTCGTTTTTTGGGGGGTTGTCCCCGGCCCGCTGGTTTGCGAACAGGAAGAGATTGTAAGACAGATTTAACATGAGTAACTCTCCCACCATAGTTAAGGAGATGTTTCTTTTTCATCAATGCTGGAGAGAATAACCTCACAAGACCATTCCAAAGAAAGAATTTATACAAGGCGTTTCCCAACAATCACTCTTACAAAATACTCCAGCAAGGGTGAAGAAGACAAGAATAGAGAAGCTCTTGACATAGGTGTGTTTTATATAAGAAGAATCGCTCTCCTTTATTAGGAGCAAAACTTTGTCTCCAAGTTGTGTAAAAAGAAAAAGAGAAATGACCAAATATATCTCCTCCACGGGGACCAAATTTTGGCTCCAAGAAATATGATCAGCCAAGTTCCAATAGGCACATGCTAATTTCTATATAGGATGTCCGATAATGCTTTCTAATTAGCCATATTACAAATCTACACCTTGGACTAATTTTGGCTGATATTGCAAGTTTGCTTCATTCTCTCCGCAAAAGCCGTTATGGGCTAAATCATTCTTCATAAATGTCAATCAAGCCAATTAAAAGAGGTTTCGTGAACATGTCAGCAAGGTTCTTCCTAGTATTGATCTTCTGAACAAATGCTTCTCTTTCAGCAATGATTTCTTGACCTCTATGCCAAAGATCTCCTAAAGTTGAACCAGACAAATATTCCAAAGCCACACAGAGATAAAGGAGACAAATCCATAAACCATGAAGGTGTGGAGATTATGTTGCATTTGCTTTTTTCAGTTGCCGAATGGATGCCACGTGGATTGGGATAGAGGGTGTTCTTCTTGTAATGCTAGTAGTTTTGATGAAATGGCAATGTGACGAAAAGAAAAAGATTAAAACATAGGCAAGTACATGTGTATTGTGGAAAAGAAAAACTAAGCCAATTTGTTCTTTTTTTTTTTGACTTTATAGTATAATGTTCATATCGGTAAGATCAGAAGTCTTGGTTCTTGGTTCTTGGTTCTAGTCACCAGCTAACTTTGAAAGAGTGCGTAAAAGTTCACTGACTAAGTGCTCTTGCCCCAAAGATAAATGGGGCTTAGAGAAGAACCTACAACAACAACATACTCGGTACATTTCCATAAGGTGGGGTCTAGGAAGTGTAGAGTGTACACAGACCTTACCTTTACCTCAGATGTGAGGTAGAGAGGCTGTTTCATATAGACCCCCTACTAAAAACAAAAACAGTCTAGAAAAGACTATTGGAAGGACAAGTGGCTAAGAGTACCTGAACTGAAATAAATAATTGTATCGAGATTATTTATATTTTGCATTTTACAAGATGTTTGTATATGTGCAGATGGTCCAAGTAAAATAGAGTAAATTCAATTGAATTTGCTGTCACGAGCTAGGTCACTATTTTTTGAAGTCCAGATCTTTGCTTTTATCATGTATGTTTATACCTTGCATAATAACAAAAGCGAAAATCATTATAAGAATGTCTCCTTTTCTTGTCAGTTGAAGTCCATATTATAAGAAGTTTTGGACTACAAGTATGGAATTGAAGTTTTGAGTGGCTATTGCACATAGATGCTTGGAAAACGCACAAAAAATTGATCAATGGCTACAAATTTAGTGTACAAATAATTTGCTTCCTTGGAGCTGCTACTGACGTGTTTTTTCTTTGTTTTGTCAGAGTTATACAATAGTATACTTGATATGAAAGATTCATGTGAAAATTTCTTTTTTATCATCTAGAATCTAAATAACCATGTTTACTATCTGAAGTAATCGGCGAAATAACTTTTTAATGTGATCTCACAACAAAGATGACTAAGATTAGGTGTTGTTCCTAGTACCAAGTAACTGCTTGTTATTCTGTTGAACTGTTTTCACTTGACGGACCGCGATTTTCTAGATTGATGATGTTGATAAATTAATGGAGATAATAAAGCAAGCAGCCAAAGAAAGGGCAATGGTGGTCTATACTTTAGCTGAGCCTTCCATGGCTCAATCTGCCAAACAAGCATGTCAACACTGGGGTGTAGCATCTAATGATATACTGGGACCACTTACAGAGGCAATTGCTGGCCATTTGGGTGTTTCACCTTCTGGCCTCTCTCGCTGGGCTCCTGAGAGGCAGAAAACTCCTCTCAGCGAGGAATACTTCCGGAGGATTGAAGCAGTTGAGTTTACCATAAAGCAAGATGATGGTGCCTTGCCACGAAACCTGGACATGGCTGATATAGTTCTAACTGGTGTATCACGAACTGGGAAGACACCACTGTCTATTTATCTAGCACAGAAAGGGTATAAAGTAGCTAATGTTCCAATTGTCATGAATGTAGATTTGCCCAAGACTCTCTTTGAAGTCAACCCGGAAAAGGTTTTTGCTTTGACAATAAATCCTGTTGTTCTGCAATCCATCAGAAGAGCAAGAGCTAAGACACTGGGTTTAAATGGAGAATTGAAGTCGAACTATTGTGACATGGATTATGTGAAAGAAGAGTTGAAATACGCTGGGAAAATTTTTGCGCAAAACCCTGTCTGGCCAGTGATAGGTAATTTGCCTACTGTGCTCAAGTTTTTCTGTTGTCTGCTATTACGTGTAAAACCTGACTTAATAATCAGGTGTTAACCTCCATGATTACACCAACAGACGAATATATGAGGAAGTTAACTAGAGATTTTGATGATTCATTTTTCCTGTTGTTGCTTTGGTTGCAGAAGTTACTGCTAAAGCTATTGAAGAGACAGCTGTTATTGTTCTGAGACTTTACCATGACAGAAAGAATAGGTGTTCAATGCCAAGAATTTCCAAACGCTATTAAGCTGCTGGTCTGAAGCATTGATGGATCAGATCTGAAGGTTCGACGAAAGACAATACTTGAAAGCCAAGACATCATCTTCGGGCTGTCAGTGCCAGAGCAATAAACGTACTGTGGTTGCAACCTATGTATAACAGGTGTTGTACATTTTGCTTTACATTGTACAGTACTCTATGTAGTTTGCACACATTATAGGTAATGTCAACTCTTCCTGCACCTCAAATAAATATTGCAACAATATACAACAACAACAACAAACCCGTTGTATTCCCACAAAGTGGGGTCTGGGGAGGGTAAGATGTACGCAATCTATACCGCTACCTCCGAAGAAGTAGAGAGGCTGTTTCCGATAGATCCCCGGCTCAAGATAAAGAATAGTAAGTAAGGTGTGGGGGGGGGGGGGGGGATGGGTGACATAAAAGAAAATCAGGAATAAGAAATGATAAAATAGTAATCGTAGAAATACGAAATATGAGAAAATACTGGCGACACGAAATAAGACAAATAGGAACTAAGACATAAGAAAACGGGCACCCACCTATGTACATAGTCCCAGGGTTACTTCCCCGGCTACACAAGATCTCTCCTAACTGCATGCTACAACCCACATACTAACACTAGCCTTCTACCCTTATCCGCGCCCTCCGCACCTTCCTATCTAGGGTCATGTCCTCAGTCAGCTGAAGCTGCTCCATGTCATGTCTAATCACCTCCCTCCAATATTTCTTCGGTCTACCTCCACCCCTCCTGAAGCCATCCAAAGCAAGCCTCTCACAACTACGAACTGGGGCATTCGCGCCCCTCCTCATCATATGCCCAAACCATCTCAGCCTTCCTTCCCGCATTTTGTCCTCCACCAAAGCCACTCCCACCTTCTCCTGGATAATCTCATTCCTTACTCCGTCCCCTATAGTAAGCCCACACATCCAACGCAACATTCTCATTTTCGCCACCTTCAATTTTTGGATGAGGGGGCGCTTGACTGGCCAACACTCCGCTCCATACAACATGACCGGATGGACTGCCACTCTATAGAATTTGCCTTTAAGCTTAAGGGGCACCTTCTTATCATACAACACACCCGAGGCGAGCCTCCACTTCATCCATCCTGCTCCAATATGCTTAGAGACATCCTCGTCAATCTCACCATTCCCCTGAATCATAGACCCAAGATACTTAAAATTGTCCCTCTTACAAACGTCCAGGAAGTCCAACCTCACCACCACTTCGTCCTCCTGCCTCAAGTCACTAAACTTGCATTCCAAATATTTCGTCTTTGGCCTACTCAACCTGAACCCCTTAGACTCAAGGGTTTACCTCCAGACCTCCAATTTGTCATTAAATATTGCAACAATATCAACTCTGAATATAGCTAATGTTGTTGCATCTCGTTCATTTTATAAATGAGTATCATTACTGCTCTAAAGTTGGCATAGGATCTCAAAAGAAACCAAGATGACTGGGAGGCAGGAAAGGTGAGAAAAATAGCAAACGGTTGGTTATTCCTAGTTCTCCAATAAAATTTTGTGAACTTAATTTGTATAAAGGATAAGATAACTCTCTTATATGTTATTAAAACCTATAGTCTGCCTTATTTTCCAGTTTATAGATGTAAAACTAATGGAGGACAAGCAGTATGAGGATTCACAATGAGATACTGACAGCTTCAAATCATCTAAAAGTTTAAGCGGTTAGAAAAAATATGCTTTGATTTGCTTTATTTATGTTTTCGACATGCCTCCTCACATGCAATCCTGTTTTCTTTATTAATGAGCCAAACACGTGATGTCGCTGTATAGAAGTTAAGACTCAAATTTTATACATCTGCCATTTAAACTCTTTCTAATGGAAGGTCTTATCTGTTTTTTTGTGGCATCTCTTTGACTCCATTCATCAAGCTTCTTTCGTTGTACTTCCAAATGTTCACAGTTAGTCTGTCACCCAAAAACCAGTTATGCTTAATCTCTTCTACTTCGCTATCATATTGATTTTTTATTTGGAGCTTCAGACTTTCTCATCACTTTGTTATTAGGGAAACATTTTTTTGACGTCTTTAATGTCAGCTGAGAATGTTGTCTTCTCCATTGATCACAGCATTGTATAGTATGAACATAGATCAATATGAAGCTTTATCTTCTCCGTTGAGCTTGGTCATGGATAGTGTGAAATAGATCAATAGTATTGTTCCCATACTTGACCTGTTGATGTAGAAAAACAAGAACAAAAGTCAGTTGTTTTTACAATGACATTCATTGGTTTATTCCATGCCTAAAATGTATGATCACCAATACTTTGCTATTACAGCTCCCCGCTTGATGATTCACTTTTCTTAGACTTGCTTGTCTCGTACGAAGAAAGAGGGCAAGTGCTGCCAACACGGTTAGGTACTCGAGACTCTATTTAGTGGTTTATGTCCTTATTGGCTTCGAGAAGCATTAGAATTACTAGATGCAGGATTGCCAAAGTAGATAAAATTAAGCAGTAGACAGTTTTGTTGATTTAGGAGTACCTGTGTTGCTGGTTACAGTTTTTAAAATTGTAGCTAAGGCATTCGGTAAAGGGACCCTAAGTTACCTTTGAGCAATATTCTATTTTTCAGAGACGAATAATCAAAAATTCACCGGACCTGCCCTGAACAAGTACATCTAGAGTAAGTACGAAACCATTGGTGCATGCAACAGCCTATCCAACAGCCTTTTGCTCAATTTCTCGTGGAGTCAAATTCTCATTAGTATGAGTCATTTGATCACGTGGAGGAAGGTAACAGACCATAATGTTATTTAACTGGTTAAGAGTACTTACAAGGTAGCAAAGAAAATAAGTATCCTCCTGGGATCAATTGCCCAAGGTGAGGAGGAAGATGATCGTCGGAAACTGAATCTCCTGGAGACAACTACTTTGCTATCGATGGCAGTAGCACCACTGATGGTGGCTGCACCGCTGCTGGCGGCCACCACTGTTGTGTTCTGATTATGTACATGTGATGTGGAGTGATCAGCTATCTCCATTGTTACGACCATTGGCTTTTCGGGCATGCTAGCTCCTAGCAAAGAAGCTGCACTTAAAAAGTTGAGATTTTATGTTCTATATATGCTACGATGGTATACACAATCAGTTCATTCAGAAGGTAATTACACAAATTTTTATAAAATTAGTAGTCACGAGAAGCCCATACTGTCACGAGAAGCCCGTACAAAGCACGGACCCAACATGTATGCTAAATTAATACTATAATAGTAATCATATCAACTAATGTGATACATTTTGACTTTTGAAATTTAAATAAATTTATTTTTCAGAGTAACTTTTGCATATATTCTTAAAATATTTTAAATTATCTATTATTGTGATTTATTATTGAAATATATAATTTTATTTTTAAAAATTTAATTCACGATCAAAATTAAACTCTAAAAATGTAAAATTAGTAACGAGTGTGAAAAGCAAAATTCGATGGGCATATATTACTGTTTTTCAGATAACACAGGTTTAGTATAGTTATTTTTGGTCTCAATTTATGCGACACAAATAGAATTTAGATAATCAATCATATTTTTAATATGTTTTTAGATATTTTAGGTCGTTAACTATTGTAATTTATAATATTTTTTATGTAGTTTTCAAATAACTTGTTTAACCGCATGTGTCTCACACGTGTAATGTTTGATTATATAAAATTTAATAATTTTATCTATTTCGGAGATTTTTTATGAAGCGTAAAGATTTAAATCATTTTTTAAAGTATTTTTAAACTTTAATATAATAATGTAAGCACAAACATAAATTTTAATGTAAAAACATACATATTTTACGTCATCATTTTTGCATTTGTCATGCAATAACGCTTCCTCTTGTTGTCAAATGCTAAGAGAGATGCATCAATTTTAATCATATTGTGGTACAGTCAGTTTTTTTCTATATTTAAAATCTTTTCATATTTTTGAAGTCAATTTTTTATAAAAAATCATTGATTACATTCTTATTATGTACGATAAAAAAGAAAATCTAAAGTTTTTTTTTGGTAAAGTTGGATTGGATGATGGGTATGATGATATTGATAAGGGCAAGAAAAATTATGAGGATAAACTGACAGAAGATAGTCAAACTATGATAGTTCCCATCATTTTTTTCACATGCCTTATAAATCTTTTGAAGTGTCAGTTATTTTGATTTATAAAACTTTTTACATGGTCTACAAATAAGTAAGTTTTATTTTAAAAAGTTTAAAAATTTCATATCAAAATTGAAAAGTCGGTTCTCAAAATTTGGGACAAGGGGAGTAGTAAATTAACATGCTCTCTCTACCCTAAAAATATACTCGTGTCAGGTGTTTATATAAATTATATGAACTTATCATAATTAAATAATTTAATTAAATGATAATATATTAACTAATTATGATTTAGTGAAAAAATGTATGTACAAGCATATTGACGTGTATATATTGATTTCATGTAAATATTTGGAAGTGTGAACAAACATTTATGCATATGCTACCGGATCAGTAATTTTGTCATGTATACACACTTCAATTATGATTTAACAAAATTATGGCGTGAATTCTTTTTATTTGATATGAACATCAATAAATAATTTTCACATGGTATAATAATTACAGTACTGATGTATTTCTAAAATATATTATAAGGCTAACAATTTCGTGCCTACAACATAAATGCTTTAATATTATACATGGTGTGAATGGTTATATTTATTTCTTGTTTTTTTAAATCTTCTTAAAATCAAATTTAGATTTAAAATTTTTGTACTAATGGAAAAAGTATTAGTTGTTATTGATTCCGATGACCTCTAATAAGGAAAAGTTTTATCATAAATATATTTAATTAATTTTCAACTCTTAAATATTAGGAAAAAATAGTGAAGAGACGATTTTGTCTAAAGAAAAACTTCTAATGGAGGGTAAAAAATTCAAACAACATTTCTAAGGTCCTTCACACTTTTAATATTACTAGTTTAATTGCACGCGTTTCGCACATGTAACGTTTGATTATTTAAGATTAAATGATTTTATCTATTATAGAAATTTTTGATGAAGTGTAACAGTTTAAATCACTTTTCAAAGATTCTTCACACTTTAATATAATAATATAAATATAAACTATATTTTAGTGTAAGCACATATATATTTTTCCACCAGAAGTTTCAAGTGGGTGATGAATCATCACTTTTATGTTTGTCATGCAATACCTTTTTTTGCTGTCAGAGACTAAGAGAGGCGTATCAATTTGAACCATATTTGTGGAATGGTTATTTTTTATATATATATTTTAAAAAAATTCTTATTTTTAAAGTTAAAGTTTTACAAAATTATTGATTACATTCTTATTACGTACTTAAAATTTTTAAAAAATTGATACTTTTTAATTTTTTCTTATTCTAACTCTTTTATATTTATTTCTGCATTTTCAAATCTTCTTAAACACAAATTTAGTTGATTTAGAATTCTTAAATTAATGAAAAAAATTAGTTGTCTTTAATTCTAATGACTTCTAATAAGGAAAAGTTTTACCCTAAATATATTTAATTAATTTTCAACTTTTAAATAATAGAAAAAAAAGTGAAAAGACGATTTTGTCTAAAGCAAAGACATTTAATGAAGGGCAAAAAGTTCAAACAATATTTCTAAGGTCCTTCACACTTTCTTTTTTTTTTTTGTTTCCCAAGGTATCCCCACAGCCGACAGCCGTGAGACTAATCCTCCGTTCCTCGGTCAACGCATTTTGCGGTAGAGAACTGGCCACAGAGTTTGCTCCATTCGCCAGAGGCGGGAATCGAACCCCCGACTTCTTGCTTAAGGGACATAGCGTTGAACCACTATGCCAACTCTGGTGGTCGTTCACACTTTTAATATATTACTAGTTTAGGCGCACGTGTAACATTTGATTATTTAAAATTAAATAATTTTATCTATTGCAAAGATTTTTAAATGAAGTGTAAACGTTTAAATTACATAGCACTTTTGCTTTGTCATGCAATACCCCTTCCCCTTACAAGAGACTAAGAGAGACAAATCAATTTGAACCATATTTATTGTACGATTATTATTCTTATTTTTTTCTATATTTAAAATTTTTCCTGCTTTTTAAAATAAAATCTTTACAAAACCTTACATTACATTCTTATTACGTAATTATAACTTTTAAAATTTGATATTTCTTAAATTTTTTTTAATCTAACGCTTTTACATTTATTTTAGATTTCTTAAATCTTCTTAAAATAATATTTAGTTGATTTAGAATTCTTAAACTAATGGAAAAAGTGGTAGTTGTCTGATAACTTCTAATAAGGAAAGATTTTATTATAAATATATTTAATTATTTTTCAACTTTTAAATATTTAAAAAAATAGTGAAAAGACAATTTTATCTAAAGCAAAGACTTCTAATAAAGGGCAAAAAGTTTAAATAATATTTCTAGGGCACTTCACACTTTTAATATATTATAGATTATTGATAGATAATATATATATATATCAATAATATATATATATTACTCTCCATGTCCAAATTCTTGTGGCGTTGATCATCAATTATACTTTTAAAATAATTTAAGTTTTTAATTATTGTGATTTATAATACTTTTCTTCTATTCCAATTTAAGTGTCATTGATACAATTTCGAGAGTCAACCAAATGTTTTATATCTTTTAAATTTTTTAAGTTATTAATTATTGTGATTTATAGTATTTTTTGCGTATATTTTGAAATATATAACAGATTATTTTTGTTTTTAGTTATTTTAAGCTATTAACTATTCTAATTTATAATACTTTTTATGTAATTTTCAAATAATATATATACTCTCCTTGTCCAAACTTTTGTAACATTGATAATAATTTACATTTTTTAAATAATTTAATTTTTAATTTATTGTAATTTATAATATTTTTTCTTTTATTTCAATTTATGTGGTATAATGCTTAGATGATCATAATAATTAATTAGGGGTGGTATAATAAAATCACATTTGAAGCAACAAAGCAGCATAAATGACTCACACAACTAATTAGAAGTGATATAACAAAATTACAATAAAAAATACTTGTGAAAAAAAAATTTAAGTGAGCCTCACATAAAACGTCAAGTTAATTTAAAACATCAAGAGTCAATTTATCACTTTATATCATCTTTACCTTTTTTAAAAAAATATTATTAATTCTTTAATACTTAAATGACTTATAGTAATTAATTAGAGGTGATATTTAGTAAAATTACGATTGAAACAGCTGAAACAGACATGTCATAAATGTCTATTTTATTTTTTATTAAATATTATTAATTTTTTAATACATAAATAACTTATACTCTCTCCGTTCAGCTTTACTCGTCATAAATTTCCTAATTTAATTTCTATTTATACTTGTTATTTTCATTAATCAAGATAAGAGAATTTCTTTTTTCAATTATACCTTTAATTGATTACTCCATGAACATTGAATTAACCAATCTTATAAAATGTGTCAAGACTTTTTGAAATCTTCAAATGTCAAATTAATAGTATGAAAATTTATAAAGTGCTAAAGCCATTCATTAATGTATAAAAATATACTATAAATTAAAAAATAATAATTATACTTTTACTACAGATGATAGCAAATTAAATATTTCTCATTTTAAAATGGAAAAATTAATTGTACTTTTACTAGAGATGATAACAAATCAAATATTTCTCATTTTAAAATCTCATTTCACGAAAGCACTTTTATCATGAAATGTTTCCCTCCATTTTTTTTTTTACTATAATTCTACTAAAAAAAATATTTTTTGTGAAATTCAATTAACAAAAATGGATGAACTATCATTAAGAGTATAAAAGGCTATCGTTAAGAGTATAAAAGGCTACTACTTTTTACTTAAAAAATGTTTTGGTATCATTCAAACAATTACTCCATCAATACTGAAATTTGACTTTAATTAAATAACATGACACAATTATCAATAGGAGTAAAATTGTAAAGTTATACGACCAATCATTGTTTTCCTTATAGACGTGTCATCTTAATTTGTGACAAGTAAAACTGAACGGAGAAAATAATAATTACTTAGAGATGATATTAGTAAAATCACGAAGCAAGAAACTAAAGCAGGCATGTTGGCGCTCTGTAGCCTGCTTTCCTTCTTATTAGTAAGTAACGTGTTGATAACTTGATAAAAATAATACTTGTTCTATTTTTCGTTACTAGTCCGCTCAAGAAAAAAGAATGACACATCAATATATTTCGTAGTGAGAAACTTTTACGGGTAACACGCCGAAATGAATTTAGAAATATAGTTTATGGATTCAATCTTTAAAATTTTTAGGATTGAATCTATTATAATAGTTATGAATGTATAGTTGTTATTTATACTAAATTTCAATATATTTTTACCCAGATTTATATGTAGCATGAAAAGTATTGGGTTCAGATAAAATTGTTGCGGGAGCTGCATCGTCCCTAGCCACACAAATGTTATGACAAGATTTAAAAAGAGTTAATACATAAAAATGACCCTAAACTTGACACCAAATTATAACTTTGACATTAAACTTTGATAGTGCACAAATAAGACCTTTAACTATTCAAAACCTGAACAAATATGACCTCCGATTTTGTAACCCCATGCGTGAGTCTCACTCGCGCCTACGTGGAAAGGTAATCCAATCACATAGTGCCACGTCGTTAAAAGGGCTGACTTGGAGAGAGGTCATATTTGTGCAGTTTTGAATAGTTAAAGGTCATATTTGTGCACTGTCAAAGTTTTGCTTTTTGTGTTAAAACGATGTCGTTTTTATTATTATTATTATTATTATTATTATTATTATTATTGTTTTTTTTGTTGTTGTTATTATTATTATTATTATTATAATAATAATAATAATAATTTTTTTATTTATTTCTATAGTAGCAGCACCTAACCTTTTTTTAATTTAAAAAAATTATTATTATTATTATTATTTTATTTATTTCTATAGCAGCAACACCTAACTTTTTTTAATTAAAAAAAAAACAACCACTAGCAGGGATCGAACCCGCACAGTAGGCTGAAGGAAGCGCCCAAGAAGAGCAAATAACACCACTGGGTTATCTAAGTGCCTTATTTCATGTGGTTCAACATTAATATACGTACATAAATATACATTTTCTATCTTATATATATACAACGTAATTTTTTTACCATGGCAACCACGTAGGTCCGTCCCTCGTTAATTTAATAACGTTAATTCAATAACATTTTAATTACGTTAATTTGATAACGTTAATTTAATATACTACTACTGCTACTATCCTTAATAACATTAATTTAATAACGTTTTATTAAAACTATAATTTTTTTTATTATTAGTATAGTTTCATCTTTAATTTAATAGTTAAATAAATAATATTTAGATATATTAGATAACTTAAATTCGTCCTCTGCTTTATAATATATATACATACCCGCTCGATTTTTTCATATGAGGCTGACCCACCTAATTAATAAATCTTCAATATTGCTCTTTTTCTGCAATGATAAAAGAAATTAGATGCCATTTTCATCTTTGAGCCAAAAATAATAAAAAAAATAATAGTGAAGAGTCATTTAAAGGTCATATTTGTGCAGTTTTGAATAGTTAAAGGTCATATTTGTGCACTATCAAAGTTTAAGGTCATATTTATGTATTCTGCCCTTAGATTTTAAGCTGGACGCGCCCAGTTTTGCGTGTTGAACACGCATTTTGCCACGTAGGATTGGAGGTCATATTTGTGCAGTTTTGAATAGTTAAAGGTCATATTTGTGCACTGTCAAAGTTTTAGGTCAAAGTTATAATTTATTGTCAAGTTTAGGGTCATTTTTATGTACTAACTCATTTAAAAATCTTTCTTTCTTTATTAAAATTTTGTGCAAAGTCAAACTATGATAAAAAAAATAAAGTAGTGGGAGTAACTAACATATCTAACCATTTAGACGGCATTATGGGCTCGTTTGGTACAAGTGATAAAGAATAACTAATTTATCTATTAATTTTTGAATGAACTTATCTCATGTTTAATTGGGATAAAATGTATGAGATAACTCATTCCAAAATTAGTTATACTGAGATTGTAGTGTTATTTTTATCTCACCTTGACGGTGGAATAACTAATTTTGAAATAACTTATTTAGAAATAAGCAATCTCAGGATACTTATTTTCCAACCAAACGAGCCTAATGTATAAAACTATTTACTGTGTGCATGTATATAAGTTAAAATCTTTACATTAATTCGATTTGGATTATTCTATAAATAGTGTGATAGGTTACTCTGCTTTACTCAATAATTCTAATGCATGTGCGGTTTTTTCTAAATTATGGAATTAAAAAGGTATGGCACTCTCTAAACTCTACCCCATTGGCAAATTATACACATAAATCATTATTATCTTCAACATTTTTGAATGTTATTGAGTGGACAGATTGGATAAATATTTTTCAATTATTCCATTTGATTGAAAATTAACAATTAGTAGCATAATGATTTCATCAAATCGTAACTCACCAAGAAAATCTTGGCAATCTTTAAAAAGAACATTGACAAAAAGACAATATTAGCTAATGTCACCATGTATCCACAATGATGATTTAAAAATTAATTAAGGATGTCACCATGTATCCACAATGATGATTTAAAAATTAATTAAGGATGTCACCATGTATCCACAATGATGATTTAAAAATTAATTAAGGAAACTACAAGGCAACTAAGATAAGTACTACAATAATTACTTAAACGAAGTTTTGATTATCTTGCAACACAACGACATGACAATGACGCTACAGAGTGGATTGTCTTATATATGAGTTGTTTAGTCAAATTATATATGTTTTTAGAGCAAGTGCACGCATGGTGCATGTTTGGGCACAGAGGCGGATCCAAGATTCGAAAGCTTCGGGTGCCATCTTGTTTTGAACAATAATACTCCGTACGATATTTTAGGATAGTGAAATCAATATTCAAAGAATAAACTATAATTATATATATCTAACAAGTGTTAGTATTACATGAAGACTTGTCTAGTTGGTATTGTCAAATATTTTGTAAAGAAGAGGTCACGGGTTCTATTCTTCATAGCCACACTATATTCTTTTTGTAAGAGAAAACAGACAAACGCTAAAAATCATTCTAAAAATATAGTGCAGCGCAGGTTTCAAATCCGCGTTGTTGGAGTTAAACTAAACAATTTCAACCACTTACGCCACTAGTCCCTTTGATATTGTGAGTGCCAAGCATAATATTTACACATTAACTGATACATATACACGTAAATATACAGAGTTTCATCCGAGAAGTGCGGGTGCCGTGCCACCCCATACCTTCTACATAGATCCGCCCCTGTTTGGGCACGATTTAATTGTCAATAACTCTATGATTGTCAAACTATAAAATATACTCCAAAATAATTATTGTTGTTGTTATTATATAATTACATGAGTTAAAGATTAAGGAAGCAAATTTAGCGATGGGTAATTTTTAGTGTCGATAGAAGGTCAAATCTATTCCATTCTGCATCATTTAAAGATAAAGTTGACTTTTTGCTTAATATAATATTAAAAAATCCTCGAACTTCTAGGCAATTTTTCTGATTAGCTGTGATTCTATTTCTCATAAGGATTGCTAACAATGTAATTCTATTTTGATCATTATTTTTATATTCATAATAGTGGGAAAGAAAGCCCCCCTCAAAGTTGTTCAATAATTGTTCCAAAGACCGATAGAAATTAAGAATAGACGCAGGTGATGAAGTTTAAAACATCTTTAAATGATGCACTTGTTTACTTGTTTGTTTTATCCTAGCTGAGTACGGAATTAACCTCTATCTCGTCCGTATATATTATTATTCACTTTTATATGTCATATTTCACTTTTTGAAAATTAAACATAATTACATTAATTTAGTATTTTAAAGTTAAAATTTAAATATTTAAGAATTAGATATAAAAACATCATAAAATATTGATTAAAATCTATATAATTTGATATTCGAAAAGTGGAACGTGACAAATAAAACAAATAATAAGGAGAATAAAAGATTCGACTAATAAAACTACGATGGTTACCACCAAGCAAAGACAAAAAATTGGTAATTTTTTTTTTCTTTTGGTTTTTCGTTTGTGTTCGGTACCTATATTGGAGCTCGACTAATTTAAATTCACACTGCATAGGACCATTCGGAGGAAGCAAACTCTCTATCAAGAATTTTTTCATACTCAGGGCTCAAATCCGAAATCTCTGATTAAGAATCATCCGTTGAACGAAAAACGTTGAAAAGACTAAACCCATTCCTTCCAATTAAATCTCTAGAAATGTCCATTATATTGAGAATATATATTCACTTTTGTTTATATAATTTGAAAAATAAGAGAGATGACGTATCATTTTAATACAAATGATATATATTTAACTAATGAAGGTAATTATTTTTGAATCGATCAAATACGTACGTAGCTTGCCCATTTATCATCTAAATGGTTGTAGCAAACTATTATTAAGTAGTTCAACTTGATATTTATGGTGAATATTAAAAAAGATTTTCTTTTTTTTAAAGTATTACCTCTTGCTGAAGTCGCCATTAGGTTTGTGTCTTTCTCATTGACATCGTTGGAATTCGGTTTTTTCATTGAACCCTTCCTCGAATGGTTTCTCTGCAACTTTTTCGATAATTAAACCATCTGACTAAAAATAAAAACATGTAGTATTTCTGGCTTTTGCAATATAATTTAATTCATCAAGAATATTTTTTCCTTAAAGAGAAATTCATTTTCAAGAACTAATTTGTAAAATTAATTATTTTATTCTTCGTAATTTTTAAGCCAACAAGTATAAGATCAATATGTATTGATGGTGTTTTATCTGAGTAATTAAATTAAACAATGAGGTGATCATTAGACATAGGTCAAATCCATCTCTAACAAGAAGTCTGCATTTCAAATTCTAGAATGAAGTTGGCCTGACTTTCCAGCGTGAATTCAAATTTAATTTTTCTCCTTCATAGGATAATTGTCACTGCTAATTAATGAACCCAAATTTGGGTGATCTATCCATGACTAGGATAAAGCTTGGGTGATGAAGAGTGCTAGCAAGGGGTTCATACAAACTCAATACTTGTGGTTCAAATTTTTGTATTTGTCTTAAAAATTCATCAAATATTGAAATTATTACAATATTTAAAATGTAATAACTTAAAAAATTAAAATTTAAAAATCATAAATTTCAAATTCTAATTTCGTGTATCGAACACCGAGTGGAAAACAAATAGTAGGGGAGAAGCAGGGCATAGTGTTCTGAATATGAAAAAAAAAAAAACATTGAGAAGAAGGAAGATGAGCTTACAGTAATTCTTGAATTTGCATTTATATCTTTCTCCACAAGATTAGATAAGTGCTCCATGTCCACAACATAGCTCTCAGAAACACATATTTTTTCTTCTCCAAATTCTCTGTGTAAGCTTTGAGTACCCATATTTTCCTACAGCTCAATGGGTGTATACTGTATAGTAATTGGAAAATTGAATATTTATAGTGAAAACTCAAACCCCATTTAACAATATAGTTAGAAAATTCGATAAAAGAATTGTCACATAACAACTTTGATTTAAAGATTGACCCAGAAAACAAGGCTTACCATATTTGCTGAATGAGGAGAGGAGTTGGAGAAACACGAGGCCTGATATAAGGAGCCACTTGGGTTCAAAGGGGTTCATCAGATTCCTTTCGATAAAAAATTATATTATATACATAAGGTTAAAATATACCCTTTTTGTCTCAATTAATAGGTGCTTTTTATATTTCAAAATTCAAACAAATCTAACTTTGATCGTAATTTTTTCATATATGTTTTAAGTATATTTTTTGAACTGTCAAATTGTGATGTACTTTTGCGTAGTTTCTTGATATATAAATTTTATGACAGAAAAACTTTGAAGATATTTTCAAATTTACAATCAAACTTAAATTATTTGACTTACGTAAAATGAAAAGTGACACAATTGAGACTGATGAAGTATTATTTTTATGTATATATAGTAGACGATGGACCCCCATGACGTCTTCAGTGTATTCACTTCTTTATATTCTGAATCCCTAACTGAAAATTCTAATTCACTATTTAAAAGTTAGAATGGATTAAGTATTTAAAATTAGTAGATTTAATATATACATATATTCAATTTCTTATTATTTGTTGTTTGTATAATCACTTGGTATTCAATATCTATTGCCTTGAATATTTTATATTCATGCATTTCAAGTTCGGATAAAATACTCTCTATTATAAATTTTTTTATTTTCGTTACGAAGTCCAGACCTCTAATTCAACAAAGGATCTTATTCACCACGCCATATTCTTTCGCCATATATCCTTCGATGGTAGTTCTTATCATTAAAAAATGTAGCACTTTTGAAATTATAATTCCTGAATGGAATATTAATTAAAATTTTAGTACTAATTATTTTTGGATTTAAAGTTATATACATGGATAGTGTTAATGGGTTTTAGTTTCATTCTTGCTTAATATTTAAGCTTCATTCTTACTTGGTTAATATTTAATATTTATGCAGAAATTACCTGTAATTATCTTATAATGTTTAATTGTATAAATTGTTTCTTATATTTACTCAAAATTTAAAATTTATTTTTCTATAATAAAAAGAAAAAAACTAAATTGAACGGGCTAGACACCATGTGCCTGTTTGGAAGGTATCACCAACTTGCCAACCCAATTAGAAAATCACAGTTAATTACCTGATGGATTTGACAACATAATAAATTAAACATGTTGACTTCAAATAACTCAACTTAGCTTTTCCTGTTAAACAAATAGAACAATTAGTTTCTAAATTCTAAAGTTTTTATTATGATTATGAAGGGGTGTACTAAGGTAACTGATAAAATTGTTGTCATGTGATGAGGAGGTCATGAGTTCAAGTCATGAAAATATCCTCCGACAGAAATATAGATAAATTCTTACGATTCGACCCATCTAATCTTAAACCCCACACATAGTGGGAGCTTTAATGCACTTCATTGGCCCTTTGTTTATTAAGATTATGAGAAAGAAGGAAACTTTATTTGCAAGACCACCTTTTTTTCTTCTTCATTTCTTTAAATGCAACTTGTAAATTGGGTTTTGAAAATAACCTACCTAACGCGTAATACCAAATAATTTTAGGAGCGATACTTCCAACAAACTGTTTTCACTTTTTATTAAAACACGGAAATATGGTTATACTTTTTATTTGTTTTTTGGTAAGTTTGTTTCTTTTTCTAGCTTAAAATCGATTGGACGCCTCAAACCTTTATTTGATTTTCGTTCTTCTATATTAGAATAGGTGGTTGTGAGAATATATTTGTAAATGACTTGACGAATTGTAGAGCCCTACCTCTGTCTATATAATGAAGACATGTACACATATAAGTACAATATCATTTATCAATAATTACAACTTATACAAGAGACAAATAAATAAGAGTCCTAATACGTCCCCTCCATCTGAACGGATAGAAATAATGGACAGATTGTCCCATAAAAAATAAAATTGAGATGAGGATAATACTTTTATGAAGATATCATCAAACTATAAGTGAGTGAGCACATATTGAACAACAAGATCTCCTTGAGCAACTTTATCACGAACATAATGAAAATCCACATCAACATGTTTAGAGCGATCATGAAAAACACCGGATTGCGAGTTATATACGTAGAGCTAACATTATCACACATCACACAACTATTTCCTAAAGGTATACACCAAGCTCAAAAAGAACATGCCAAATCCAAGTTTTCAGCAACAATGTAGGCAATTACCTTATACTTTGCTAAGGTAGGGGATCTAGAGACAGTTGGTTGCTTCTTTGCATGCCAAGAGATAAAACTATTACCCAAAATTTACTACAAATTCAGTAGTGGAACATCGACTATCAAGGAAACTATCCCAATCAACGTCAGAGTAGCCAACCATAATAGAAATGGGTGAAGATGCTTTGGGAAAAATATCATGTGTAATAGTACCCTGCAGGTACCTGAAAATGCACTTCACAGAGTGCAGATAAGTGGTATGAGGAGCATGCATGAATTGTGAGACGACACTTATAACATAAGCAATATCAGGACAAGTCAAAGTCAAATACTAAAGTTCACCTACCATGCTCCGATATTTAGTAGAATTCAAAAGTAACTCACTATCCATAAGCGAAAGCGGAGTTTGGGAAGCAAACGGGAACAAGATTGCAAGTGTGCATATGGAACTCCACCCATAGATCAATACATATTTTTGTTGAGATGGATGAAGACCATGAGATGTACGAGTAGCATAGACACCGAGAAAGTAATAAAGATCACCAAGGTCTTTCATGGCAAATTGATGTGAAAGACTCGCATGATATTATCAACTTGGGGATCAGTACTTCCAGTAAGAATAATATCATCAACATAGAGTAATAAATGAGAATACCAAATGAACACTTACGAATAAATATAGAGGAATCTAATTTACTATAAATAAATTCATTATCAAGAAGAAATGTACAAAAATGATGAAACCAAGCCTTGGGGATTGCTTTAATCCATAAATAGCTTTGGTTAGTTTGTAAACGTGTTGCGGATAGTCAGGATGAACAAAGCCCGACGATTATTTCATGGACACCTCTTCACAAAGTAGATCATGAAAAAATGCATTTTTAACATCTAATTGTGAATTGACAAAGAAAAGAGATGGAAAGAGAAATGATAATACACATTATTATAGCACAGACAACGAGACTAAAAGCTGCATGATAGTCAATACCAAGTAGTTGGTGAAACCCTTATGCTATAAGAAAAGCTTTGTATCATTAAACAGAATCATTTGAATTATCTTAATGTGGTAAACCATTTGCAATGTCTAAGTTCATCGTAGAATTATAAGGGATGAGAACCCTAGTTTGATTAGCCAAAAGAGCATTTAGTTCATCGGCCATGGTTGCTTGCCACTTGAGATTCTTTACTGCTTGAGAGAAACATGAAGGCTCAATGTCAGAGATGATTGAATTTAGAGAGAATAGCATTTTGAGCTTATAAATACAATATTTAGAGCGAGTTTGCATAAGATGAGCGACAATAGTAGAGTTGGATATAGAAGGAATAGTAGGAGATACATGTGAACTCGATCCACCAAGAGACATCTCAACAGAGGAGGTTGCACTAGGAGACTGAATAATGGGGTCATTAGAAATGTGTAAAGAACCAAAACAAGAAGAACCTGTAAGAGTCCTAGAAGAAAAGGAAATAATATAAGACACATGTATATGGGAGAGTGAAATGGCTACAAGAGGGTCAAAATAAAGAAAGACTAATATACAATAGGGTCACGATATAACTCAGATATGAAAAGGTAACTCATGAAAACTAATATAGACGCTACCTACTTTGGGATTCAAATAACAATATCCTTTACAATTAGAAGCATAGCCTAAGAAAACACAACAAACTGAAGGAGGTTCAAGCTTATTTGAATTTCGAGAGAATACATATAGAAAACATTCACAATCGAATATCTTAAGAAAATCATAAGGTGTCTAAAGGTGTCTATGGTAGCAGGAGCCTTGAGTAGGAAGTCTATAGGTATCTTGGCACGATTTACTGTCTAAAGGTGACCTATGATTGTTGATATTTAGGATTTAGCCAATTATTGAGTTTAAATTGATCACTCAATGCCTGGCAATTTACTTGCAGTTATGGTGGTGCAGTCGTCCTTAATTAGGAAAGTTAACACTTGCCAATATGATGATCCCTATTTTTCCAGGCTTCAAGATCGAGTGCAGAATGACAGTGTTAAGTCTTTCACTATTGATGATGGAGGAGTGCTACATCATCATGGGGGATTATTTGTACCCATTGTGGGTAATGTGAGTCAATTAATTCTTGAAGGGGCTCATAGCTCTTGATACTCTATTCACCCTAGTGCTACAAAAATATATCAATACTTGAACGAATTATACTAGCGAAAAGGTATAAAAGTTGATATTTTGAAACATGTGACTAGTTGTCTAAATTATCAGTAGGTCAAATATGAACATTAAAAACCTAGTGAAATGATGCAAAAATTGACTATCCTAAAGTGTGAAAATAGGAAAGAATTACAATGAATTTCGTTGTTGGGTTGCCGAATACCTTCAAGAAACACGACTCAATTTAGATGATGAATGGACTAACAAAATCTGCCTATTTCATACCATTTCAGGTTATTTATACGACGAAATAGTTAGCAAAAACTTACCTTTGAGTGATAGTTTGGCCTCATGGTATGCCTATTTCAATCATATCTAATCGAGGTTCCTAGTTCGCAGTTGAGTTCTGGAAATTTTTTTAGAAGTCGATAGGTTCGCAGGTTAAGTTGAGTACAACTTTTCATCCGTTGACTGATGGGTAGTCTAAACGAGTTAATTAGATCTTGGAAGACATGCTTAGAGCTTGCGTGATAGAATTTGGCGGCCATTGGGATGACCAGTTACCTTTGATAGAGTTTGCTTATAATAATAGTTATATAGACTGTTAGGCTCTATATAGTCGTAAGTATCATTCACTAGTTTCCTGGTTTGAGCCCAACAAAGCCTAATTATTAGGTCCAGATTTTGTTCAGCAAGTATTGGAGTAGGTTGCAGTGATACGGACCAACTTAAGTCGTCACAAAGCAGACAAAAGTCCTATGCAGATAAGAGGGTCCGTGATTTGGAGTTCTAAACATGGGAAAAAGTCTTTTTAAAAGTTTTGCCCATGAATGGAGTTATGAGATTTGTCTAGAAAGTAAGCTGAGTCCTAGACACGTTGGTCCTTATGAGATCTTGGACCAAATTGTATTTGGTGGCATATAGGCTTGCTTTACGTCTGAGGTTGTTTGCAGTTCATCTTGTATTTAATGTGTCTATGCTTAGACGATATGTTTGTGATAATAGTTATAAGATTCAGCTAGAGGATATAGAGCTTGATGAGAATCTGACTTTTGAGAAAGACTCGATAACTATTCTTGATAGGCAAATGCTATAATTGAGATCGAAAAAGATAGTCTCAGTCAAAGTATGATGGCATAATCATCCAATTGAGAAGGTTACTTTAGAGTCGAAGGAAGAGATACGGGTTAAGTATCCTCACTTATGTAGCACTTCAAGTATGATTCTATACCTATTCGAGGATGAACGTTATTTTAAGTGAAGGAGAATGTAATAACCCAACTTATTTTTTCAATGAAGCTTTAATTGATAATTTTAACTGCTTATTAATATTAATTAAGAGAATTAAAGTGAGCATGACAAAAGCCAAAATCCTTTTTCTTGTTTAATTTTTTCACATTTCAGTTACAGATGGAGTAGAATGTTGGGGCATTTAGTTCCATTATTTTTGAAAGAGAAAGACAAACTTATTGGCAAAACTTTTGAGGAGTTCAAAGACGACAAAAGCTATTTCAAGTGAAAAGATGCAGGTATGTAGAATGAATTCAAATTTAAATTGGCATGTGTCATGGTGGTAATCAGTTAAAGAAATTCAAAAGAAAAAAGAAAGAATAGGAGAAGAAAGCATTACCTTTTGAAAGTATAGTGGAAGGAAAGTTGTTACTTTTGCTACTGATACAAATTTCTTTACTTTTAATATTCACCACTTTTATCTAAAGCATTTATGATTGAGTAATGATGAAATAATGATGAGGGACAACATAATTCTAGCTATGATGACTAGGCAACATACTGATTTGGGAGTGACTAGTAAGCATTTTAGGGAATAGTTAAAGTATGATCTCTATTTTATATCTTTGAGCCACTATTCATTGGTACTTGTTGGAAATTATTGATTTTCACCTTGATTTGCCTATGTATAGTGGAGTATTAATATTTTTGAACATGAGTATGACCTCGACTAGCATAATTGATATCATTAATTAATATATTTGCGTAGATTAATGCCATTGAAGGCTATTTGGTTGGTGTTCTACGAATTGCAGGGTTGAAACATTTGTTGTTAGCGAGATAAGTTAGACTCTAAGCTTTGGTTCTTTCTTTTCAAATGTCTTATAAAAATGTATTTTTCTGCCTAGTCCATATTTTGGGACAAGCTTGTGCTTGATAGAATTGGTGGTCTTTGACCAACCGTGGATATGTATTTTATGAAGTATGTTGAGAATTATTTAAAGGTAATATATGAGTTAAGATTGGGGCATTGAATATCTTTTCTTCGCCACCATAATATAGTGACTAGAGGCATACACCGTAATATAGTGACTAGAGGCATACATAGCTACTGCAATAATTTAGGGGTATAGTTATGATCCCATAATATGTTAGGGGTATGGTACATGCTGCCGTAGTATACTTTTGGGGCATTATATATGTTGTCATGGACTTGTTGGGGTGCTAGGCTGATCACCTTCACTATCTTTTATAACAAGCAGTGAGAGTTAATTGAGTTAAGATACATAGTGGCTTTTCGAACTTTCATTGGATTTTATTGAGTAGTACATTATAAGAGATATCGTGGTGCGTATTATTTATGTATGTGTTGTGCCTTGTATTTTCTAACACTTTTTTCAAGGGTATAAAAGTAACGGGTCGAGGATCTTATTGGGTTATATTTATATAAAGCTCATTCCTTACTTGCATGTCTGCAGATACTATTGCGGAGGGTGAGACCAGTGCCTGGCGATTCATTCGTGAGGATTCTGCTATTGAGGTGAGCCTTTGCATTGTCCGTGGAGGCTGTCATTTTAGCTCTAGCTCTTTTTAGCTTATATTTTTGTTATTGGGTTTGCATGCCCGAAAGTTAAACTCACATAATTTTATTTAGACGCCCCGTGGTCTTAGTGTGAAATTTGGGCTAGAGTACATTATTTAAATGATGATTTGTTTTCATAAATCGATATACAATATTTGGTTGGGTAAATACTTTTGCTTTAGCGACTATTTTAGAGTTGCACATTTTTTACCTTAGCACTTATTGAAATGGTAAAAGGTAAGGATGATGGGTTCTCCCGGCCTGTGGTGTTAGTGGTGCCAATCACGTCTAGGATTTATTTTGGAATGTGACATTATCTTATATATACAATATAACATTTTTACAAAGGGAATTCAGGTGAACACCCTTGGCAACCCTCTGGATCAACCCCTGCCCACAAGGTAAGGATAGATATTACGTGTACCTTATCTTCCCCAACCTTACACATATGAAATTATACTGAATGTATTGCCATTTCTGGTGTAATATTCTAAGATGATAAATTGATACGTAACAAAAACAACTATCAGAGTTTCTTTAAGACGTGCAATAAAGGCATTTATAGCCTTCTTTTGTAGCATTACTTGCCCTGTTCTTCAGATTCTTTACCTTCAAACTTTCCGTTAATGCTAACCTTATAATTGACACAGAAAGTTTTTTATTTTGGTACAAACCTTTCAATCGTGACTTCCAACAAACGAATCACCTTTTAGATTAATACTCAAACAAGTTGAATAGATTAAATAGATAGATAGATGGCTTTTGCCAACTATGTTGTCTTATTAGTAACTAGAAAATTTATAAAAGACTGTGGTTAGCATATTTTGAATAAAGTCATAGGTACTATTTTAAATCAAAAGAAATTATGAATTTTCGCCAATTAAAATCCATGTAAAATACAAAATAAAAATAAAATATAGAGAGATCATATAAAAATAAATAAATAAATAAATAAATAATACAACATCATTTTTGCAATCTTTATCATTGAAAAATAGAAAAAATATGAAGTAAATGTACACTCTTCTCGTCCATATTTACTTCACAAGCCGATCACCGTTCAATAGCCTTCATCTTATTCTTTGAGTCAAATTAAAACATGAATATGATAAGCATCAAATGCATAACAACTTAAAAGGCTTATATGATCATCTTTACAAAGTCTTATAATTTTTATTTATAAGACTACAATCTGAAACACCTATTATGAATATGTATTAACTATCTTAGAGCTTATGACAATAAAACATTGCAAAAATAATGAAAATAAAGATAGAGTGAGATGACTTTTTAGCTTTTCAACATTGCACATTTAATATAATTAAAAGATCTAGATGAATGATTTTCTTAGTTTTCTAATGTAGCACATAAATGAGAAAATAATTTTAAAAAATCAAATAAAAATTATATTATTTTCCTCTCTTTTCCTTTTTCCTACTCATGAAACAAAAAAAAGTCAACACTAAAATATTTTATATCCAGCCTTGGTTCTTTTGAGGAACAAAAAAATCCATCAACCTCCTATTCATCTAAATCAACCCACAATTTATATTGGTGAAAATTTTGATGGAGTAGACGTGTAGTTAAAAGGAGCAAGTTAAGACCTTTTTGGAGTTAAACTATACTCATGAAAAAATTTAAGTTTAAGATTGAAAAAAGTCAAAAGACTTTGGCTGTTATGAATCTTTTTTTTGTAATAAAAAATATAATTTTGTAAAATTCTAAAGTAAAATATAGGCTACCACTATACTTCTTGAAGGGTAAAGAGGTATATCAATTTTTGATGAGTGTTTTTTTGTTATTTAACTTTATATTAAAGACTTTTTACTATAAGAAGGCAAAATAATTTGTCAATCTTTGTATTTAATTAATTAGATGTTTTATAACGTTTTAATTTAAACATGGGTAAAATCATAATCCAACTTTGAAGATGAAAGCTTTCAACTTTTAGTATAAAATATGATACGATGATAATATAATATGATGTATGATTTAAATACACCCCACTATGTGGAAATACACTGGGTTTGTTGTTGTTGTTGTATGATTTAAATACTATTATCAAATTAGATATTTAATTAAGAATTAACTCAATGAAATAGGGGTAAAATTTATGCAATTGATTCAATTAATTAATATCTACAATTCTTAAAAAAGAAAGGATTCTATAGTTATCCAATCTGAAAAATATAGGAATAATAAGATTGATTTAATAAGTATACTTAATCAACCATTATTCTTATAAACTCCTGAAATGTGCATGTTCTTGTAAAAGAAAAACATTAATGTAAAAAGAATGCAAGTAATATCAAGAGTTAGAATTTTTTTTTTTAAAAAGGAAATATACCTGCTAAAAAGAAGGGTTGAGCAGTTTTTTTATTTACCTACTTAGTAAATATCAAAAATGAAATCATCATTGTTTAAATTGACGGAATAAAATTGAATTTCTTTATTGAATATAATATAACATTAGAAATCCAAAAGAAAAGGGAAAAAGTTAAACTAAAATAAGGAAATTAAAAAGTTATACTTAATCAAGGAAAAGTTTGTGCACCTACAAGTTCTCTTTAATCCTTGCCCACAACTTTTGAATTGTAGATAAGAGAAAAAAGACTCAAAATTACTTCAAAAAGAAAATTCTAAATTAATTTTTTCTACCTCAAACACCAATTAGTGAGAAAGAAAACAAGCATAGAAGGAAAAAAAAAGTAGAAAAACAATTATATAGTACTAATAGTTAGAGTTTGTAACTGTTGCAATTGAAAAGGTACATCAGTTGGGGAAGACACAACTTTTTAATTCTCCATAGGTAATGAATATACTAATTTATTCTAGCATTTAGGAGTAATGAATATATTTGCTTCATAACAGTTAAAACTTGAGGAGTTCTGAGCAATCTTGTTCATAATTGTTGCATCATGGTCCAATAAATAAGATGATTGTTCATTCTTTTAACATAGTAGATAATTTATTTTAAAATAAAAAAAAAATATCAAAAAAATGAGGTAAAAGCTAAATATGAATCCTTGATTCTAAGATATGCCACATCAGCAAGGTCATCATTCTCCTTTATATATATTGATTTTGTTTAAAATCACATCAATTTGTGTAATTAGGAATTTTGTTTAAAATCACAACAATTACGTTTTACTTTAAAAAAACTAAAAGTTTCTAAAAAAATTATTGATTAGAGATGGTAGATTGTAAAACCCCCCTTCATTTTGGTTTAAATGCAAGAAAGAAAATATTAAAAATATAAAGATCTTAAAAATACAAATGTGGCTGCTGCTGGGATTCAAGCCCAAGTCTCCACGACCACAATGTGGAATTCTCACCACTAAACTACAGCTAATATAATGTGTACATTTAGGCTTTCTATATCTATATCTATATCTATATCTATATCTATATCTATATCTATATCTATATCTATATCTATATCTATATCTATATCTATATCTATATCTATACCTATATCTATATCTATAATCTATAATCTATTAAAAGTGTGGAGGGTTTTAGAAATATTGTTTGAAATTTTTGCCCTCCATTAAAAGTCTTTACTTTAGACAAAATCATCTTTTCACTATTTTTTTCTAATATTTAAGAGTTGAAAATTAATTAAATATCTTTATGGTAAAACTTTTTTTTATTAGAAGTCATCAGAATTAATGACAGCTAATACTTTTTTCATTAGTTTAAGAATTTTAAATCAATAAAATTAGATTTTAAGAAGATTTAAAAAATAAAAAATAAATAAAAAAGCGTTAGAATTAGAAAAATTTAAGAGATATTAAATTTTTAAAAGTTTTAAGTACGTAATAATAATGTAATCAATGATTATGTAAAGTTTTGACTTTAAAAATGAGGAAATTTTTTAAATATAGAAATAAAAACGAAAAATAATCGTATCACAAATATGATTCAAATTGATGCATCTCTCGTAGCCTTTGACAACAAGGGAAAGAGGTATTGCATGACAAACGCAAAAATGATGATCGATCAACCACTTGAAAATTCTGGTGGTAAAATATATATGTGCTTACACTAAAATATATGTTTATGTTTACATTATTATATTAAAATGTGAAGCATCTTTGAAAAGTGAGTTAAATTTTTTATACTTCACTAAAAATCTCTAGATAAAATTATTTAATTTTAAATAATCAAACGGTACACTTGCGAAGAACATGCGGTTAAATTAGTTATATTAAAAGTGTGAAAAATATTTAAAAAGTGATTTAAATTTTTTGCGCTTCATTAAAATACTCTACAATAAACAAAATCGTCTTTTTACCTTTTTTCCTCCAATTGATAAATATATGAACAAAAGAAAAATAAAAATAAAGGGGTCGGCTCAATAAGTATATTACGTAGTCTTTTCTAACAAAAAAAGCCTGACTCCTAAATTTATGGAAGTTTTAGGGGAAAACTAGTAGTAAGAATATGGATATATGAAAAATCTGTTATAATATTAATTACTGTCCTTTTTTATTATGAACTAGTATATGTACCCGTGCGATGCGCGAATAATTATTAAAATATTATCTTGTTCGAACATGTTAAATTATATTACCTTAAAAGAAATTCAACTATCATATTATAATATCTCAATTAAAATATAAAAATAAAATAAAAAAATTTCTACCTCCAACACCACGTTTAACTTTTTTTAAACGCATAATCAATTGAGTTTTCTTATCTCTTATTTCAAAATATATAAATTAGAATAGATAAGTTTTATTATGCATTACCGAAATAATGAAATGTTAGATTAGAAGTAGACTCCAAAATAATTTAATCTCTTAGAAGTGGTTCTAATTTATACTTCAAATTAAATGCTTTCACATCTATCAAAATATAATTTTATCTCCTATTCTATTTTAAATTCTATATATTTTTACTTAAATTCAACAAAGATATTAACTTGTCCTAAGAATTAAAAATAATTTCATAATGCATGTAAAAATTTTTGAATATGAATTTTAAAGGAAAAATAACATCATGAAGTGATTTTATGAAAAAAGAATTTTAATGTCCAATCCCTGATATATTGTGTTTAATTATACTTTAAGCTACATCATTAAACATTTACTTTTTTCGACTATGATTTATCGGATTTAGTTATGACTTATTCGTATATACTTTAAAAAAAGATATATTATTTGACCTTTCAAATTTTTTTATTTTCTTTTTCTATACTAAGGAACTGCTCAAGAAGAAATGTAAAATCACTACTTGGCTGTATAAGATAAATGACAAGCAATCAATTAAAAAAAACTACACAAAAATATAAATTTGTAAGAAAAATCAAGAAAAGAATAAAGCAATTGAAATATTTAGATACCTACAAATTTTATTTTATAATCTTTCTAAAATAGAGTAGATATATGAATGTAGTGTAATAATTCTTCAAAAGTTGTCTTTCTACTTATGAGAAGTATATCATATTTGTGTATATTCATTGCACGACTTATTTCGCATTTTTATGATATTTATATACATCTAATTAAATAGATTTTTAAATTTCTTAGCTATATATGTGACAGAATATAAATATAAAATGTTAATTTTGAATAATAAAAATTAATTAAAAATTTGAATTAAGTATAATCAACATACCTTTATTTTTATATAGAGAAATCTTATTTGCATGACATATAATCTCTTTATCCATGAAAGAAATTTATTATGATAAAAAATTTAAAATTATTACAAATAAGAATTAAATTATGATTGTGACCTAATGGAGTATTATTTTTTGAATTTAACCACAAATTCTGATTGTTTTAAATCTAATAGTTTAAATTTAATTTCTCACAATTATTTACAAATTTATTCTTCATATTATTCTTCATCTAATAATAAGAATTTTTTTGTATAATTATTACTTCATCAATTCAAGTTATCACAAAAAAATAATGACTTACTTTAACTATTTAAGAATAAGCTTCTCAATTGCCACATAATTAATTTACACATTCTAAATTCTTAAACCAAAAAAAAAAAAATGTTCATATCTTATTCAAAACTAACATGAAATATTTTAGATGAATTTTTATACTTCAAATTTAAATGAAAAAAATAATTAACAATATCAATTTTATCATTTTACGAAAAAAAAACTTATTCTCCATATAACTCAAAATTTAAATTTAGTTATGGAATCTACAAAAAAAAAATATTTATTTTTTCAATACTATGAAAAAAAGATAAAAAAAACTTCTCCAACACTAAACGACTATCACTTTCATTTTCTTTTCACGTTAATGTTTATTTTACCTATCATCATTTTCATGCTCCATAACTTTGAGAAGTCTGCTACTTCATCTTCTTATTATTCTTCAACTTTCACATCTTTCTTTAACAAATTATTCAAAATTTTCTTCAACTAGCTGGCTAACAATCTATATCCATCTCTAAAGAAAAAGAAGATAAAAATATAAATGATGAAAAAATTCAATAAATAATATAATGATATAAAGAATGAAAAAAATCTGCAAATAACATAATAACATAAGTAATACAATTGAAAAAAGAAAGATTCATTAATTCTTTTAACTGAATTTATTTATATATGAATATGTAGAGATATGGGATAAAATTTATTGAGCAATTTTAGATAACCACTTTTAGTTTCAAATTCAAAAAGCAACCACTTTATCATGTTGTATTTTTTTTCGTAGAATTACGTGAGTTAAATTAAGTTAATGAAAATTTTGAGATTCTCTTAATTGCATATTTTTGAACTTAAATTTAAATTTCAAATAGATTGTTTACACTTTTTAAATACATTGTTTTTCTCTGTTATCTTCTTTTATTATGAATAAATAAATAAATTGCCTATAAATTTTATAGATATTTTCTGCATTGTTGTTATTACTTAATTTTTTAATTATCAATCAATTCAAGACGTGGTAAATCATTCAAATTTTTTGATAAAATAGGTGCCTTGGTGTATGCTTTTTGCGGATGATATAGTTTTGATTGATGAATCTCGACAAGGGGTTAATGATAAGCTGGAGATTTGGAGAGAAACCCTGGAGTCTAAAGGTTTTCGGTTGAGTAGGACCAAGACGGAGTACTTGGAGTGCAAGTTTAATGACTCGAGACTTGAAAAGGAGGTGGTAGTAAAGTTGGATTCTCAGGCGGTTTGCAAGAGGGATAGTTTTAAGTATCTCGGGTCTACGATTCAGGAAAATGGAGAGATAGATATGGATGTATCTCACCGTATTGGGGAAGGTTGGTTGAAATTGAGGCTCGCTTCAAGAATTTTATGCGATAAGAAGGTTCCCCCAAGCTTAAAGGCAAATTCTATAGAGTTGCAGTCTGACTTGCTATGTTGTATGGAGCAGAATGTTGGCCGGTTAAGAATTCTCATGTCCAAAAGTTGAAGGTGGCGAAAATGAGAATGTTGCATTGGATGCGTGGATTCATAAGGGCAGACAAGGTTAGGAATGCAATTATTCGGGAGAAGGTGGGAGTGGTATCAGTGGAGGATAAAATGCGGAAAGTGATGTTGAGATGGTTTGGTCATGTAATGAGGAGGGGCACGGATGCTCCAGTTCATAGGTGTGAGAGGTTGCCCTTAGAAGGTTTCAAGCGGGGTAGGGATAGACCAAAGAAATACTGGAGAGAAGTGATTAGACGTGACATGGAGCAGTTACAGCTGACTAAGGACATGACCCTGGATAGGAAGATATGGAGGAAAAACATTAGGATAAAAGGGCTAAGGGTGTGGTTGAGTTGTAGTCAGTAGGTCTAAGAGATTTGTGGTGTCCTTTGTTTGGCAAGGTACTTTTTGTGGATGTCGTATCTATGTTATTTTATCATGTTCTATGCTTTTGATGTTTTTTGTATACTGCCTCTTATACTGCCTTTTATCTTGAGCCGGGGGTCTATCAGAAACAACCTCTCTACCTCGTTAGAGGTAGTGGTATGGACTGCGTACACTCTACCCTCCCCAGACCCCACTATGTGGGAATATACTGGGTTTGTTGTTGTTGAGGGGTGAGATAGCATGGTGTTATATTACAATTAAAACTCTATCTTTACTATGGTAACTACTAATTCTAATATATAATTTATATTTTTTAATAAATAATTAACAACTTTTTTAAAATTCTAGTATTTCAAATTTAAATATATCTTGTATTTTAATTTAAAATAATTATTCTTGTTGTTATTGTTATTATTATTTTTATTATTATTATATTTTATTTAATATGTAAATAAACTATAGTCAGATATATTTTATAACATGTAAATTTTAAAAGATATAAGTATGAAATAGTAAAAGTCTATTAGAAGAATATTTAGTAAATATGGGCTCTTTTGTTATTAAGAAATAGTTAGAGTTTATTTAGCAGTTTTCAGTCATAGGCTCCTAGCTTTAAGCTAATGATTTCATTTTTTAAATAGAAGATAATGTATTTTAGTTGAGATAAAGTCAAAGAGTTGAAATAATATAATTTTAAATTTAAATTCAAATTAAATTATAATAAACACTAAGTGTTGAGATAACACTAAAACTCTGAAACCATGGAGGAAGTTATAATCAAATTAAATTCAAAATTATTGTGGTTAGAATATATTTTTTATTATTATTTTAATAATAATAATAATTATTATTTATATTGACATTTTTTAATTTAATTTGACAATTGGATTATAGGATTATCACTAAATCCCAAAACGTGTTATTCTTTTTTTCTTTTTCCCATTATTATTATTATTATTATTATTATTATTA
Source organism: Capsicum pubescens (assembly GCA_030864215.1). Taxonomy (NCBI): domain Eukaryota; kingdom Viridiplantae; phylum Streptophyta; class Magnoliopsida; order Solanales; family Solanaceae; genus Capsicum; species Capsicum pubescens. The sequence goes on along the minus strand of CM061547.1, from coordinate 72,599,372 downwards.
TTATTATTATTATTATTATTATTATTATTATTATTATTATTATTATTATTATTATTATTATTATTATTATTATTATTATTATTATTATTATTATTGGGTGTATTACTATTTGTGTTGGCATTTTTAAAATTTAATTTGACAATTGATGACAAATGAATTATCACATTATCTTTGCCTCTTTAATGTTGTATAGAACATATATTTGTTGTGCCAATTATAAAATATTTGTTAATAGATTCAAGTTTATTTTTTTTACATCAATTGAATCCTAATAATATTTCAAATATTATTGGTTAAGGTGATTTATAATTTTGAAATGATTTAGTAGTCAATTTTTTCCTTTTAATCATAATTGTATGATTGAGATTAGAGTAAGCTAACAATATTGAAAAAAATCCTAAGTACTATTGATAATTAAATGTATTCAAATACATGTAACATTTAAACTGAAATATGTAGATGGAATAGTGGTAACTCATTTAGAATTCTTCAATCTTAGGTTCCTAGTTTTAAACTAATGGTATTTTTTTTTTAGGAAAAACTTAATATTTTCAAATTCAACTAATTATAAAAATCTTATTTCAATACTATTAATCTTATCCTAAAATTGCCATATGGCTTCTCAATAGGTTATCACTTGGCTAATTGTGATGCTTTGTCCTCTGCTTTATAATATATATATAGATAGAAAATATATAGATTCATTTATATTATATATAGATATATGATTAGGAAGAAATAGACAGAAGAGTTATTAAAAGTGATTTACCTTTTTGCACGTTGTTGTGAGTAATTTTTTTTTTTAAAAAGTATAATTTTAATTATCATGGTATCAATGCTATATTATTTAACAGTTGAACAATAAATTTCAAAAATACCATGCAAGATTCTGAATGCTTTAAACTATTGAACGGCAAAATCAACTTTATTAAAATATATATCAAAATGTATAATTTATGAGCGTAGGAAAGTGGATTGATGCGCCGATTAATTCCTTGAACAAATAAAAGAATATATAGAAATTGGAGCAAAGATATCAGTAGATTCATGAATAAATGAATAAATGTTCTCCCAGACAATAATAAGAAAAGTGTATATATATATATATATATATATATATGTTTCAATACAAAAATTATGTATATGAAAAATTCATCAAACCAAAAGCTATTGAACGTATTTGTTGTTATCCAAAATCAAACCAACAAAATCATATTGATAGATATTACTTGAATTTAGGCCCGGATATAATAGAAGAATAGATTAGAAAGCATTTTCATCATCACTCATCTGCATATAAAAATTGAAAATGTTAAAATAAAAAAAGTTTATAAAAAAGTAAAGAATATGAAGAATGAAGTAAATTAATTTTGATGATCAATATAAAATAACTTAAAAAGAAGGAGGAGAAAGCTTAGCAATATATATCATTATAGAAGTATAGATAGAAAAAAATTAAGAAGTTAGAAATTTATTCCAACTCAAATTTTATTTAAATTTGAATTTAAAAAACTAACTGATTTAGATAAATATAAATTTAGAAAATAAAGAGCAAAAACTTATAATTGCTAATAAGAGGGAGTTAAAGAGGATTATAATTTTTCAATCAAAAAAATATGCTATTAAAAAGGAAAAGTCACAATTAAAATTTAATAGTAATCTTTATCACATAAGGCGTAAGAGACGTGCAGGTCATTTCTGTTTCTTTTTATCTTCTTTTCCTTTATTGTTTGTTAAAAAATCATATATATTTTCTTAATAAAAGGTAATAACGATTTAAAATATGAATTGCATTAACAATTTTAACAATTATTATTATTGTTATTATTATTATAATTAAGAACTACTACTAATTTTACTGCTATTATTTATTATTAATATTATTATTATTATATTTTTAACTTTTATTTAATATTTACATAAATTATATTTAGATAGTTTTATAATATTTATTTGAATTTTTAAAGAGATAAACATGATAGAGTAAAAGTTCATTCAAAATTCTTTAACCTTGAATTTCTATTTTTAAGCTAATGAAATCTTTTTTTCAAATAAAGAATAATATATTTTCAAATTCAAATATTTTAAAATTTTTAATACATTATTATTACAACATTATTAAGTTATGTCCTAAAAATTGCCACGTGGCTTTTTAATATCTTGCCACGTGGCTTCTTGTCTTGCTTTTAGTTTTTCTTTTATATATACTAGTATAGGTACCCACGCGATGCGTGAAATATTTTTTTAAAAATATTCATTGAAAAAATATTAAGCTTATTCATTTTCGAACTATAAGGTTAATCAATTGTTGTTGCATTATATTGACATATTTCAAAAGTATCCATTTCAAAAGTCCATGAAATATTTGAAATAATTATTAATAGAAAAATTACAGCTATATTTAATAACTAATATCAGCTGCAATTAATTTAGATATTTTGATATGAAAAGAACAATAATTAGTATTTTCTCAACCATATTTTGATCCATCGACTGATTTTAAAAAATAATAAAATATAAAATATTAAATAATTATTAATTTGGTTGTTGGACTTTTACCTTTGTAATTTTAATCATACACACACACACACACATATATATATATATAACCATGATGAGAATGAGAATCGAGTTTAGCATGTATTTAAAACTATTAACCTAGGAATGTGGAGCTTAACCGTCCTTAACCACCCACAGGCTATATAGGTCCAATGTAAACCCCTGAATGAGCCCCGATACATGTATCCGCAAGAACCGGAGATACCATAAGAGTAAGGGATTCGTAAGTACCCTCACCCTCCATGATACATATGTATAATGTACTTAGAGGATTCCCATGTACCTCATAGTGTCATAAAAGGGTCGCCATGCCCTATCATCATGTCGGCAAATATAAGTTTTCAGTGTTCGTTCATTGAACTCCAACTTCACGGATAACTATCACACCCCTCAATTATTTCCCAATTAAAACTATTTCCAACTAATCAATCCATTATTCCATTTATTATTTACCAAGGCTATTAATAGTTGTATCGTCATACCGACTATAACTTGCAAGTATTGTCCTTAGCCAAATCATATAAGGTAAAGGAATTCCCATTTTAACGCCCCGAGAGTACACTCTAGATGCCACATGATGCTTACAGCCTAGAAGAACCATAAGCTAACCTATGAGCTGGTACCTGCTGTGAGCATTGAATAAATAAACAAAGACATGTGTGAAAGTTAACTAAAAAATGCCATTAGGTTTTAACAATAGAAAATCAATACTGGATCATAGTTTCAAAATATCCGAAACATATTATCAATACTGGTAAAATAACTGATAACGACGATTGAAAACTGACTATCTATCTGTACGAGTCTGAAAGCCTCTAAATTGACTGACTGTGGAGTTGATGGGACAACTCCCCAACTAACTCAGCCTGACTACTGAACTGAAAATAAATGCTGACATAAACATCATCAGTCCTTGGAGTACGAGGACTCACCACTACTACCACCACTAATGCGCTGGAATGTCTAAGTGCAGTTGGGAACCTGAGCGTTCGAACCTATGATATGAGATATCATAGCACACGAAACGAGTATGTAGTCAGTACTTTGCATGTATTGGTATGCTAAATAAGGTTAGGCTGATATGGGTTCATGAACATGAATAATGCATGACTGAATGAATAGCATGCGGTGACTAATGCAATAGTATACGTGAAAGTTGTAAAATCTGAGGATGTATGACCAAGCATATAACATGATACTGAAATAATTTGTAAACTGAAGTATTGAAATACTGATATTGAATAACAAATAATTGTATGCTATGGTCAAGCAAACCTGAAACTGTCTTTTGTACTGAATACTGAACTGAGACTGTGAGAGGCATCATCTAACCGACATGGCTAAATCTAAGCTAATCGGAGTCCAACCTGTAACCCCAGTTGAAAGGGTGTCAGTACCGTGCCACGGGTACTAACACTGGCTGTATGGATCCACTAACTGATGTCCTAAAGGACCAGGGTATCAAGCCTAAATTGACGGGTGACCCCTGAGAGGTCGCCAAGACTAAACTCATGGGTGACTCCTCATACCCTACGGTGGTTACATAGTTTTGGAATATAGAAAATTCTTACTAATGACTCTGCCTAACTGATGGGGAAACTGTCATCCCTGCATTCACTCGGTGCTAAATCCTACTCCCAACTGAAAACACTGAATACTGGTCAGAACTAAGTTTAGCTATTTATGGTGACCGAATGAACTAAAAATGCTCATAACTATCCTGAACAATTCTGTAGATACTGAAGACTAGAGAAGCAGCTAGATTTTGGGTATACAAAACCCCCAGGACTCAACAACAAAACTATACTAAAACCTTGAGGACATGATTAGTAGTCATTATTCAAAACTCATTCCATTGAGCATTTCATCAAACACTTGTAATTCATGGTTTAAACATGGGAATAGTTTTAAACATGTAGTAATATCATGATTTCGACACTAAATCAAAATCTAAGGTACAAACCAATGAGTAAGCGTCATTTAAACGCGTAGGGTTTAACTTCAACAACAAATTATGTCTAAACATATTATAAAATCGAAATTCATGGTTAAAAGTCATGATAACATGTAAAAATTATTCTTTTAAACTTGAAATTGGATTCTTGGACTCCATGGGTGAAAGAAACTCATGAATCAACATCTAACATACCTTAATTGAAGGATTCTTAAAGGTTCTTGGTTTGGAAGACACTAATTCTTAATCTTTCTTGGATGGAAAGAAGGTTTAGCTTGATGAACAATAAGAGAGTTTACGATTTCTTGTTGAATAAAATTGAGGAATGTGGACAAATTATGCCTTTAAAGCTGTTTAATCCCCTGTTTTCACGGATTGGGGCCATGGGAAAGGACCAAACTGCCCCTGAGAAATCAAAATTCATAACTAGAACCCGATTTTGACCTTCACCGTGACATGCCAAGGCTATCATCGTGATTTCCACCATGACACGGTGCAATTACAGTGACCTGCTGGAATCTGACAATTGCTATTTTGATCTTCACTGCGATGCGGTAACCTATCCATCGCTATACTCACCGCGACGCAGTGAGCTGCTATTTTAGAAATCCAAACGTGTTCCAAACCTCATCCAAAAAATCCAAAACTTACCCAAGACATGCTACTTACACCCCCAAAATGGAGCTATCTGGATAATGGAATGATAGCTGTTGTTGTAGGCAAACTCAATTAATGGAGAGTGATCATCCCAACTACTCTTTAAATTGATAAAACATGTACTCAACATGTCCTCTATGTTCTGAATGGTCCTCTCTACCTGACCATCTGTCTGAGGGTGAAAGGCTGTACTGAGGTGAACTTGGGTACCAAGACCTTTCTGAAAAGCCTTTAAAAAATGAGAGGTAAACTGAGTACCTCTATCAGAAATGATGGACAACAAAATTCCATGCAACCTAACTAACTGTCTGACATAGAGCTTGGCATAGTCCTCGGCTGAATAAGAAGTATGGACTGGCAAGAAATGGGTGGATTGGTCATCCCGTCCATAATGACCCAAATCAAATCATGCTGATGATGAGTACGGGGCAAACCCATCACAAAGTCCATGTCACCTCTTCCCACTTCCAAGTGGGAATACTGAACTCCTGCATAGTGCCACTAGGCATTTAGTGCTCAACCTTAACCTGCTAACAATTAGTACACTTGGCTACGAACTCTGCAATATCCCTTTTTATATCGCTCCACCAATAGATTTCCCACAAATCATGGTACATCTTAGTAACTCCTGGGTGAATGGAATAACGTGCACTGTGCGCTTTTGAAAGAATTCTCTGTATTAAACCATTAACACATGGCACACACAGTCTCCCCTGACAACGCAACACACCATATCCCCCTTGGGAGAAAACCTCTACTTTCTAATCTCTGACTGACTCCGTCAACTTAACTAGACTAGGATTCCTATCCTGCTTCTCTTTTTCTTCGACAACCAAAGAAGATTCCAAACTATTCTGAACCCAAACACTACCCTCAACTGAATCAATCAACTGAACACCTAATCTAGCAAGCTGATAAACCTCCTGAACCAACCTCTTTTTATGATTCTCAACATTAGCCATACTACCCATAGATAATCTACTAAGGGCATCTGCCACCATATTGGCCTTGACCGGATGATACAAGACACTCATATCATAGTTCTTCAACAACTCTAACCAACTTCTCTGATGGATATTCAAATCTTTCTGCAAAAATACATACTTTAAACTTTTGTGATTCGTGAACACATCAACATGCACCCCATACAAATAATGCCTCTAAATTTTCAAGGAAAAAACAACAACTGCTAACTCAAGATCATGGGTAGGATAATTCATTTCATGGGGCTTAAGCTGTCTAGAGGAGTAGGCTATGACCTTACTTCTCTCCATCAATACACAACCTAAACCAACTCTAGAAGCATCACTGTAAACAACAAACCCATTTGAACCATTGGGTAATCTTAAAATAGGTGCTGAGGTGAGTTGAGTCTTTAACTCCTAAAAACTCTTCTCACAGGAATCTGACCACTAAAATTTGACTTTCTTCTGAGTCAACTTGGACATGGGGGATGCAATAGATGAAAACCCTTCAACAAAACATCTGTAATAGCCATCCAAACCTAAGAAAATCCTGATATCTGAGGAGAAAATGGGTCTGGGCCAGTTTATCACACCTTCAGTATTTTGAGGGTCAACTCTAATGCCATCACCAGAAATAATATGGCCAAGAAAAGCTACTGATCTTAGCCAAATTTGCACTTACTGAATTTAGTGAACAATTGTTAGGATCTAAGAGTTTGCAGTATTATTCTGAGGTGGTCTGCATGATCATTTTTGTTACGGGAATAGACAAGAATATCATCAATGAAAACTATGACAAATATGTCCAAGTACTTCTTTAACACTTTGTTCATCAAGTCCATGAAACTGCTGGAGCATTGGTATGACCAAAAGACATGACTAGGAATTCGAAGTGACCATACCGAGTTCTGAAAACTGTTTTTGGAATGTTATATTCTCTGATTCTAAGTTGATGATAGCCGAATCTGAGGTTTATCTTAGAGAAGTAACTGGCACCTTGAAGTTGATCGAACAAGTCATTGATTCTGGGGAGTGGATATTTATTCTTGATTGTGACATTGTTTAACTGACGGTAATCGATGCACATTCTAAGAAAAACCTCTTTCTTACGCACGAAAAGGACTGGAGCTCCCCTTGGGGAAACACTGGGCCTAATGAACCCCTTATCTAAGATGTCTTTCAATTTTTCTTTTAATTTTTAAGTTCGACTGGAGCCATTCAGTAGGACGAAATAGAGATAGGCTGAGTATTTGGAAGAAGGTCTATTTTGAAGTCAATTTCCCTTTTGGAAAGAACTCCGGGAAGGTTTTCAGGAAACACATCAGGAAATTCCCTTACTACAGATACCGACTCGAGATTGGGAGTTTTGGAACTAGAGTTTTTGACTCGCACAAGATGGTATCTGCACCCTTTGGATATCATTTTCCTTTCTATAAGGTACGAAACAAGCTAACCCCTAAGCGCTGTAGTACTACCCCTCTTTCCAAGGACTGGTTTATTTTAAAACTGAAAGTGAACGATTCTGTTTCTACAATCAACTGAAGCATAGCATGAATGGAGCCAATCCATGCCGAAAATAATGTCAAAATCTGTCATCTCTATCTCTACAAGGTCTACTGATGTAACTTTCTGAGAAACTGTAATCGGGCAGTTCCTGTATACCCGTCGGGCTATGATAGACTTTTCCACTGAGGTAGATACTGAGAAAGGATCTGTTAAGATTTTGGGACTGACTCCAAAGTTGATAGCTACTATATAAGGGGTTACAAAAGAAAGAGAAGCTTCAGGATCTAGCAAAGCATAAAAATATAAATAAAGAAATGTAATGTACCGGTATCCATATCAGGTAATCTTTCCTGATCCTGTTGGGACTGAAGTGCATAAAGCTTGTTTGGACGCTTACCGCTGGTAGCACTGGAAGTGGCGCCTTGCTTAGTTAGGCGACTTGCTGGTGCTGATGACAAATGAGACTGGAAGTGATGGCGCATATCCCTACCCTTATGAGCCTCCACTCGACACTCTCAAATCCTATGGCTTGGCTTACCACACCCAAAACACACATCTTTGCCAACCCTACATTCTCCCTTATAGTTTCTACCATATTTTTGACAAAGAGGATTTGTACGACCACTATTTATGCTGCCGTGGGACTTAGAGCCTGGCGCCCTATCCCTATTATCATTTTTGAATTTGGGCACTGGGGTACTAGTTAAAGACGAAGCTTGGATTGAAGATTTCTGGAAAAATTAAGAATGGTGACCACCCTCTGACCTTAGCTGAGTAAAATTAAAGCTACCTATTCTATCCCTCTTGTTCTCCCTCTCTCTCCTTAGCCTTCTCCTCTTCAATATGATGAGCATAGACCATCAACCTAGAAAAGTCCATCTCCTTAATCAACATTGTGGTCCTACACTCTTTGACCACTCTATTAGATACCCAGACACAAACTTGCTCATCCTAGACCTGTTATCAACCACAACATGAGGAGCATACCTGTCTAGCTGAGTAAACTTAAGAGAATACTCCTTCACACTCATATTTCCCTGTTTCAAATTAATAAACTCTAACACCTTAGATTCCCTCAGTTCCAAAGGGAAGAATCTATCTAAGAAGATTGTAGCAAACTCCTCCTATTCTATAGGCCCTGCATCGACGCCCCTATCCTCTTTCCACTGCTTAAACCAGGTGTGAGCTACATCCTGCAACTGGTAAACTGCCAATTTAGTTCTTTCACTAGAAGTCACACCCATAATGTTTGTTACTTTCTGAACTATGTCAAAGAACTCCTGTGGATCCTCATCCTGCGGATCCTCATCAGACTTGGATCCTAAAAACAGAGGAGGGTTCATTCGGGTGAAGTCCTAAATCTTACCTACGACAGTATTAGCCACCGGAATGGCAGTCGACTAATTATTTTAGGCTACTACTGAGTGAGACAGAGTAGTGAATGCAGACCTGAACTCGACATGCAAAACATGCTCATTCAGGGGATCTTCCTGAACGGGCGGAGGTGCTGGATGGATTCCGTTTTTTTTCTGTTAGTCTTGTTGGGAGGCATGTTCTATAAATGGAAGAAATATTGAATTAGATAGAGAGTTTAACTTAAGCTCATGCTTATTTGCACGACATGAATACTTAAAGAAGGGAAACTTTTTCCTAAAACGTCTTGTAGCTTCTTGTCCATAAGTGTGGTGCGCTTCACACCCATGCACAAGACTCTACTCAACGCGACTTTCAGACTTCCCAGGACACTGTAAGACCTTAGGATCTGATACCAAGTTTGTAATGCCCTAAGATTACACCCTAGATTCCACACGGTGCTTACATCCTCGAAGGACCACAAGCTAACCCATGAGCTGGTACCAGCTGTGAGTACTAAAAAATAAACAAAGACATGTTCGGAACTTAACTGAAAAATGCAATAAGGTTTAAAAAAAATAAAAATCAATATTGGATCATAGTTTCAAAATTTCTAAAATATACTATCAATACTAGTAAAACAACTGATAATGAAGACTGAAAACTAACTATCTGTCTGTACTAGTCTAAAAGCCTCTAAATTGACTGACTGTGGAGTTTATGGGACAAGTCCCTAATTAACTCTGGTTGACTACTAAACTAAAAAGAAATGCTGACACAAACATCATCAGTCCTTGGAGTATGAGGACTCACCACTGCTACCACTACTGATGTGCTGGAATGTCTAAGTGCGGTCTGGAACCTGAGTGTCTGAACCTATGATATGAGATATCATAGAGCAAGAAACGAGTATGCGGTCAATACTTTGAATGTGGTATGCTAAATGAGGTTAGGCTTATATGCATGAGTTCATGAACATGAATGAATAGCATGAGGTGACTGATGCAATAGTATACGTGAAAGCTGTAAAATCTGAGGATGTATAACCAAACATATATCATGATACTGAAATAATCTTTAAAATGAAGTACTGAAATACTGATATTGAATAACTTATAACTGTATGCTATTGTCAAGCAAACCTGAAACTACTCTCTATACTATATACTAAATTTAGAGTGTGGGAGGTATCATCTAACTAACATGCCCCAATATGAGTTCAGCGGGGTCCAACCTGTAACCCTAGTTGGAAGGGTGTCAGTACCGTGCCACGAGTACTAACACTGGCTATGTGGATCCACTAACTGATGTCCTAAAGGACCACGGTGCCAAGCCTAAACTGACGGGTGACCCCTGAGAGTTCGCCAAGCCTAAACTAATGGGTGACTCCTCATACCCTAAGTTGGCTATGTAGTTCTGGAATACAGGAACTACTACTAACGACTCTGCCTAACTGGCGGAGAAGCCGTCATCCCTGCATTTATTCAGTGCTAAATCCTACTCCCAACTGAAAGATACTAAATACTGGTCTGGACTAAGTTTAACTGTTTATGGTGACTGACTGAAGTTAAAATGCTCATAACTATCCTGAACCATTCTTTAGATACTGAAGACTAGAGAAACATCTAGATTTCAGGTATTCAAAACCCCCAGGACTCGATAGCAATAACAACAAAACTATACTAAATCCTTGAAGACATGATTAGTAATCATTATTCAAAACTCATTCCTTTGGGCATTTCATCAAACACTTGCAATTCAAGGTTTAAACATGGGAATAGTTTTAAATATGTAGTAATATCATGATTTCGATACTAAATCACAATTTACGGTACAAACCAACGAGTAAGCATTATTCAAACATGTAGGGCTTAACTTCAACAAAAAATTATGTGTAAACATAGTATAAATTCGAAATTCATGGGAATTCATGGTTAAAATTCATGATAACATGTAATAATCATTCTTTTAAACTTGAAATTGGGTTTTTGGACTCCATGGGTGAAAGAACCTCATGAATGAACATCTAACATACCTTAATTGAAGGATTCTTGGTTTGGAAGACACCAATTCTTGATCTTGGATGGAAAAAAGGTTTATCTTGATGAACAATAAGAGAGTTTAGGGTTTCTTGTTGAATAAAATTGAGGAACGTGGGAAAATTATGCCCTTTTAGCAGTTTAATCCCATGTTTTCACGGATTAGGGCCATGGGAAAGGACCAAACTGCCCCTGGGAAATTAAAATTCGTAACTGGAACCCAATTTTAACCTTCACCACGATGCGCCAAGGCTGGCATCGCGATTTCCACCATGACACGGTGTAATCATGGTGACTTACTAGAATTTGACAATTTCCATTTTGATCTTCACCGTGACGCGGTGATCCCTCCATCGCTACACTCACTGCAACACGGTTTAATTGCGGTGAGTTGCTGTTTTGGAAATCCAAACGTGGTCCAAACCTCATCCAAAAAATCCAAAACTTACCCGAGACATGCTACTTAAACACTTGAACATGAATGAACTCAAAAAATTACGTCTCAGGGTCGAGAAGGTCACTTTAAAAATCATCAACGTTGAGAGGCCAATAATAAGACTAAGTCCCCAACACTTAGCCAAATTTTCAGGTTGTAAGCCACTTGTACATGTACGATGAGCTGGACTGAACTTAGAAAAGTATGGGGTATTATACCCGCATACCAATTTACCAAGTTAACTTGGGGGACTCCCATGTACCCCACAAGTGTTCCATTAGTATGTTTGCTAGGGAGAGTCCCATGTACCCCACAAGTTGTTCTTCACCATATTTTACTTGGGGGGATTCCATTGTACCCCACAAGGAGTTCAATTAACCATAACCATGACCACGACCACGAAACCATTTTATTTAAACCATTCCAAACTATTTAGCCATTTAGGGTTCCGTTGCCAAGTTTAAAAAATGCAATGTTCCATTAAAATCCAACAATGTAGTGAAAACATTCCCATAGTCATTTTATAGAACATATTGGGGGCGTAGTATTTCAAAAACCAAAGCCAATAACCAAATAACCATTCCCATGAAACCAATTGTCCAAAACCACCATTAAAGTATACAAAAGCATAATTAAAACATGGAAAAACCATAACAAAGCATTTAGAACCAAAACCCCCAAATTATATTTGAAAATCCAAATCATATAGTAATCAAACCATGAAAACATTGTATAAAACCATGCCTTTAGTTGGAACTAACAATGAGGAAAGAGAACATGCCTTAAATTGAGTAGATAATGGAAATAAATCACTAATAAAAGCCCCAAATCAATCCTTATGATGAAACCCTCGCTTCCTTTGCCCAAAAGCCTTAGAGAGAATTTGAGAGTATTTTCTAGTGTTACTGAGTATAATAATAGGGAAAATAACCTTCCAATAGGAATATGAGTCATGGGGCCTTATTAGGTTAAAGGGGGAAATGTCCAGATTTCCCTCACTTAAATTCCCAAAAATCTCATCAGGTGGGTTCGATTATTCATACTTATCGTACCCTCCAATACGAGTGGTACTCACCACTCGTACCCAAGGCCATCTCTCTTGGACCCAACACTGTCCAAGGTACGAATCACCCAGACCAAATCGTATCCACTCTATATGACCCGTACCTTTGACCCGTACCCCTGGTAAAATAGAATCTAAAGAGGATTTAACACTGCCCACCATACGAGTCCATGGTATGACTCATACGGTGTCTTACGGCTCATGGTGAGACACTCATACTCAGATCTAAGTTAAACTACCAAGTCTAAGATTAAGTGAAGTAACCAACCAATCCGTATCCACCGATACGACTCGTACTAACCCAAGTCATACCCATTCCAGAACCCAATCCAATCCCACCAACAAATACTGGTCAGCATACGACCGACCCATATGAATCGTACCTTAGTATTTGACTGGTACCCCTTAGTCGTATCCTTTCCATAAATTGGAAATTCAAAAAAATTTCTACGGGTCCCAAACTAAGGGTATTTTAGTCTCCCACACTAGGAACTTTCGTCCCCGAATGACGGACTAGGTATCATAAACACTACTCACACCCCTTAGATGCCTCTACTCTTACCTTTAACAAAGATGCAAAGAAGTCAAGTAGAGTCATTTTCATTATCAAATTATAAATCAAGAACACATACCTTCCATAAGAATATCTGAAGCCGAGAAAAAATGCGGTATTTGGAGTTCATGTCCGCTTCCGCTTCCCATGTAGTCTCTTCCACCTTGTGGTTTTGCCATAGAACCTTAACTGAGGCCACATCCTTAGTTTGTAACCGACGAACCTGCCGATCCAAGATATTAACTGGGACCTCTTCATAAGATAGATAATTCGAGATATCCAAACCCTCTAAAGGAACCACCGAAGAAGGATCACCAAGACACTTTTTCAGTATAGAGACATGAAATACCGGATGAATGAAGCTTAAGCTAGAAGGCAACTCTAATTCTTATGCCGCATTACCAACTCTCTGCAAAACCACATAAGGACCAATATACTGGGGACTGAGCTTTCCCTTTTAACCAAAATGCATCACTCCCTTCATGGGATATATCCTAAGGAACACCTTATCCCCAACCTCGAATTCCAAGTCTCTACGTCTTACATTAACATAGGACTTTTAATTACTTTGAGCAGCCTTAAGACTATCTCAAATCACCTTCACTTTTTCTATATCCTGATAAACCAAATTCGGACCAAACATATTTGCCTCACCAACCTTGAACCACCCTATAGGAAACCTACACCTCTTAGCATACAACGTCTAGAAAGGGGCCATTCCAATACTAGAATAGTAACTATTATTATAGGCAAACTCTACAAGAGGTAGATGCTCAACCCAATTACCACCATAATCAATCACACATGCCCGAAGCATATACTCTAATGATTGAATAGTTTTTTATGCTTTCCCATCCGCCTGCAGATGAAAATAGTACTCATGCTAACCTTAGTACCCAAACCCTTTTGAAAAGACCACCAGAAGTGAAATGAAAACTGTGTACCACGATCAGAGATAATTGAAATAGGTACCCCATGTAGATTCACAATCTTATGAAGATACAATCTTGCATAATCCTCTGCCAAAAAGTTTGTCCGCACTGGCAAAAAGTGAGCAAACTTTGTCATCCTATCCATGATGACTCAAATCGAGTCAAATTAATTTCGAGACTGTGGAAGACCAGTAACAAAATCCATATTGATTACCTCCCATTTCCATTCTGGCAATTTCATTTCCTGCTACAATCCACCAGGCCTCATGTACTCAACTTTGACTTGTTGGCACACCATGTACTTGACTACAAAGTTAGACATATCCCCCTTTATACCATTCCATCAATACACCTCCTTGAGGTTGTGATATATTTTTGTCGAACCAGGATGAATAATATAGCACGACTCATATGCCTCAGCCAATACCTTTTCACGCAAACCATCCACATTTGGTACACATAACTTCCCTTGATACCTCGAGGTACCGTTACCACTGATCTCAAATACCATTACCTTTTGCCTACCTATATCACCCTTGATTTTCATCAAAGTAGGGTATAGAATTTGCTTCACCTTGGTCTCCGCACTAAGAGAAGATCGAACCACTTCGTGAACCATCACACTACCGTCCTCGGAGTCTAGAAGATGGACTCCTAGATTAGCCAAGTGGTGAATATCCTTCACCAATTCCTGCTTCTCCTTTTCCACACGAGCTAAACTCCCCATGGATAACCTGCTAAGAGCATCAACAACCACGTTAGCTTTACCTGGGTGGTAGTGAAGACTCATATCATAATCCTTAAGAAGCTCCAACCATCTTCTTTGCCTGGGATTTATCTTCTATTGAGTGAACACATACTGTAGACTCTTATTATCAGAAAAAATATCCATGTGCACTCCATACAAATAATGCTACCAGATTTTCCAAACAAAAACCACCACCACCAACTCTAAATCATGAGTAGGATAATTCTTATCTTGTACCTTCAACTGTATGGAAGCATAAGCAATCACATTCCCATGTTACATCAAAATGTAGCCAAATACCACCTTGTATGCATCACAATAAACCACAAACCCCTCATTACCTTTAGGCAATTTCAAGATCGGAACTGAAGTTACCTTATCCTTAAGCTTCTCAAAACTTCCCTCACAAACATCCAACCATTAAAACTTTGCCTTCTTTTGAGTCAATTTAGTCAATGGGACCCCTCCATAAAATGCCTATAATACCCAGCCAAACCCAAGAATCTTTAAACCAATCGATAACTAAGATAATGACTGACCCAACTGAGTCCAACCTTCCCAAACAAACCGATAACCATAACCAAACAAAAAACCAAAACCCAAACCAAAACAATATGACCAAACCAAGTCCCATAACATAACATAAAAGGATGGAACAACCAACAATACCGTCCAAGGGTGTCATCCCTAATACCAATACCAATACTAAGGCCGACACCAATATCGATCCCACCCATCCCATGCCAACCCATAGAAGTTTCACACAAGCCTCTAACCAAAAGAAAAGTAATATTTGGTTGGGACATACCCCCAACCATAGCCAAAACCAATATCCATAAAGTATCCAAAATATGTAAAAACATCCATGAAAAATTGAAATAGAGCCTTCCGGAAAGATGAAAGATCACCACTTCAATCCCAAAAGCTTACCCCAAATTCGAGATCAAGGCAAGAGGAGTAGAAAGGCCAATTCCTATATCGCGTGGGTATAAAACCACCCGAGGATGGGTTAGTGGGTAAACGCTAGCATAAGCTCAGGATAATGATAAAATAATACCAACTAATAAAACCAAGTAAACCAACCATATGCTTACCAACCACACACACACACACACATAACACCATGCTGGGAAAGGAAAATAGGTCTAGCATGAATTTAAAACCATTAACCTAGGAATGTGTAGCTTAATTGTCCTTCACCACCCATAGGATATATGGGTCCAGTATAACCCCCCTGAACAGGCCCAGATATATGTAGCCACACGAACTAGAGATACCATAAGAGTAAGGGATTCCCAAGTACCCTCAGCGTCCATGATACATATGTACAATGTACTTAGAGGATTCTCGTGTACCTTGTAGTATCATAATAGGGTAGACATACCCTACCCCTTATGTAGGAAAGTATGAGTTTCTAGTGTTCGTTTATTGAACTTTCACCTTTACGGTTAGCTATCACACCCCGTCATTATTGCCCAATTAAAACCATTTCCAACCAACCAATCTATTATTCCATTTATTATTTACCAATGCTATTAATAGTGGCATTGTCATACAGACTATAACTTGCAAATATTGTCCTTAGCCAAACCTTTTAAGGTAACGGGATTCCCGTGTACCCATTTACCAAGTTAACTTAGGGAATTCCATTGTACCCCACAAGGAGTTTAATTAACCATAACCATGGCCACCAAACCATTCCATTTAAACCATTCCAAACCATTTAGACATTTAGGGTTCCATTACCAAGTTTAAACAAAGCAATAGTTCCATTAAAATCTAACAATGTAGTGAAAACATTCTCATAGGCATTTTATCGAACATATTGGGGGCATGGTATTTCTAAAACCTAAGACAATTATCAAATAACCATTTCCATGCAACAAATTATTCAAAATCACCATTAAAGCATATAAAATCATAATTAAAACATGGAAAAACCATAAGCAAGCATTTATAACCAAACCCCCCAAATTATATTTGAAAATCCAAGACCATACAATAATCAAACCATGAAAACATTGTATAAAACTATGCCTTTAGTTGGAAATAACAATGAGGGAAGACAAAATGTCTTAAATTGAGTATAAGATGGAGATAAATCACCAATAGAAGCCCCAAATTAATCCTTCAGATGAAACCCTAGCTTCCTTTGCCCAAAAGCCTTATAGAGAATTTGAGAGTGTTTTCTAAGTTTTAATTAATTGAATAATTGGGTAAATAACCTTTCAATAGAAATATAAGTCATGGGGCCTTATTAGGTTAAGTGGGGAAGTATCCAGATTGCCCTCACTTAAATTCCCTAAAATCCTGTTAGGTGGGTATGGCTATCCATACCAGTCGTACCCTTTAATACGAGTGGTACCCACCACTCATACCCAAGGCCATCTCCCTTGGACCCAACACTATCTAGGGTATGACTCACCCATACCATATCATATCCAATCTATACAAACCATATCTTTGACCCGTACCCTTGGCAGAATAGAATCTAAAAAGGATTGAACACTGCCCACCATACGAGTCTATGGTATGACTTGTACCCTGGATTATGGATCATGGTGAGACACTCTTACTTAGATCCAAGTTAAAATACCAAGTCTGAGATTAAGTGAAGTAACCAACCAATCTGTATCCACTGATACGACTCGTACCAACCCAAGTCATACTCATTCTAGAGCCTAATATAATCCCACCAACTAACACTGGGCAACATACTAATGATCCATATGAACCGTACCCCAGTGTACGACTGGTACCCCTTAGTCGTATCCTATCCAAAAACCAAAAATTCAAAAAAATTTCTAAGGGTCCCAAACCCAGGGTGTTTCAAGGTTAAAATTTAAGATTCTGAAACCTGGTTGGTGACTCTAATTCCTACGTCCCTACCTACGAGGCGTAGGTACCACCTGTGGACTGTAGGTACCTTTTGTAGATAGGTGTTCTACAAGTTGAATACTCCTTTAATTCCCGTTATATACTACCTACGGCCTATAAGTGGGGTCGTCGGGGGGTGCCGACTCTAATTTCCTACTTTATTTGGGATAGATTTTCTTATGTATCTATAAATACTCATTAGATGTTTTGTTATTAGTTTACGTACTTTATACACATATTACTTTATTTTTGTTCTGAGATATACTTTTGATCTTAGAATCATTATTTTTGATTTTTAGGGTTTGATATCAATTTGAGATTTTGGTTTTTATTTTATTATTTGTGATATTATTCATATGCTTTCATCTATGAATTCAATGGGTATTCTTACAACCATGAGCATCTAAACATCATAATTAGGGTTGTGAGAACTCTGATGGATTAACAAAATAAAAGAAGTGCAAAGTCAATCTAAATTGACATTCTTGCATGTATTATGGTTTTATTTGATTTGATTGCTTTCTTAATGGTTGAAAATATTAGGAAATTACCTGTATTCTATTCTAACTCAAGAGAGGGGTGGAGATTAGGAAAAAAAGATCACAACAGAAATTTAAATCTACCAACCTTTATCTAACTAACTTAAGACCAAGAAAAGATAGTTAATCTGAGATATGGAACAAGAATTAGTAATTCAACACTATGGGATGGAGAGGAAATAAGTCAAATTCCCTCAAACCAAGATTGAAAGAAAATTAGGTGATATATAACTTGTTAGATTTTACATGCAAGGTACCGAGATATTTTGATGAGCATGATAAGCCTGTGGAGTTAAGAAGTCAGGAGAAACAAAATCCTAGTGATCATCTCATACTAATAATAACCTTATTTGCTAGCATTGTTACCTCTACTATTGTTCTTACAAAACCTCCCATTTACTTTCTGCACTTTTCAATTTTGTCAGCAAAATCATGATAGATTTCTATCCCATTTTTTATGGCATTGATCCCAATCTTATTGGATTCTATATTTGAAAAACGACTACATTATACTTTCTTGAAGGTGTAATTTGGGCGACATCAGAATGTACTTTCCATTAGGAGAAAACGTGTATGTTTGATTGAACGGTTCAAACTCATAACCATTAGACTACATGAATATAATTATTCACTATATGAATATAATTATTCATTGCTTTAGCATGTTTGATTGAAAGGTTCAAACTCATAACCATTAGATTACATGAAGATAATTATTCGTTGCTTTAGCACAAACTCTCTGATCCAAACTATGTACATATGCAATATAAAAATACATGTCATGATATCACATTCAGTTTGAACTAATTATTTTTACATTCTTGATTCCTTTGTGTTCATCACCAACTAAACATTAAAGTTACAAAGGCCTTACTCCAATGTCCTCAGTAAAGTCTCTAGAAATACACATTCGTCTACCACTTCATCAATTAAGTGGTAGGTGGGTGTTTAAAGTGAGGGCAACTAAAATACTCTTTTATAGAATGATCAGATATCATTTAAAAGAATTAAATAAAGTTAAATATGGATGATGAGAAGAAGTATGCTATAGTAATTATAATTGTGATAAGATAATAAAAAGTGATAAATTAAGAAAAAAAATAGAAAAAGTCATGCGATAAAATTAAGAAACACTAAAACATATAGTAAGAGAAAAATATTTTAAAAATTACTCCCTCCGTTCTAATTTATGTGATGTAGTTTGACTTGGTATGGAGTTTAAGAAAGAAAAGAAAACTTTTGAAGCTTGTAGTCTAAAATAAGTCATAGATGTTTATGTGGTGGTAAATCATTTCATTAAGGGTAAAATGAGTATTTTAAAGTTAAACTAGTATACGTATCCGCGCAATGCGCGAATTACAAATATATAATTCTTACTCCATATTACTTATTTCATCCAACACTTTAACATTGTTGTGACCAAATAATATTTAAAATTACTATGAAATTTAATATTGTTTTGAACAATTAATCTTCAAAAATACACTGAACACTTTGCTGTTGCCTATCCTCTACATCATAAGATTACCACATACTCTTATGCCACCATGCTAATTCTAGCTTAGATGGAGAAATTCTATTATAAGACTCTAAATAAAGTCATCAACTACCAAAAAACATGAATGGACATGCTCATGTCATATGGTATTCCTGGATCTTAAATTTTTTTAGTGCAAATCATTATGCGTTGCTTTTTATGAAAACATTACTGTATATGTAGGATTTATACCAATAAGAATATCTGTTGGCAGAACAGTTTGAATTTTTTATTGTATAATATTTTAAGAGTATCGTCCTTGTGATGAAGCTGGCCAATAAAAATTCCACAAGCCACTATAGCAAGCCAAGATGACCATCATGAAGCAATTGATTTCCCTTCTAATTCTTTTGAGGCAACTCTATATTCGAGAAAATCATTCAAAATGAAATTTTTTCTTATCTGCTCCTAACATGATCATCCATGACTATTCTGAATCCATTAGCCTTTAAATTCAATAAATAAATGTTTTGAATCTGAGCCAATATGGAGCAACCCAGAAATAAATTGTATATGAAGCAAGCAAGCATATACCTCACAATTTAATATAATAGACTGAATTACAGTAGATCAGAAAAAAGCTGAAAAGAGAATCGAATTACACAATCATTGTGATTCTAAACTCATTAATTTAGAAAAGGATGTAGCCTCATAAGATCTAAATGTCAAAAAGCATAAGTATATTATAAAATGGTAATGCAAAGGAGAATTTTGTTGCACTTATTCTGTATAGCCTCTAATTTGTTTTACTGTAGAGAACAATGCTTTTTTGACAAAGTCTCCATATCCATAACCTATATGTTGGTGTAAGGTATTCACAAAGCATGTGCCAAATTAAGAATGCCTAGACTATATTAAAAATGACTCTTAAATGACAGGGACATCCATACAAACTTAACACTGAACCAAATAAAATTTTCTTGATATTATTTGTTCAAATTTATATAGCAACATATCAATCATGATGATATTCTAAGTATCTAGCGAAGAAATTACATATAACATTTATATAAACAACAGGTTGTACTATGTAGTACTCTTTTAATGAATATAGGCTATTTAGAAAAATATCGGTATTCATAATATCTAAAGAATAGATATTTTACCTGGCAAACTATTTTAAAATCATAGTTGATAGTGGTGACTGCAGCATATCGACCCATGTGTATGTTGCAGTTTAGACTTATTTTAAAGTCAATGCCAGAAGTAATTGTAAAGGTCGAAAAGAACACTTGTAGATATTTCTCACATTAAAACATACAAATATGTCACCCTAAATTTATAATCCATATAAACAAACTAATTGAATGTCACTTTTAGGAAAAAGAATATCACTGTAGGAAGAGACTCTGGAGCTTATTGATGCAATGAACAACTTGAGAGACCTACATTGAGATCTTTGATGGCAATTTTGAATCTAAAGAACCATTTTTAAGAGATTTGCATTGCAAATTGAATAGCTAGAAATAAAGTCTATGGTTATCTACTTTGATCCAAGAAAGTACCTACCAGGTATGGCATTACCAACAATATCAATTTTTTGAGAAGTCAAAAAATCTAAAATTTCAGTTTGTCCATTATCTGAGACAACATTGAACCACAGTTTCCACACAAAGCAGTGGATTGAGCCAAGAAACTTGTTGGACTTATAAAGAAGAGAAGAAATGAGGCACCATCACTTGAGATGTCAAATTTCAAGAGACATGAATTGTGGCAATAAACTAATTTGCTTGGTACCAACTTGTGAGATTGTGGATCATTCCATTTCAATTCTAAATCTGAAATATTTTTAAAATGAGTAATGATTTATTCTGAATTTCTTCTACATCTAGTACCATCTATTCTCCAAACCCATACAAACATATCTCAATATGAAAACAAAGCAAAATATTCACCATCTTATTACTCAAAAGCTATATGAAGAGAAGGGAAACGAGAACCGCGCCATGAATATGTTGACTAAAGCTTAATAATTCATGACAGAACACTTGAATCCCTTGAAGCCTCATTACAAACATTCAGATTTTTCAATGTCATTATTAGTTTTTGTAAATTCTGGTTATAACTATTAACATTAAGTACATCACTAATTTTACTTGTTCACTTTGTCCACTAATGAGTGGTGAATTTACCACTTTTATACATCCAAAATTTGTACACACTACTATGATTTGAAGGTATAAATGAGACAAGTGTGTTATTTGAATGCACTAATATCCATATTTTACAGGTATACAGGTAATGAGAAAGAAAGATGTGGTTTTGAGATGAAAAGGAACCAACAAGAGAAGAAAAGTGCACAAGATGGGAAAACCTGCACAAAAACAAGGCTTAGTTGCCACGATCGTGGTTGAGGGACACAATTATGGCAAGTCAACTTTGGTTAGCCTTATGCGATCTCTAAATTCTAAAGGCATTCACATTATCTGCGATCGTGGACAAGCTGGTGCGATCGTGGCTTAGATGGTCTATGCCCAAGGGCAATTTGTCATTGTACACAGCCAACCCCAAATCCCTTATAATGCTAAAACCCTTTCACATTTGAGATCATACTTAGAAGAATTGAAATTTGGATAATTTATAACCCTACTAATTGGGGAAACTCTTGTGTTTGAATTTTCCGATTTGGGTTTGGTGAACTTGAAGTTAAATTAAAGAATCTACTAATTTTATATTGCCATGGATGTTTTGAATGAACCTTTTGTACATCTCTTTTCTTTAACTTTATGAGTAGATAAATTTTCTTGTTTTAGGATTATGTTGAACTAAGGTGCAATCATGTGTGGGTTGTGATGTATTTGTGTAGATTCTAGTTTATTGATGATGGATTCACTATTGCTTCCTTTAATAGGTTGGGGTTTGTTGGTGAAAACCCCAAATGCCAAAGATGGATTTGTGGGTAAAACCCCCAAGTTCTTGAAAGCTTACACTATTCCTGAAAAAAGGGATGTGGGTGAACTTTTGGAACACATATCTCTATTGAAAGAGGGATATGGATGATAAGAAAATAGTGGACAATAGTAGATGTAGTTTCCTATCTTTTCAGTATCTTAGAAATAAGGGTGAGTAGAGGGTTAGCTATGTCTTGGGCATCTTCCTAGAAATAGAGATGCCCGATTGAGGTATTAGGTGTTTTTTGTTGACACACTCGTGAGGTACCCGAGGGGGTCCATTGGTGATAATCTTGAGGTTTTGTTGACAAACTAGCCTCAAGAACTTTCAACATAGCCTTTCATGTCAGTAATAACTGGAATTTGCACCTAATCATCATGCACCCAGACATAACTTTCCCTTAGATAGACATAATTCCAAGATCTTCCTCATATTGAATTTGCAATCATGATTGTTTACATTAGTTGTTTACTTGAATAGACTTTGATAAATCCATGTTCCAAACCAACCCCTCCAATTTTAAATTATATATTTTACTTTATTTACATTACATGTATCTTTTTAGTAACTATTAACACCCGTAGGACTATAAGACAAATTCCACTCCTCGAGGACTCGACCTTAATGAAAGTTGAGATTTATTGACAACGATTATCCTCTACCAAATGCAATGGTATAAACAAATGTTAATCAAAATAGTGCTGTTGTTGGGTAGTGAAGTTTAGTTTTCACTTGTACGACATTGAGTGTTGCTTTGGGTATACCCGTTGTGGTGTGTATTTATTTTGGTTATTGTTTTTGTTTCCTTTTAGGTGATCTCCATAGTGTACATGGAACTATGAGCAACAATGTAAGTAATGTGAGGTCTTTTGACAGTCCCCTTGCTGACGAGGAGCAACTAAATAATGTTGGACGTATAATTTCCATTTGTATCTCGGCTAATCATAAGAACGGGGTCTTTCACGCCATGAGCGTTATGTTGAATATGCTCCAAATTAAGGGACTTTTTTGTGGGGCAAGCTTATGAGGACCCCAACTTCCATTAGAAAAACTTCGTAGAGGTGTATGCACCTTTTGAAAATACACAAATAACCTAAGAGTCCATCTGGTTGAGACTCTTCCCATTCTCTCTAATGGGTAAGGCAATATTATGGCTTTGATCTCTCCCGACCGGGTCAATTACTTCAAGGGATGAACTTATCATTTCTTTCCTTGATCGGTATTTCCCACCATTCAAGATGCTACAATTATGTGGTGAAATCATCAAATTTTGTCAATTGAACAGAGAACCTCTTTATGAGGCGTGGGAAAGATTCAACGAAAAGCTCATGCAATGTCCTAACCACAAAGTCCCAGTGAAGATGCTTCTCTAAATCTTCTACCGGGCCTTAGATAAACTCAACAAAACCGTAGTAGACAATGCGGCGGGGGGATTTCTTGTGAAGTTAACTTATCATGTGGCTTCAACCTTGCTTAAGAAAGTGACAAGCAAAACTGGGGGTCGCACACCTGTGATACCAAGGTACTAAAAGTCTCTCCTACTATCTTCGTTATTGATAAAGAGCAAAAGAAGAGAGATGAATAGAGGGAGGAAAACATGGAAAAAATGATGATGCAATTAGAGATTTTAACTAAGCATGTGATGGGTGATCCTATAAAAATGGTGAATTCCATGGCATCCAAGGCCTATGGTGATGAAGAGGCTAGGAGGATTGATAACGAGATTCGATATTTGGCTAACTATTTAGGGGGTTCCTGCTCGGCCTATCAAAGGGAAGGTGGGAACCAAGTTAGATGGAACGTGATCATGACCGTGATTGGAGGGACAAAGACCGAGAGTATGATCATTTAGTGCCCCCTTATGATCGAGAAAATAATAAATATGCAAATCCCATTGACCCTGACAAATACCAAACTGATGATGTCTTGGCAAGAATTTTGATAAAAGTAGAGGGAATAGATAAGATGGTACATGAATTGAAAAGAATTTTTTCATAAATCATCCAAACGATTGTGTCCCACTCTGCTTTGATTTAACAATTGGAAATGCAAATTGGTCAAATCTCCTCTCAACTAAATGCTAGACAAAAGGGGGGGCCTTCCTAGTGATACTATTGCGAACTTGAAAAATGATGCCCAAGTGTTGGCTATTTTCACTAGGAATGGTAAAACCCTTGGTGATCTTGTAGTGGATGTTGAAAAAGAAGACAATGTTGAACAAAAAAATGAGAAGATGAAACATGCGAATGATTCGAATGAGGAGGCTTCGATGTCTCAAGAAGGGAATAAAAAAGAACCAGTGTTAAATGAAGAAGTGGATGATAAAAAGAAAGACTCGAGGGTAGGTGAGAATGATGAAGTGCAAAGTGATCCAATACCAACTATGAAGGTTCCCCCTCAATTCCCTCAAAGGCTAAAAAATAAGGAGGATAATGCTAAATTCAAAATATTCATTGCTAAGCTTAGCAACCTCTCTATTAATATCCCGTTACTTAAGGTTATCCAAGAAATTTATGGATATGCCAAGCTTATGAAGAAATTGATGTTGAAAAAGAAGGTTGTTGAGGGTGACACCATTGAATTTACCCATAGGTGTAATGCTATCATGAGTAGTGCGATAGCGGAAAAGAAAGAAGATCTCAGGTTGTAATACCCCGTATTTCTCTAACTTATTTTAAATCTTAGTACATGAGTAATCCCATATAAGTTTTTTGAAATACATAGTATTTTTCAGTTTAGATCCTTCTATTGTGTAGGAAATTCAATTAGCTTCCTAACGATATAAAATTTTCCCAAATCCAATACCCGGGTGAAGAGTTAGAGCCATTTTTGTAAGACAGTGTACCACCTGGAACGTCAGTGCGTCGCAGAGCCAAGCTAAATGGCAATTGTCCTTTTCTAGTGTTCCAACGCAATTCTACCACATCGTGTTGAGTCTAAAATTCAGAATCAAAGGGCCACCACAATTCCACCACGTCACGCTAGGCCCCCAGTTCCCAATTGTCATTTGCTAGTGTCACGGCGCGATAGCGCCGCGTCACTCTAGGGCCCAAAATTGGGGTTTTCTGTGATGAATTTTTCTTTATTCCCAAGGGTATTTTGGTATTTTCCCATGGCCCTAATCATTCTAAACACGAAAATAAACCCCTAAATAACCCGTTGCCTCATTATTTCCTCACTTTCTCTCAAGAATAAAATATTCTCTCTCAAAGAGGAAAAAACCCCAGTTCAAGAAAATCAAGAACAAGACTAAGAGTTCCTCCACGAACCTTCAAGAAAGAATTTTCTAAGGTATTTTAGGTGTTCATCTATGGGTTCCTTTCACCCATAGAGTCCAAGAATCCCTTTTTAAACATACAAGATCTCAGATTTATGATTTCCATGTTTGAATTAGATTGAATTCATGTTCATGCTATTAGTTGGGTTTTAATCCATGATTTAAGTGCAAGTTTCATGAAATTGAATAGCATGTGTGATGAATATGTGATCATCTTGATAAAACCTTGCATTTACAAATTGATTAATGTGTCTATGATGTTAATTTGGTAATAATAATTGCATGTTAAACCCATGAAATTGCAAGTTTAGGCATTGTAATTGTCATACTTATGTGTTAACCATGATTATGTGCATGAAGTTGTGCTCCCCAAGTGTTTGATAGAATATCCATGTGAATAAAGTGATGAAACCATGACATGTTAGTATATGTACAAGCTTATGTCCTACATGTGTTTGATAAAATGTCTCTATAGATGAAATATGAACATTTGTACATTTTTATGCTTTGCAAGATCATGTGATGCTTTACTTTTCATGCTATCGAGTCCTAGGGGGTATTTAATACCCGTAAATTTAGCTGTTTACCTAGAGCCAGTGTCAGTTACAAAATAGTATAAGTCATGTCACGACCAGTAGTACTCTCAGTCAGTTTTAAAACTAAAAAAGCTCAGTAAACTCAGTATCAGTCCAGTCCAATTCAGTATAATTTGTTCAGTGTCTTTCAGTTGGAAGTAGGATTCAACACCGAGCGAACCCAGGGATGGGGGTATTTCTGTTAGTGTAGGATTTGACCCTTAGTTGAAATCCTTGAGTTACAGAACTATGTAGCCAGCATAGGTTGAGATGACTTCTTTCTACATAAGGGTTGACACATCTCTTATGAGTTTTCCTGCCAGTTAAGGGTTGACTAAATGTCTTTCTCGTAGTTAGGGTTAACTCACTACCATTGTTAGTACCCGTGGCACGGTACTAACACCCTTCTAACTGGGGTCATATGTTGGACCCCTATCAGCTCATATTTGGGGCATTTTAGTTAGATGATTACCTCTCACAGTTTCAGTTTCAGTCTTCAGTTTAAAGCTCAGTTCAGTTCTATAGAATCAGGACTGTCAAACACAGTTAATTAGTATCAGTAATTCAGTTATTAGTAACTTCAGATATTAGTTACTCAGTTATCAAAATGCAGTACTCAGCTATATATCTATGTATGTCCATAGTATTGTATACTCAGTGCTTTCAGTAGTATCAGTTATCCACGTACTCTTATATTCAGTTACTCTATATCATTCATTCAGTTACTGTTCATGCATATGAACCCTTGCATTTAGCCTTACCCTATCTAGCATACCAGTACATTCCACGTACTGATGCATACACTTTTTTTGCACTATGATGTCTTATATGATAGGTTCAGATGCACAGGTTCCTAATCGCGTATAGACAGATCCATATTCAACCAGCAGCAGATTTAGTAGTGAGTCCTCATCATTCGAGGATATTCTTTTATTTTATTTTATCAGTAGACCTAGTATTTTAGTAGATGGAGTTAGTTGAGGGATTGTCTTATCAGCTCCACTTTCAGACAATTCAGTTAGAGGCTTTTCAGACTAGATTAATTTTCAGACAGTATTCAATTTTACAGATTATTATTATAGTTTGATATTTTTAGCAGTATTTCAGATGTTTCAACCTTATGGCATTTCATTCTAATTCTATATTTACTTTAGTATATTATTCAGTGCTCACAGCAGATATTAAACATGGGTTAGCTTGTGGTCCTTCGGGGTCATAAGCACCGTGTAGAGTTTGGGGTACAAACTCGGGGCGTTACACATGTCCTTTACAATTCCATGCACCATCGGGACACATAAGTTTGAAAAAGTTTTATGTGACCTTAGTGCAAGTATCAATCTTATGCCCTTTTCAATATATCAGAGGCTTGTCTTGAGTACCCCTACTCCAATATCGATGAGGCTTTCAATAGAAGACTGTTCTATCAAGAAACTAGTTGGTGTCTCGTTCGGCATGCTAGTAAAGATAGATAGATTCATCCTATCAGTAGATTTCCTAGTGCTATACTGTGAGATTGACCAAGAGGTTCCTATTATCCTTGGTTGATCTTTTCTTTCTACCGGGAAAACCATAATTGATTTGGAGTTAGGTGCAATGAAGTTTAGGGTCCATGATGGTGAAGTGTCCTTTTGGGTGTTCAAAATAGAGAAACAACCCATGGAGCTTCAAGTGGTATCGGTTATAGATATTATGTATGAGAAAGTGAATAATGGTCCCTTAAGGATCCAACTTGAAAAAGATGAAGGATGTCATGCCACGATGATAACTAAGGCGCTGTGTGGGAGGTAACCCATAAATGCCATGAAAGTGGCTCGTATCCTTTATTTTTAATTTAGTAGAATAAATTTTAATTTTATGTTGATTAATCCATGCATTTGTGTCACTATGGGGTGACTGAATGAGGATGAACAAAGGAAAGTGTGAAATTTTTGTGCAGTCCACTGAACAGGGGAAAATAAGGGACCAAAAATGGCCTTTGTTATCGTGATTGTGACACCCGACCATCGCGATCGCGGTAGTCTAGTGTTTGTATTCGTGGCCAAAGCTGCTTAAATGACTATCCAAATTTCCCATTTCCCTCACACTCCTTTCTCTACTTTGCTTTCAAATTGCACTCACTCTGAGGTATCCAAAAGATTTTTGATAGTCTCTTTGCATTCTTACTCTGGTATGTGCCTTGAATTCATGCTTAAATTATTGTAGACAGTCCATAGAATGCATGAACTAGGGAAGGCCTAAACTTGTGCTTTTTATTACTAGATTGTAAATTATTTATACTCGTGTGGTGGTTCACTATTATAAATGGTGTGCACATATGTAGGGAAGTCTTGAGTACCCAAATTACGTTCAAAATTGAGAGAAATATAGTGTGCGTACCTGTTTTGATTATCTCTGATCGTGGTACACAGTTTTCATCTTATTTCTGGCGGTCTTTTGAGAATGGGTTGGGTACTAAGGTGAGTCTGAGTACTGCTTTCCATTCTTAGATGGATGGGCAAATAGAAAGAACTATTCAGACATTAGAGGATATGCTTGGGCGTGTGTGGTTGACTATGGTGGTAATTGGGCTGAGCATATACCTTTGGTAGAGTTTGCTTATAATAATAACTACCATTCTAGTATTAGTGTAATGCCTCGAGTCTGTAACTCGGACGCTACATGGTACTTACGACCCCGAAGGGCCACAAGCTAACCCATGACTGATATCTGCTGTGAGCACTGAAACATGATACTGTAATAAATGCGGGAAAATAGGCTGAAATGCCATAAGGTTCAAAATACGTAAATACTGATAAAGTGTATCAACTGAAATAATCCCCCAACTAACTCCATTTATTGAAATACTGAGTCTATTGTAATAATGAAATGAAAAAATATCCTCAAATGATGAGGACTCACTGCTAAATTTACTGCTGATTGAATTTGGATCTATCTATGCACGGTCAGGAACCTGAGTGTCCGAACCTATGATATAAGACATCATAACACAAAGAAAGAGTATGCGTTAGTACGTGTAATATACTGGTATGCTAGATGGGGTAAGGCTGAATGTAAGGGTTCATATGCATGAACAATACCTGACTGTATGATATAGAGTAATTGAACATGAGAGTACATAGATAACTGATACTACTATAAATACTGTGTATGCGCTACTGTGCACATAAATAAATACTATGACTAAGCTTATCTGAAGTTAAGTCCTGAGTTCTGATACTGAGTAACTGCTATCTGAAGTTACTGATACTGGTTGACTATAAATGACAGTCCTGATTCTATAGAACTGAACTGAGTTCTATTCTGAAGACTAAAACTGAGACTGTGGGAGGTAATTATCTAACCAATATACCCCACATAAGATAACTGAGTTGGGGTCCTATCTGTGACCCCAGTTGGAAGGGTGTCAGTACCGTGCCACGAGTAAAAACACTGTATAGCTACCCTCATCTGGCAAGTACTCTAATAAGAATGGTGGAACCCTCATCTGACAGGTTAAAACACCTCATCAACCCTCAACTGGCAGGTTTGATGTCTCAACCTACGCTGGCTACATAGTTCTGGAATGCAAGGATTACTTCTAAGGATCACACCCTCTTCTGGCAGGTGAGCCCCCATCCTTGGGTCTCGGTGCTGAATACTACTCCCAATTAAAAGACACTGAATTAAGTATACTGAACTGGATTGAACTGATACTGAGTTTACTAAATTTTACTGAGTTCTGTAACTGACTGAGTTCTACCGAGTTCTATAATTGACTGAGAGTACTACTAATCTTGATGGGACTGAGACTATTCTATAATGGACACTGGCTCTAGGTAAACAGCTAAATTATCAGGTATTAAATACCCCTAGGACTCGATAGCATGAAAAATAAATCATAGCATGATCTTGAGATATACAACAATGTACACTTGTCCATAATTCATTCATAAAGGCATTTCATCAAACACTTGTAGGGCATAAGCTTGTACATGATTGGGACCACATAATGACATGTCAAGATTACACTATCTACTTCACATAGTCATTTTACCAAACACTTGGGGAGCATGGAGTATTTCACATGATGATGGTCAACACATGTAATCATGAATACAACATTCAATTTCAAATTCAAGTGTTAAGCATGCAATTCATATAATTCACCACATAACTATCTTAATTTCATGAAAACTTATAATTAAACATGCATTGGATCCCAATTAATTTCATAATCAGGAGTACATTCAAATTCAAGCATGCAAATCATAAATCATAACTCTTGAAGTTTTTTAAAATAGATTCTTGGACTCTATGGGTGAAAGGGACCTATAGATGAATACCTAACATACCTTGGAAAGTTAATTCTTGAAGGTGCTTAAAGAAATTCTTGAGTTTTGATCTTGATTCTTGAAGTTAGGGTTTGTTTTCTTTAGAGTGAATGCCTTTGATTTGGGGAAAATTGAATAATAATGATGTAACTAGGTTAATTTGGGGTAATTTATGTGTTAAAAGTTGACTTGGATCATGGAAAAATACTCAATTACCCCTGGGAATGATTTAAAATCATTACTGAAAAATTCCCGATTTGGGCACCTAACACGACATGCCACTATCGCGCCAAGCCATTGGAAAATGACAACTGGGAATGGGGCTGGTGGCACGGCGTGGTGGAATGGTGTTGCAATACTAGATGGGACCTGGAAGTTTTGTGCGATGCGGTACAATCGCATTGCTTTACTGGAAATTGACAATTGTGGATTGGGTCCTTGGTGCGATGCTCCATTATCGCGGTACCTTACTGAAAACTGACATTTTCCATTTTGACATACTCCGCGATGCACTACTGGCCTAAATAATGGTGTTTAACGACTGAAACTTAAAATAACCCAGTTATTGGATTTCGGCAAATTTTATATTGTTGAAAAGCTAATTCAATTTTCTATGCAATGGTAGGCTCTAAGCTGAAAAATATTGAGTATTTCAAAAATTTTAAATCGGATAACTCATGAACTAAGAGCTAAGTTAATCTTGAGAAATAGGGGTATTACAATTGGAATGGACCCTTTTGATGCATTGTATGGTAGAAGGTGTAGATCTCCTATTGGGTGGTTTAAGATTAGTGAGGCGGATATGTTCGGTACGGATTTGGTTTATCAGGCCATGGAAAAGGTGAAGGTGATTTGAGATAGGCTTAAGGCTTCCTAAAGTATCCAAAAGTCCTATACAGCTGAAAGGCATAAAGCCTTGGAGTTTGAGGTTGGGGATAAAGTGTTCCTCATGGTATCTCCCATTAAAGGAGTATCGCAGTTTTGCAAAAAGGGGAAGCTCAGTCCCCGGTACATTAGACCTTATGAGTTTTTGCGGAGGGTTGGTAATGTTTTTTATGAATTGGAGTTGCCTTCTAGCTTGATCTTCATTCATTCGGTATTTCATGTTCCATATTGAGGAAATGCATTGGTGATCCATCTTCTGTGGTTTTCTTAGATGGTTTGGGTATCTCAGATTCTTTGTCTTATGAAGAGGTCTCGTTTAAAATCTTAGATTGGAAGGTTCATTGGTTACAAACCAAGGATGTGGCCTCAATTAAGGTTCTACGGTATAACCATAAGGTGAAAGAGGCTACATGTGAAGCAGAAGTGGACATGAAGTCCAAATATCTATATTTGTTCTTGGTTACGGATATTTGTATGGAAGGTATGTGTTCTTAATGTATATTTTGGTAATGCAAATGACTCTACTTGATTTCCTAGCATCTTTGTTAAAGGTTGGAGTAGAGGCATCTAAGGGGAGCAAGTAGTGTTTATGCTACCTAGTTCGTTATTCAGGGAAGAATGTTCCTAGTGGGAGAGATTGAAACACCCAGGTTTTTAGACCTTAGAAAATTTTCTTGATTTTTGGTCTCTGGGAAAGATACGACATAGGGTAACGAGTCGTACACTTAGGTACGAGTGGAATGGTCCAATCATATGCTGATCAGTGTTGGTTGGTGGTATTGGATTTGGGCTCTGAAAGGGGTACGACTTGGGTGGTACGAGTTTTATTTGTGGATACGGATCATTGGGTTCCTTCACTTAGTCTTAAACTTGGTAACTCAACTTGGATTTGAGTACGAGTGGCTAATCTTGAGCCGTAAGCTAGGGTACTAGTCGTAACATGGACTCATATGGTGGGCAGTGTTCAATTCTCTTGGGATTTTATTTTGCCAGGGTTACGGATCATGGGTACTAGTCATACACTTGGATACGATATGGTTTGGGGTGAGTCGTACCTTGGGCGGTGGTTGGTCCAAGGGAGGTGGCCTTGGGTATGAGTTGTGGTACCACTCGTACTGGAGGGTACGACTGGTGTGGGTGGTCGTACCCACCTGACGGGATTTTTGGGAGTTTAAGTGAGGGCAAACTGGATATTTCCCCACTTATCCTAATAAGGTTCCACGACTTTTAACTCACTTAAAAGGTTATTTTCTATATTATTCCATCCATTAATACTTAAAAAACACTCTTAAATTCTCTCTAAAGTTCTTGGGCAAAGGAGACTAAGGTTTCATCTAAAGGCTTAATTCACGGCTTGTGTTGGTGGTTTCTCTCCACTAACTTCTCAATTAAGGCATGTTCTCTTCCTTCATTGTTAGTTTCAACTAAAGCCATGGTTTTTTACAATGTTTTCATGGTTTGAATGTTGTATGGTTTGGGTTTTCAAATATGATTTAGGGGTTTTAGTTATAAATACTTGGTTATGGTTTCCCATGTTTTAATTATGACTTTATATGCTTTAATGATGGTTTTAAATAATTGGTTGCATAGGAACGGTTATTTGGTAATGGACTTTGGTTTTGGAAATACTATGCCCCTAATGTGTTTGATAAATCTCCTATAACAATGCTTTCACTATAATATTGGTTTTTCAATGGAACTTATGCATAGTTTAAACTTTGCAATGGAACCTTAAATTGTTTAAATGGTTTTGGAATGGCTTAAAGGAATGGTTTGGCTTAATCAATCTACTTGTGAGGTACATAGGAATCCCCCAAGTAAATCGTATAATATGATCTATGGGTACATGGAAATCTCTTGATCAATAAAAGGTTTGGCTAAGGACAATTCTTGCAAGTATTAGTCGGTATGACGATACCACTACTAATGAACATGGTTAATAAATGGTTAATGGTTCGGTTGGTTTCTTGGTAGCATTTTTAATTAGGCTTAAATGGGGGGAGGGGGGGTTGTAGTAAAACCGTGGAAGGTGGAGGTACCGGGGGGATCAAGACTGGAAACTTATATTTACCGATGTGAGGTTTGGTCTTAATGACCGTGTACATATGTCACACTATATATTTTGGGGGATGTACTAGTCATCCCGGGTTTTTATTCCCTGGTCATGTTGCTTCACACACTGGGGCCCTTTCAGTAGGGGGAGCTGGACCCATATAGCCCATGGGTAGTTTTAGGACAGGAAAGCTACACAGCCCGAGTAAAGGTTTTAAATAACATGCTAAACCCGATTCCCTTTTCCCGACATGGTTATATATAAATGTATGGTTGTATGCATTATGTTTGGTTTTACTTGTTTTTACAAATGGAATTATTTTACCCTTATCCTGAGTTCACATTAGCATTCACTTTCTAACCCCTCTTTGGGTGGCTATATACCCACGCTATGCAGGAATCAGCCATTCTACTCCTCCTGCCTAGCATTTGGATCAGCCATTGGATTGAAGTGGTAAGCTTCCATCTTTCCGGAAAGCTCCATTTCATGGATGTTATTTCATACTTTGGATTACTAATGGATATTGGTTTTGGATATGGTTGGGGGTCATGTCCCAACCGGATTTCATTACTCTTTACATTAGAGGTTTTGTGGTACTAGTACAGGTTGGTATAAGCGGGATCGGTATGGGTGTCAGCCTTAGTATTAACATTGGTATTAGGGCTGACATCATTGGGAAAAATTTCTCACTGTTCCATCATATTTCATTTTGCAATTAGTTATATTAAGCCTTGGAACCCATTTGATCATGGCCTGTTTTATGGCCTTTGATATTAGTCTTGGTTTACACTTTGGTTTGGTACTCGGTCACCGGTTTGGGATGGTTGGACTCATTTGGTTTGGTCTCAGTAATATACCTATCCCAGAGTCTTGATATGAACAATAACGCTATCTTGTGATATGTTCGGAATTCAACCAACTCAGGGTAGGCGGCTAAAGCTTGGGTTGGGTGACAGTGGTGGTCTCCGATCCCGACCGGACTTGGGATGCTCATTACTACAAGGCCCAGGGTCGGGTTAGGTCAAATACCTAATTCTCAACTATCAAAACTCCATAATAGGGAATTAGCTCTAAAAATCAAAAGAACTGCCAGGTAACCAAACTGTCAGCTCCAGCAAGTCATAAATGACTTGGAGAAGCTATGGGAAAGTTCTATATGGAGAAATAGAGTTGAATTATAGAAAATAACTTGAAGAGTCATTACAATTTAACTAACTTTATGAAGCCACTTTTAGATCATTAACTAATTTTGTGAAATACGACATAGTGAGATTATTTATTCCTCAATAATAGAGGCATGAATTTTGCCTAAATATTAGTTTCTTAAATTTAGCCAAAAAAGATATTCTCCCTCCATTTTTAATTTGTTTGCCCTACTTTTTTTTTGTTTATTTAAAAAAGAATAACTTTTTTCCTTTCAAGCAACTCTTTAATTCTAACATTCCACATGACATGCTTAAGACTACAATATTACATGACATTTAGTATTACATATCTTTAATTGAAGGCCACAAAATTCAAAAGTCTTCTTTATTTTATGAAACTCTGTATCAAATCAAAACATTTCAATCAATTTGAAATGGGGGGAGTAATCATTACTCAAAACCTTTTTTTGCGTCTTCACATGTCTCACATGAAGATGATTTACTGCAGATTCTACAACAATTCTAGACTTTAAAAGATTGACAATATAAGCTCGTGAAAAAACAATACATGATAGATATGTTAAAGTAGAGGGCCTTGTACTATTTTAGGTAGGGTATTGATGCTAACAATTCGAGCCATAACTTTACTACTCATTTATGGCATCACACGTCTCAAATATTATGATTAATATCTAGCCTTTTCTATGTTGAAAAAAAATTATTTCATTTGAAAAGTCAGAGTATTTCTATGTCTATGAGAGCTAAAGTTTGTGTATGTTCTATTATCTTTAAATTATATATGTGATCTATGAGTTAGAGGTAAAGTTTGTGCACATTTTATCATCTTCAAATTGTATTTGACGATTACACTGGATAAGTTATTATTGTTGTTAGAAATATCACTTGAAAAAACATACAAGGTATTATCTATTGAGTCTAGTTAGATCATAACTAAACTAGCTGATATTCTATAAGGAGTCTTTTCGAAGAGTTTCACATCGAGTAAAAAGTGATGGATAATCTCTGTTGACACCTAATTCTTTTCCTCCACAATTAAGTTTAATTTCGAGTTTTCTCGATTTAAAAAAAAATTACAATATTTATTTCATCCGAATAAAAGCTTTTCACAGTATTTGTCTGTGCAATTTTATCATTTTAAGTAGCGGTTATATATTATCGTATTCAATTATACGAGATTATATAATTTGGTTACTTAAATATTTATTCTATAGGATATCAAATTTTAATCGAGGATTATCTTAGAAATAAATTTAAATAATTAAAATCTTGATTTGAATATAATCTATTCTAAAAAATAATTTATTTGAATGAATATGTGTTTGATTTTATTAAATCAAGAAGCTCGAAATTGAACGAAGTATTAATTCGTATCAAATTTTTATTGATTTTAGTCAATCTATTTAATCCAATCATAATTGAAATTAATTGGCCACAATTGCAATGCAATTGACCAATTGATTTTCGATGTGGTCAGAAGTTAAATAAAAACAGACTAACTCCTAAGTTAATTGGGGTTATTTATTAAAAATTTCCAAACACACATAATCTACCCCAACCCTAATCTAATTGGGAATTATTTAAAATAATCCCCAATTCCAGCCCAATCCACTTAATGACCCACCAGTCCATTCCCTTTTTAAAATCGAGCCCAATTCATAACAATAATCAGCAACCCACCAACCACTAACCAACAGTTCCACATTAGTCCAACATTAACAACTGCCGCCCCGGCCCATACCCAATAAAATCTAACCCAGCCCGTTTCTCCTTGCCTTCTTCAGCACATCACCATGACAAAAACATATACAAACCAGGAAAAATATCGATGAATAACGACAACAATACACCACAAAATCTCAACACCTCCGGCAACCCGTCTTTGACCCAACAGAGACCCGAACTAGCTCCAATAATGGTGAGACACGACCCAGCTATGTACGCACGCATCTCACGCAATAGTTGGATGAGAAAAGGTTAAAAAATCTTCTAGAACACACCTAAGTGTCATCCTTAACGGCTAATTCCGCGAATCTCAGGTGCTATGGTGCGATTTTGTACATATTTGGATGATTTTCATTGGTTCTTTAGTACAATTTGTTTTGCCCTAATTGTATTAGTCCACCCATTTCAATTTCTCTCAAGAAATCCAAAAATTGGTACAAATTTATTAGCTAAAAATCCTATCCGAAGCTAAATTTGAGATTCCTCAAGTTTTTTATACCCAAAATACCCTTGAGAGGGTGATCCCACATCGACAGAAAAAAATCCATCCCCTAATTTGGCTTCTTATATAAAGCCCTTTGTAGAGCCAAAAGGAAGGAATCAAGAGGTAAAACACAAGTTTTGAGCATAAAATTCAGTAGATTTTTATTTTTAGTAAAAATTTTAGAAGCTATCGATTGATCGAAATCCTTGAAGAATCAATTTTCGGTGGTAGTGAAGTCCGATAGTAGCTCGAAGTTCCATTTTGCTGCTCCAAAACAGGTGATACTTCATCCCTTTTAGTTTCAGCATTCTCTTCTGTTTCCCCCATCGTTCTATAGTTATAGTAGTAATTTATTATTCTGTTGTATTGCTATGTTGTACGCTGGATTGTTCTCTGTAGATGGCTTCCATAGCCTTAGGAATTGTGTGTAATAACTGTTATGTTGTCTTGCTGGTTGGAGGTCCGCAACGTTTGTTCTGTTCTCGACTCTATGTTTTGTTGATTTTTGTTGCTTTGAGTTTACTGCTTCACGATTGATATGGTTGGGTCACTATTTTGATTCAATATTTGAAAATTTTAAGTGCTTTTTGGACCAAGATTTTATTTTTTATGCTAAAAGGGTGCTATTTTGAGAAATCTTGAATTTTCAGTTGATTTAGATTGAATGATTAGTCTCTGTAATTATTAATTTTGTAAACTATTTATACACCTTTAGCATTAGTTCTGCTTTTTCTTATTTATTTTGTGAACAAAGATTTTATTTTTATGCTGAAACTCCATTACTTATCCTTGATTGAATGATTAGTCTTTGTGATTATTGATTTTTTTTTAGACAAGCATATACTCCAAGCATTAGTTCTGCTTTTTGGTAGGGCACTTGTTGGCGAAGATTTCATTTTTATGTTAAAAATTGATTACCATTTCTAGTAAAAACAAAAGTATGTCGTGTAATAATGTGTTTTCATGAGTTGTTTAATTTTTTTTGTGCTAAAACAACAGGGTGATTTTTTTAGTGCTAGTGTGCTGTTTTGAGATATGTTGCTTCTTTTACTTTGCCATATTATCTTGTTGTGGTACTGTTTTGAGTAATCCTTTTGTTTTGGGTACTGCTTGTATAATTGATAATAACATTAGTAAAAAGATCACATGTCTCACTACTGATTCGTTTTTCTATTTTGTTCTTTTTACTTTATAAGTTACCTGCTCGTATATCCGATGTTTGCATATAAATCTTTTGTCCCAAATATTTGTTTAACTGACATGTTATTTATAAGATATTCATAGTCCTAGAGTTCATGTATTTGGATAATTTTGTAGTTTCACGTGGCTCTATGTAGTAAATGAATTACTATTTTTGTTTGTCTAAAAATGTTGTCTTTTTCATCGCATAGTTTATCTACAAGTGTAGAATCCTTGAGAACATATATTAATTCCTTCATCTTTTTCTTTGCATGAACCGAGAGTCCAAATGGACTCTTTTCCTTTGCATTTCATAATGGGCCATAAGGCCCATCTCATTGAGTTGAGCCCGAAAGAAAGCCTAATGTTAAGCGTGTGGCATATCGATACAAGGAGTCGAAAGGAGAATAATGGGCTAAAGTCCCATATTTGAAGTGGAAAAGAGGCTCGAAAGTCTCATTTTTTTTATTTTATTCATTTATTATTGTCCTTTTATTATTATTTACTTATTTCTTCATTACATTATTCATTCATTTGGGCTTCGAAGCCAAAGTTGTAAATTTAATACAGGTGGAGAAGATTTTGGGTCAACGGGCCTAAAAAAATAGTTTAGGACAGGTTACAGGTCAAGGTCCAACATTTAGATTAGGACAGGTGCAAGTGGGCCCAAAAGCCCAATTAGATTAGTACAGGGTTTATTGATTTGGGCCAAATAGCCTAAGTCTTTTACTTTCACCCCTATCCCTTGTTATGTGTTATTTGCTATTTTCGCTTAGACTTAGTTGAAATTCTCGCTAAGTCATCAATATCGGTTTTGCAAAAATCTTGAAAATAAAATTTTACCCTAATCGATTTCTTTAAAAAATCTATATTTTTCTTTTTGAAGTTAGTCAAAAAATATTTTCAAACGGTTTGGAGAACCACAAGTTAGCGGATACTCTTGGTGCCTTAACAACCTTCCAAGAGTATCAATAGGAAACGCTTACTCAGAATCTTTAAATTTAAATGATTTTTCTGTTATGGATCATTTAAAGTATCGTATAAAGGTTTTCTTAATTCCTTTTTAAATAACTTAAGTGGCGACTCAAGAAGTCAAAATTTTCGTAAAATAGAAATGACGACTCTGTTGGGGATTTTAACTAGGTTCTAACCAAATGTTCGAATTTATCATTTGACTAACTGTTTAAATTGCTTACGTGTTTATATGTTTCTATTTTGCGGAATTTAATTATTGCATCTTATAGCATAATCCCGCATTGATTTTTAAATGGTTTTGGGGTTTCGTTGATGTCCCGACCCCTGTTGTTCAACTCCAAATAATGTGTTGGAAATACGACAGTTTATTAGCACGTGAGGCATCTGATGACAGTTCATATTTCCAAACCCAAGTCGTCCTCTTGGAACCTGGTTCAAACCCACTCTAGACACCTAGGATAGAGCGAAACAAAAATCCTATTTTAGGCATAAGCATAGGGCGACCCAATACCCGAAGGGGTATTGGGCCAATTAGAAAACTTCCCATACGTCTATTGACCCCGAGTTAATTACAGACGAATCATAGAAGAAAATGTATGTTTGTTTAATCCAATTCATTAGCCTTTGGGGTAGGGAGAGACTCATCTTTGTCTGCTTTCGTGTAGGGTATGGCCCAACCACATCCTCGAGAAAAGTTCAAGATGGTTACCGGAATCGACAACTTCCTGAAACTATGGTGGGATTAAATGAGAGAACAAGAGAAAAAAATTGTTAGTACACATATCGGGCATTTGTCTTCGCTGATAGAGATGAACTCTTAGCCCAAAATGTTTCATGTGCTGATGACTTTTTGAGATGATCAAAATATGGTATTTCGCTTTGGGGATGTTGAATTGACCCCCACTATCGAAGAGGTGTTGATTTGTTATGAGAGCACTGAAATGTGTTTTAAGAGAAAAGAGACACCTGATAAGAACATTCTAGTCCCTATTGTATGGGACCGTCAAGAGATCAAGAAGGCCTTTTCAATTAATAATGACACCTAGGTAGAGGGATATGATGGGGATAACATATCTTTTTGTAAGTTGTATCACCGGTTTGGAAGGTATAATGCTTTTGAAAAGTTTGGGTATAAATTTGAATTGAAGGCAAAATGGAAGAAGACGAGAGCATTTACGTTTTCAGTAGGTTAACTTAGTACTATGGTATTCCCACAAGGGGAAAATGGAAAAATTCAACCAAGAGTTGTTACAGTGGCACACACACTCTTCTATGGAGTGGAGTACGGTTCTAAAATAGTATTCCATAACTTATCTCCCATAATTGTGGACGACTATATCAAGCTTTAGGAAGGTGTCAAGCCGAGAATCATTTCTTTCAAGGCTGCAACCTTATCTTGCAATGGTGGAAGATAATGCATTTAGTAAAAAATCCTAGAACGGTACAACCCGATCGTCAGACTAGAGGAGATCTTCTATCATTGCATGACATGTGGTTGTTCCTGCACAAGTTCAAAAGGGATGCATCTCTGAAATTTTGGTTTAAGAATTT
The DNA here is from genome assembly GCA_030864215.1 of Capsicum pubescens. Lineage (NCBI taxonomy): Eukaryota > Viridiplantae > Streptophyta > Magnoliopsida > Solanales > Solanaceae > Capsicum > Capsicum pubescens. The sequence goes on along the minus strand of CM061547.1, from coordinate 72,558,585 downwards.
TGGGAAATTAACGGATGACGACGTCCAATGGTTCATTAAATATCTTCATTCAGGAAGATACACCATTCGGGGTGCGAGTTCCCTTTTCTAGTGCTTTCAGGTCTTAGGGGGATCCGTCCTTATAATTTTGGCAGAGTTCTTAGGCAATTCGAGATCAAGCAGGAGACACCCCAAACTGCGCCTATGCTTAGATTCGTCACTGAGTATGACAAAGGCGAGTCCCCACTCAAAAACTACATGGTAGATGGATGGATAAGGAGAGGGTGGAAGAAAGTTTCTTTCTATATCGAGTATGAGCCTGAAGTCAGTGACACTTTTAAGGAGTGGTTGAAAAAGAGTCTCACCAGAACATTGATCCCGGGGCCGAATTTACCCACTCGGGTTGTTGATATAGAATCAGAGCATCAGATCCGACTCCACAGGCTTCAAGATGAATTTAAAAAAAGTGAAATCACACACCAACAAATTTATATGGAAGATGCCTTGAATATACGCATGTTGAGAGAAGAGTTGAAGCGAGCCAGACAAGAGGCTGATGATGCTAGGTAGTGTCTGATCGATTTGGATAATTGCATGGTTTCTTAGATTGAAAACATAGAAAAAATGACCTATGAGAACAAGGCGCAGTTGTGCGGGAGTCATCTAATCATCAATAGGTATCAGATATGCCAGGAGCTGAACAAGGCTAAGAAGACAAGAGTAATGGAAGGAGCATCCAGTAGCTAGTTTTCTATCCCCTGCGTGGGACCTCATTTTTCTTTCATGCTATCTCCCTTTCCCCTAAAGATTGTATCCCTCTTATGCTATCTTTTGTAGGCATTTATGCCCCTTTTAATATCTATGAAAGTTGGGGGGGATAATGGATTGGCTTTAAAAAGGGCATACACTTTCCTCAAAATTTGTTAGGCCAAAACCCTTGGCTCAAAAGGGTCACCCCAGTTAGGATATGCGTTATTATGTTTTTATGTGTTATAACGGCCTTATGTGTTTATGTGCGTTTATTTGAATAAAAGAAAAATTTATCCACTATGCTCCCGTGGATCAGTTTGGCTATGACACAAACAACTCTATGTGGTTACTTCTTGTCAAATATCTTGCATTTCTTATCACATATGGAAACTAACACATCTGCCTTTGAGTTATTTTACTCTACAGATTATAGAAAACTACTCCGTGTTGAAATAAGCTGGCAGAACATCCTAACTTCACCCGATCAAAAGCGCATAAGATCCCATCCCCCAACCACACCCGATCAAAAGCGCATAAGATCCCATCCCCCAACCATCATTCAAACATGACTGGAAGTGATGAAGAAAATGCATTGACCTTCAGGGACAATGTAATAGGAGAACAAAGTGAAATGATTGCTAAGATCATGAGAAAAATAGAAATGCTTCAGGAAGAAATGAACCGTACTAGAGATTTGGATAACCTGGCCATCACTGTCAACGCTTCTGCCCCAGGAAGACATGAGCCTCCACTCTAGATCCCTCCCCTCAGTACGCCTTCTCGGGGACCATTCAAACAATATACCATCCGTCTTTCCTCCTCAACTTTTCTAGAATGCCAATTGAGAAAGTAACCCAGATACTTACAATCTACAAAATCCATCCCTAACCCTATAAAATTTGCCTTCAAATCCACAAAATTCATTCCCGAATCCCCAAAACCACTTCCAAATCTACAAAACTCGCTCCCAAATCCATAAAATCCTTCTCTGAATCAACAAAATCTACCTCCAAATCTACAAAGTTTATTTCCAAATCCACAAAATCCCTCTCAAATCCTCCCAAACTACTCTTAAATTCCTCAAAACTCTTCCAATTTCCAAAATGTCCTCCCCACCTACCACCCAACCTTTTATCATCCTTAAAATTAAGCAACCCTTCCAAATCCTTCTTATGTCATCATATTCCCTGACATTTACAATTCCTTTCCCAGTCCTGAGATAGACCATTACGAGGAGAAGGAAAAAGAGTGGAAGACCGAGTATGAAATGAAATTGCTGGCTATGAATGAAGAGATTATGAGGATCAAGGAATCTTATGGGACAGTGAAAAATGATGGTCTAGGGTACGATGATCTATGTGTTCACCCTGGTGTAGATCTACCAGAAAGATACAAGGTCCCTAAACTTGAAGTGTTCGATGGTACTAGAAATCCAATGGCCCACCTGGAAAGGTATTTTGATCAAATGGTGGGGGTAGGAAAAAGTGAGGCGTTATTGATGTGCTTATTCAGCCGAAGCTTAAGCGGCGAAGCCTTAGATTAGTTCACATCTCAAGAACTGAAAAAATGGACTAGTTGGAGGGCATTGGCTAAAGTTTTCCTTGATAGGTTTGCATTTAACATTGAAATAATCCCTAAACGATACTCATTAGAACGGATCAAGTAGTAGAATGATGAGTGTTTTTGAGACTATGCCTTCTGTTGGATAAAAGAAGCTGCCCAAGTATAATCTCCCATGTTTGAGAATAAGATGGTGTCGATGTTCTCTCGCGCTCAGGAAGGAGAATATCATACTAGAATGATATCTGCGGTCAGGGCAACATTTGCAGATTTGGTAAAAATTAGGAAATCTCTAGAAGAAGGCATTCAAAAAGGAAAGATTGTCAAAACCCCGACATCATCTGGAACTTCTATGTTCCCAAAGAAGAAAAAAAAGATATAGGTGTGGTCTCTGCTGATTCTATTGCTGAGTTGAAGAAGAGATTCAAGCCTTGGAATATTCTCTTCTCTCTGCCGTTACTAAATTTTCAGCATCTATTCTACACCAAACCCCAGTACCAAGCTCCTCTTCTAAATATTCAATCCCAGTACCAAGATCCACTTCCAAATATTCAATCCCAATACCAAACTCCACAGCCAAATATTATACCCTAATACAAAGTTCCACAGTCGAATTATCAACCTCATGTTTAAGCTGCCTTTCTAAATAACCAAACAAATGTCCAAGTGCCTCAAAATTATTATCAAGTACCTCATCCTACTAATCAGAACCATTATAACCCCCAATGTCCAAACCTCAAAAAAATACCTTCCCAAAACTTCACGCCGCTGGATGAAAGTTGCACCCAACTCTTTGGGAGATTGAAAGATGCCGGTCATTTAAAGCCTATTCAACCAAAACTTATCAATTCCAACTCTCGATTTTATCATGCAGAACAAAATTGTGCCTATCATTTGGGAGCGGCAGGGCACAATACTGAGGATTATGTTAGTCTAAAGCACAAGATTCAACATTTGATTGACCAGAAGGTTATCAAACTTCAGTCATCGATACCAAATGTTAACAGTAATCCATTGCCTAATCATGGAAGAACTGCAGTAACATGATTGAAATAGAGGGCGAATGGGAGTCTAGCAAGACCATCACTTAGGTGAATTTAGAAAAGTTCAAAAGGACGAAAGGGTTGGAGAAGATAGAGAGAGCCGTAGCTGCCTTAAGTGTCAATGAGAAGCCCCCATTTATAGTAATGACGGCCTCGACTCAGGGGTGCACACCTCTTCCTAGGAAGGAGTTTATTGTAGTGACCGCCGCTGCCTAAGGGATGACACAGTCTGGACGATGCTACATTCCTGAAGATTTGATCAATAGGAAGGATTCACACAAAAGGCCAATCACTGAAGGGGAGGCATAGGAATTTTGGAGGCGTATGCAACTGAAAGATTACTCAATTGTCAAGCATTTAGAGAAGACTCCAGCCCAGATTTCTATTTTGGCATTATTAATGAGTTCATAATACCACCTATAATCTTTATTAAAGGTATTGGATAAAGTGTATGTTTCCGCAGGCATGAGTGTCTAGACTCTAGCTGAAATGATAGGAAATATTGTGGAAATTCATTGCATATCCTTTAGTGGGGGAAGAGTTTCCGTTTGAGGGAGTGATGCATAATAAATCCTTGCACGTCACTGTCATTTGTCGGGACTATGTGCTTAATCGGGTATTAATAGATGACAGATCTATTTTGAACATTTGTCCTCTTTCCACATTGGTTCAAATGGGCTATGATTTGGGGAAAATTTGCCAAATCCACGTAAATGATGGTATTTGATGGAGGGCAGAGAGATACCATAGGTAAAATTTATTTGTATATCCAAATGGGACCTGCTAAATTCAAGGCTAAATTTCTTCTTATGGAAATTCATCCTAGTTACAACCTGCTCTTTGGAAGACTATGGATCCATGGTGCAATGGCAGTTTCATCGACCCTTCATCTGTTATTGAAGTTTATTTGAGAGGTTCATAAAATAGTGATCCAAGGAGAAGGAAGCTACGCAAATTATCCCAATGGTTATGTGTCGGTGATTGAAGATATATCAAAGGGTAGTAGTTTTTATACAGTGGAAATTGTAAGTGCTGCGGAGAAAGATCTGACGCTCGAAGCTCCTATGTCTTCCGTCTACAAAATAATTGTGACTGTGATGTTAAAAAGTAGGTTCGAGCCTGGTCGAGTCTTGGGTAAGGATCTGGAAGGAATTATTAAGCCCATTATGTTTCCATAGAAAGCATCTAAGTATGGGTTAGTATACTAGCCAACGGAGGAGAATGAGATTGAGGATAAGTCAAAGATGAGTCTGTCTAGACCCTTGCCGTTCCTGTATCAATCACTCCCTATGCATGAGATGTCAAATGATGATGGACTTGGGGATAGGATAGGAAATCTGTTCGAGGCATGTAATGCTATACCAAAAGATTTTCTGAAATCCGATGGGGTAAAGAAGGTTGCACCAGGAGAGGCTTTGCAAATCTGGACTTCCACTCCACTCATAACTCATCGCCCATCGTGTTAGATGAAAGAGAAATTACTAGTATTTTTTAAAAATCAGTGATAATCCAAAGGAGGCCCCGTGATCCACCCTTTTATGTCTCAAAATTTCTTTTCATGTTTTGTTTCTTTCAAAAAGGCATGGGCCCATATTTGCTCGGGTCATGAGCTATAGTTTGTACTTATTTCCCAAATTTCAATGAAAAGGACTTTCTTAATTTAAGAAGATATTTTGAAATATGATTATATTATTATATTTTTTTATCTTGTTATCATCTAACTTGGTTTGTTTGTTTATTACAGTACCGGTAATTTAAAACCTGCCAATGTCTTGTCATGTCAAGGCTTAGATGGGCAAAGTGAGGGAAATGATGATGATTGGAAATAAAGTGATGAGGAGTGGTTAGTGAAAGATATGGAAGAATTTGAGAATCAAGAGAAGACCAACCTGGAGGAAACTGAAACAGTCAACCCGAGTGATCATGCTGAAATCAAAGAAATAAGTGTTAGAGTTCATTTAGCAGAAACACAAAAAAAAGAACTCATTCACTTGTTGCGGGAGTACATTGATGTATTTTCTTGGTCCTATGATGATATGCCAATATTGAGAACTAACGTTGTGTTGCATAAGTTACTGATAAATCCTGAGTTTGATCCGGTGAAGCAAAAAATATGGAAATTCAAGCCGGACATAAGTTTGAAGATCAAGGAAGAAGTGACGAAGAAAATCCAGTCTAAGGTTGTAGAGGTCACAAAATATCCGACATGGATAGCAAACATCATTCCAGTGTCGAAGAAGGATTGCAAGATTCAAATTTGTGTTGACTATAGAGATTTGAATAGAGCTAGTCCTAAAGATAATTTTCCGCTACCCAACATACACATCCTCATCAATAATTGTGTGAAGCATAAAATGCAGTCTTTCATAGGATGTTTTGCTGGGTATCATCAGATATTGATGGACAAGGATGATGAAGAAAAGATAACTTTCATCATGCCCTGGGGTGTTTATCATTACAGGTAATGTCGTTTGGTCTTAATAATGCAGGTACAACATACCTGAGGGCTATGACAATGATGATATAATTTATAAAGAGAATGAAGTGTACGTGGATGATGTAATTATTAAATCCTGCGAGAGTTTGGATCATCTGACCCATCTGGAAAAATTCTTCAACAAATTAGGAAAGTAAAATTTGAAATTGAATTCTGCTAATTGTGCTTTTGGTGTGCCAGTCGGGTAATTACTGGGGTTTATAGTCAGCAGAAGGGGCATCGATCTAGACTCGTCCAAGATCAAGACAATTCTGGATTTACCACTGCTGAGGACATAGAAAGAGATTACAAGTTTCCTGGGTCATTTGAATTGCATTAGCAGGTTTATTGCCCAGTCGACAGTCATAAGTGAGACCATTCTCAAGATGCTGAAGAAAGATGCATTGAATGAATGGACAGAAGAATGTTAGAAAGCTTTTGACAGAATTAAGGAAAATTTATCCGCTCCGCCAAAATTGATCCCACCAAGGGAAGAAAGCCAGTTGTTGCTCTATCTATCAGTCCCATAAAATGCTTTTGGGTGTTTCCTCGGGGAACATAATCAGACCGGTAAGAAAGAGAAAGCCATGTACTATTTGAGTATAAAGTTTACGCCGTACAAGGTTCATAACACTTTTGTAGAAAGAAAGTGTTGTGACTTGACCTGGGCCACACAAAAGTTGAGGCATTATTTATCCTCATATACAACATATCTCATTTCCATAATGAACCCATTGAAGTATATATTCCAGAAAGCCATGTCTACGAGGAAGTTAGCTAAGTGGAAAATATTGCTGAGTGAGTTCAACATTGTGTATGTGACTCAAAAGGCAATCAAGGGGCAAGCCTTAGAAGATCATTTGACAGAGAATCCAATTCATGATGAATATAAGTCACTTCGAACTTACTTCCTAGATGGGGAGATTTTATTCGTGGGAGAATACATTGTAGAAATTTACCTCAGATGGAGGCTATTCTTTGTTGGAGCGGTCAACTTCAAAGGTTAAGGAATCAGAGTAGTTTTAGTGTCAGAAATAGGCTAACACTATCTAGTAAATACTATGTAGCATTTCTCATGCACCAATAACATGGCCGAATATGAGACTTGCATCCTAGGTCTCAAACTGGAACTTGATATGGGTGTTCGTGAATTACTAGTCATCAGAGACTCCGATTTACTGATTCACCAGGTACGGGGAGATTGGGAGGTGAAGAACTCCAAGATTACTCCTTACATTGAGCTGGTGCAAGAATTATATGGAAGATTCAAGGAAGTTAATTTCATAAATATCCTAAGGATACATAATGAGTTTGTTGATGCTTTGACCACTATATCCTCCATGATTCAGCACCCACAGAGTTACATTGATCATTTGGAAATAAGCTTGAGGGAACAACCCGCACATTATGTGTACGTCGAAGAGGAGCCTGACGAAAAGCCATGGTACTATGATATTAAAAGGTATTTAGAATCCGGGATATATCCTGAAGAAGCCAGCAATAATCAGAAGAAGACAATCCGACGTTTGGCAAAAAATTATTTTTCAAGTGGAGAAATTCTTTTTTAGAGGACTCCAGATCTAGGATTCTTAAGATGTGTTGATGCTGCGGAAGCCAATAAATTAACAAAGAAAGTACACGCTCGAGTTTGTGGGCCCCACATGAACGGGTTTACCCTTGCTAGAAAGATCCTGAGAACTGGTTACTTTTGGATGACTATGGAAAATGATTGTAGCAAGTACGTGCAAAAATACCAAAAATGCCAGATACATGGAGATTTGATTCGACTACTGTAAGACTCCGCAAAGTTTCTATCTTAATTCAGTCCTTTAAGTTTGTCAAGGGGTCCCAGACTTAGAATATTTAGCTAAGTATTTTGATTTAGTTATAGTTTTAGCCGTTGGAAGTTAGCGCTCTTACTTCGCGACCTTAATTTCCTTTAAATGTCTATATTTGAGTTAATTCGTGATCAGGAAGGTCAATAGGTGAACCCAGGCAAGTTTTGGATTTTTCGAACTTCGTTTGAAGCTCCCTTGGAATCCCAAAACATGAGCTAGCGCGATCATTGCACGTCGTGTCAACTATCGCATTGGTTAATATTTTCTCCAGCTACCAGCATCAAATTTCAGTAATTCGATGCTAACTTGGTGCGATGCATTGGATATTGCATCGATGGTCGCATCGACCTGCGCATCGGTAACCCAGTTTTCAGTCATTTAAAAACCGCGTCTCAAGGGGTAATTCGGTCTTTTTCCCATGCCCTTCATCCCCCATAACATGAAATTTAGCCCCTTTAGAGGCATAATACAATCATTATTCATAAAATCCTCAAGAACAAAACCCTAGGGCTATAAATCCAAGAATAAAATTCAAGAGATTTCACCATCAATCTTTCCAAAGTCAAGCAATAAGGTATGTAAAGTGTTCATCCAAGGGTCCCTTCCATCCTTGGAGTTCAAGAAACTTCTTTTAAAAATATAAGTTGTGATGTCCATGTTGTGGGTTTGAATGTAATCATGTTGGTTTTGTGATTTGTAGTTCAAGTTGAAATCTTTAATGTATTTCGTGATATTATGGTGGCATGTAAGTTGAATTTTGATTATCTTATGTAGAAACCCCTAAATTATGAATTAATATGGTAGTCATGGTGTATTAGCGTTGTTGTTCACGCCCAAGTATAAAGCTATTCCTTGTACGTGTTTGATGGAATGTTCATGAGATTAGTTTAATGAAATTATGACATGTTAGCATGCATTCCTATTTATGTGCAAGTTTACGACCAAGTGCTTGATGAAATGCCTCATAAATTGTATTGTGAGTTATTGACTATTGTCAAGTATTCAAGAATTGTCATGTCTTATTATCTTTATGCTATCGAGTCCTAGGGGTATCTAATACCCGACAAATTAGTTGTATGCCTAGAGCCAGTGTCAGTTACAGAATCTATCTCATTCATGTCACGATCAGTAGTACTCTCAGCCAGTCTCAGAATTTAGGAAAACCCTATAGTATTTAGTTCAGACCTCTATAAACTCAGTTATCAATAGAATTCAGTAGTATTCCATTAGTCAACGGAACTCAGTAAACTCAGTCCAGTTCAGTCCAGTATACTCAGTTTAGTGTCTATTCAGTTAGGAGTAGTATTCAACACCGAGTAAACCTAAGGGTAAGGGATCACCTTCCAGGAGAGAGTGTGATCCTTAGAAGTAGTCCTTGTGTACCAGAACTACAAAGCCAGTGCAGGTTGAGACATAATACCTACCAGATGAGGGTTGATGAGGTGGCTTAACCTGTCAGTTGAGGATTCCACCATTCTGATTAGAGTACCTGACAGATGAGGGTAACTCTCAGCTTGTCCCTACCCGTGGCATGGTATTGACCCCTTCCAACTAGAGTTACAGGTTGGACCCCAAATCAGATAAAAAGGGGTATGTCGGTTCGATGATTACCTCTCAAAGTCTCAGTCTCAGTCATTAATAAAGAACTTATATAGTTTAACAGATTTTAGGGCTGTTAGATACAGTCACTCAGCTCAGTATGGAACTCAGCTAGTTCCATCAGAATTAGGACTGTCAGAAATAGTCACTTAGTAATAGTATATCAGTTATCAGTAATCCATGTTACCAGTAAACCCAGTATCCAGTATTATTATGACTTCAGTTACAGCTTCTGTATTCATGCATGTATTTTTCACTCAGCCATGTTCATGTTATTCAGTTTGTTATAGTTCATGCATGTGAATGCTTGCATTCATCCTACCTTACTTTGCATACCAGTACATTCACACGTACTGACACATACTTTTCTATTATGCTATGGTGTTTTATACCATAGGTTCAGATGCTCAGATTTCTGATCACGTGTAGATAGATTCAGATTTAGCCAGCAGCAGTAGACTAGTAGTGAGTCCTCATCATTCGAGGATATTATTTTATTTTATTATCTCATACATTCATTATTTCAGTAGAAGGAGTTAGTTGGGGAGTTGTCCTAGCAACTCCACAGTTTAGATCGTTCAGTTAGAGGCTATTTAGACTAGATGTTCAGAGAGTTGTTCAGTTTGGTGTTAAGATAACTTACTTCAGTTATTTGGACCTTATGGCATTTCAGCCCATTATTCCACATTATACAGTATTATTACTTAGTTATTGCAGCAGGTACTAGTCATGGGTTAGCTTATGGTCCTTCGGGATTATGAGCACCGTGTAGCGTTTGGGGTACAGACTCGGGGCATTAAAAATTTAGTATCAGAGCATAAGGTTCAACAGAGTCCTAGGAAGTCTGAAAGTCGCATCTAGTAGAGTTTTGTGCATGGGTGTGTAGCACGCCATACTTTTGGACAGAAGGCTACGAGATATTTTAGGAATAGTTTCCTTTTTTCAGTATTCATACCGTGTGAGTGAGAATGAGCTCCAGATAAACTCTCTTTTAATCCAAGTTTCTCTTCCATCTACAAAAAATGCCCCCAAAGAGGACTCAAGGAAGAGGAATGGGATATCAATCAGCCCCTCAGCCCGAGCAGCTAAATCCTTTGGGTGAGCATGTCTCCCATGCTAAGTTATAAGAAGCTTTCATCATCCTAGATCATTCAGTTTCTGCTATGAATGAACATCCAACTGCCCTTCTGGTAAATCCAGTGGCCAATACTGTAGCAGCCAGGATTCGAGACTTCACTCGAATGAACCCTCCGTCTTTCACAGGGTCTAAGTCAGATGAGAATCCTCAGGAATTCCTTGATCAGGTGTAGAAGGTTATAGATATTATGGGGGTGACAACTAGTGAGAGTGCTGAGCTAGCTATATATCAGTTACAGGATGTGGCTCTCACTTGGTTCAAACAGTGGAAAACAGATAGGGCCATAGATGTAGGGCCCATAGAGTGGGAGGAGTTTGCCAATGCTTTTCTTGATATATTATTTCCCCTAGATCTGAGAGAAGCTAAGGTATTAGAGTTTATTAATATATAGCTGCGCAATATGATAGTAAAAGAGTATTCTCTCAAGTTTACTCAATTAGCAAGATATGCTCCTTACGTGGTGGCAGATAGCAGATCTCGAATGAGAAAATTTGTGTCTGGAGTGAATAATAGTGTGGGTAAAGAGTGTAGGGCCACAATATTGATCAGTGAGATGGACTTGGCTAGGCTGATAATCCATGCTCAGTAGATAGAGGAGCAGAAGAATAAGGAGAGAGAAAAGCAGAATAAGAAAGCTAGAATGGGTAGCTTCCACTTTACTTAGCCTAAGTTAGAGGGTGGGAACCATTCTTAGTTCCGCTCGAAATCTTCAGTTCCAGCTCTATCCTCAGTCAGTGCTCCAGTGTCGAAATTCAAAGACGATAATAGAGATAGGGCATCAGGCCCTAAACCTCAGGACAATGTTAGCAAAGCCCAATCCAATCCTCTTTGTCAGACTTACGGCAAGAACCATCAGGGTGTCTTTAGGGATGACAGTGATGTGTGTTTTGGATCTGGCAAGTCGAGCACAAGAGTCAGAGATTGGCCTCAGTCAGGTTTCCAGGGTCAGTATAACTGTCCTTCAGCTCAGTATGGTCGCCCGAATCTGCAGGGTGCCGCATCCAGTGCCTCTAGTGGGAAGCACCCATATAGACTTTATGTTCTTCAGTCCTGACAAGATCAAGAAAATTCTCCTGATGTGGTTACTGATAAGTTACAAATCTTTCATATCCATGTTTATGCTTTGCTAGATCTAGGAGCTTTTTTGTCTTTTGTTACTTCTTATATAGCAGTTGATTTCGGAGTTAGTCCCAAAATTCTAGCAAATCCTTTCTCAGTCTCTACCCCAGTGGATAAATCTATCGTAGTTCGATGGTTATACAGGAACTGTCCGGTTATGATATCTCAGAAAGTCACTTCAGCAGACTTAGTCAAATTAAAGATGACCAATTTTAATGTCATTCTCGGCATGATTGACTTCATTCCTTCTATGCCTTAGTCAACTATAGAAATAGAATTGTCCAGTTATAGTTTCTAAATGAACCTGTCCTAGAGTGGAAAGGTAGTACTTCAGCCTTCAAGGGTCAGCTTGTTTCCTACCTAAGGGCAAGAAAAATGATATCTGAGGGATGCATCTATCATCTTGTGTGAGTCAGAGACTCTAGTTCATAAACTCCAAATCTTGATTCATTTCTAGTGGTGAATAAATATTCAGATGTGTTTCCCGAAGATCTTCTCGGGGTTCCTCCTGAATGGGAGATTGACTTCAGAATAGACCTTTTTCTGAACACTCAACCCATATCTATTCCACTATACAGAATGGCACTGGCAGAACTCAGAGAATTGAAAGAATAGTTGAAGGATCTCTTAGGAAATGGATTCATCAAACCCAGTGTGTCCCCGTGGGGTGTGCCAGTTTTATTCATGAGTAAGAAAGACAGTTCTCTCAAAATGTGCATAGTGTACCGTCAGCTCAATAAGGTCACAGTTAAGAACAAGTATCCCCTTCCCAAAATTGATGACTTATTTGACCAACTTCAAGGAGCCAGTTACTTCTCTAAGATAGACCTCAGATCAGGCTATCATCAGCTTAGAGTCGGAGAATGTGACATCTAAAAAATAACTTTCAGAACTCGGTTGGTCACTTTGAATTAGCCCAGACCTATCTCTCCATCAGATATCAGGAGTTTCTTGGGTTTGGCTGGCTATTACAGGTGATTTATTGAGGGATTTTCATTAATTGCATCCCTTATGTCCAGATTGACACAGAAGAAAGTCAAATTTCAGTGGTCAAATTCATGCAAGAAGAGTTTTCAGGAGTTGAAGAGTCGGCTCACCTCAACTCATATTTTGACTCTTCTAGATGGTTCGGATGGGTTTGTGGTATACTGTGATGCATCCAGAGTAGGTTTGGGTTGTGTCCTCATGTAGCATGGTAAGGTTATAGCCTATTCTTCGAGATAGATTAAACCCCATGAGAAGAATAATCTGACTCATGACCTCGAGTTAGCAACAATAGTGTTTTCCTAATAGATTTGGAAACACTACTTGTATGGGGTGCATGTAGATGTGTTCACAGATCACAAAAACCTTCAGTATGTGTTTTCTAAGAAATACTTAAACCTCCATCAGATAAAGTGGTTGGAGTTGTTGAAAGTCTATGATATTAGTATTCTGTATCACTCGGGAAAGGCCAATATAGTGGCTGATGCACTCAGTAGACTGTCTATGGGTAGTGTTGCTCATGTTAAGGATAGTAAGAAGAAGCTAGTTCAGGAAGTTCATCAGCTTACCCGACTAGGTGTCCGCTTAGATGATTCAGCAGAAGGTAGTGTGTGGGTTTAGAACAGTTCATAATTATCTATAGTTTCTGAAGTAAAGGAAAAATAGGATAGATATCCCAGTTTAATCAAGTTGAAAAGGTCAGTCAGAGAGTAGAAAGTTGATAACGCTCAAATTACACTCTTGAATGGGTGTAAGCGATCGTTGTCAATATAAAACCCAACTAGGTTGGGGTCGAATCCCATAGGAAATATGGTGTGAACTCAAGTTGTTTATGATTTAACCACTGATAGTTTAATGTTTCCTGAAATGGGGGGTTTAGGTTTAACAAGTTGTTGTTTGTCACTTTATTTTTGGTGTTTGTAAATCAAGAGTTTATGAAATAACCAGAATTATGATCACTAGGGCTTCCGGTACATGACAGATGCTAAAAGTAGTTCAAGATTCTCACGGTGGGTAGGATAACAAGCTATCTTTATCGAAGTTATGCTTAAATGTCTCTCGACCTACTTAAGCGTTTAATTCCCTAATCCTCTCGAACTTAGGGAATTTCTATTTACTGCCCAGATTTTACCTCTGGTTAACCAACCTTGTTACAACGCTGATTATTAAATGAAGTATTTCTGAGTCCCTGTTGATAATTCACTTCCTACTATATTTGATTTCTTTCTCAAGCAAATCAAAGAAGGTGTGTCTACTGTTTGTAACCAACAAACGTTAATTAAAACTTCAGAATTATCAAGAAATCTTGCCACCTTTTGAATCTTGAATACTTAGCACCTCATCAAGACCTAACACTAGATCCCATAACTCAGGTTAATGGAGTTTAGCCACTCATGATGTAACGAACGAAACACATAATTTAATTCATGATTTGTAAGATAAACTTACAAAGATGAATAATAACTAGTGAATTGCAGATTATATCACAAAGGAAAAATCCCAAAATACTGATAATAATCTCTCAAAAATAGTTGTGTTGTTAAAGTCAAGAAGTAAAGAGAGAAAATATCAAAATATGCTGTCCAAAAATCAAGGTGTCGACCTTGTTCGGAATAATAATAATAATGTCTAGAAAACCCTAAAACAAAGCTTTAAATAGTTTACCCTAAATAAGGAAACAAATTAATAAAAATTAGAAATCCTTTGGATTAGCCGACGACATTTGTGATAGCTTATCAGGAAGCTGACGACTTATCACAAATGTCGTCAGCTTCTTTAGTTTTGGCTCTTCCTACTTAAGGCTGACGACAAACTTGATAACCTATCAGCTACGTGATGTCCTATCTCAAAATGTTGTCAAGGCTTTGCTTCAGTTCTCCTTGGCTGCCTTAGGCTGACGACATTCTTGATAACTTATCAGACCCTTGATGGCTTATCACAAAATGTCATCAAAACTTCCACTTTAGGCCAATTCTCTGTGTACTGATGATGACCAACCAAATAGCTTATCAAAGGGCTGATGACTTATTAAAAATGGCGTTATCCACACTTGTCTTCAGATTTCTTCAATCTTTGCTTCATTTCATGTTGGTTCTCTATCATATCAGCTTAAACTGCAAAATCAAACATAAACTAATAAAAAATAACTAAAGTTGCTCAAGACCTTGCAATTATTTAGAGTTAAAAGCCTCAAATATGTTAGCATATGCTCACACATCAACACCCTCAACTTAAAACAATTGCTTGTCCTCAAGCAACCAAAACATAACTAAGAGAATATAAAGTACAATTTGGCAGCTAACTACTCATATTAGTTCAGAATAATTTCACCATCTCCAAGGTCAGTCAATTTAAAAATCACTGTTGATGTTTTGAAGAACAACCATGCAACTAACAATCATTAAGATACGGCAAAAATTCAGCAATAACAATCATGCCATACCAAGATCACACTATCTGAATAAGTCAGTGTCTTAGCAACATACCTAATGTGTCCTCACAATAAAGAAATCCCTTTTTTTACTTATATCAGAATTCACATACATAAACATAGGGATAATCACAAGTCTCACTTTCAGAATGAAGTTCCAAACACTACATGTCAAATGCCATAGGCTTGCCCTTATAGTCAGTACCCAAATCTTCAGGTAGGTCAGTTAGGATCACTTTAGGGCTTTTCTTAGGTTTGTAATGTAGGCTAGGGGCTGGTATGTTATTCATGGATATTTTAGAGTGACTCTGCCTCCTTGACACTACACTAAACTCTTAGGGTTTCACTTCTCAACCTTCTTTTCTTCCTCTTCTTTTATTGATCACACATGCTCAAGATGGATGCGATCTTTTAAATCATCATATTATTTTTTAATCTTATTTAACACAACTTTCTCTTTTCTTATTCCTCTTTCACCGCACCTAACTTTTTATTATTTTCTCTTATTCTACCTCTCTTTATGCTTATTTTGCATCATGCAACCCTATGATAGCCACCCTCAACTTAGGCTATTTGCTTAAGTCATGGTGCACAGTATCCAAGGAGGACCAGGGCCAAAACAGGTTCATTGTGAGGTAAACGGGAAGATGAGAGGTTTCACAGAAAGAAACAGGCATATAGGCTTAAATCAAGGATCAAGGGATATTATTCACATTGGGAAGGTCATTTAGGATGAAAGTGGGTTACAATAAAAACTGGCCTATGATCCTTTCCTAACCCCTATCCTACAACCTAGGCAGGACTAACAGGGTAAGTTCTAGATTCGGCATACAGTAGGAGCTGAGTAAGACCTCACACACATATGGCATATAAGTACATCGCATATCACTACTTATCCTATTCATGCAATTTGTTCAGCAAAAATTATCAAGTCACCAGACTAATGCCAAAAAAAGATGCACCATAGTCACAGATGAATGTAATTCACAGTTATAAACTCAGATCAATGGAGAGGTGCTAAAAAGTCAAAAAACAAGATAACTACCTCAAGTACCTGTATTACTCCTAATTATCTACCAAAAATTCTTACAACAACATCCTACCCTACACCCTCAACTTAAAGTATTAAATAAAATAAACCCAAAGTTTAGGGCATACCTGGAGTGACTCAAGATCGGGGGTCATGGGTTTCTGACCCTGCTGCTACATCATCTGCTACCTTCTCTCCATCAGGAGCTTCTGGCCTTGCAGTGGTAGGGGTCTGCTAGATGAGTCACCTGCAGCCCTGGATTTTAAAGCCTCCTCCCATCTCTCATTGTCTGCTAGGGACTCCATTCTTGCTTTCTTCAACTCCTCTTTTTTGGCCTTCCTTTTTGCATTTTTTTCACTCTTCTTTCTTCCTCACTGTCAGGATCTTCTCTCTTATCTTTGCCCTTCTGCTCCCCCTTCTTATTATTTTTCTTTAGTGAATCTCCAGTAAGGTCAAGCATTGGAATTTCTTACTCATATTCATGCATAGACGGATCTGTAGGCACCATAAATTGGTGCTGCTACAACACCCCGACATCTGCCTTTACCTTTTTGAAGGCCGCTCCGAATTTAGCAAGATCAGCCCCTGATATTTTTTTTACCCGTGCATCAAATCAGTTTTCTAAATCTACAACCCGTCCAGGCAAAGTCAAAAAAGGCTCAAGGGAAGCCTTGATTCTCTTGTCTACGGCAACGACAAACTATTTGGCAAAAGTATGTAGCTGTGCCTCACACCATTTGGCTTGTTTGGACACTTTTTTGATATCGATCTGATGAAATGCAAATCCTACTGATGCTGTAGGAGCCGAGAGATTGGGTTCATTCTCAGGCACTGAACATGCTTGTGTTGAACTAGCATCTGTAACTGGAGGGTCTTCTTCTACCTCTACACTTCTATCAAGTCTTAGTTCTGGCTGATTTTTATCATACCGTATGGGATTGTGGGTCTTTTGGGAAGGAATGTCATTATCAACCCCTGCAATCTCTGGTATATTAGCTTCTCGGCACAACTCTGTGATAAGACAACGCAAAGGATAAGCAGTGTCGGTTCTTGACATTCTTATCTTCATCTCATCATCAATGATTTCCCTAAAATTAAGGGGGAGCTTCTGCACCATGATTTCTACTAGGATAGCTCGGTTGTCACCCATACTGTTTTCTCCATCAGTGGGAATCATCCAGATACGCACTACACCCAAGCAAAACTTTACCTCTTGAGTCAAAGAGAACTTATATATTCTCTTATTTGGGTCGGTCACCCATGCTGGTTCCCCTTCGTCTATGATGTTGGCCAATCACAGATGTTGATTTACTTGATTCTTAATCCGAGCATAAAATGATGGTGAAGTGGCCTGAGGAGTGAATTTGGGGACATTCAAGAACCTGTTGATGGTTCTGATTGAGATATCAACCCTTAAGCCCCTTACCTAAACTCTATCCAACAGGGGCTGGTCTACAACTCTTTTTCCTGACCTACACATATTTTCCAACTGAACCTGGTAGTTCACGTAAAACTCTCAGACCAGTGTAGGGGAAAATAATCTTCCCCCTTTTGTAGTCCATCCCAAGCCGTACTCTTGGAACTTCCGTTCCACTTCAGGATACATATGCAGACCTTTGGTGATAATCCTCTTTTCTTACTGAATCGGACTTTTAGTCCTTCTTATATCAGTTCTGCGGAGCCCTGCAGTGAAGATGCCCTCTGCCTTGGGAATTTTCTATCTAATATTATCTCGAACTTCAGGGTTTTTACATTTGATAAGTGTTCCCTAAATTGGAGACTCTTCATCATCTTGTTGTTCAGCGGAAGGGGGTTCAGGTGTTGTTCCCTCAGACTCAGGCTCCTCAGACCCTTCATGTTCTTCCTCTTCAGATTCAGCATGTTCAAACTCATCCTGCTCATCTTCAGAATGTTCAGATGCGTCCTGCTCAGAAGCAGTTATTATTTCAGTGTCCTCACTATCCTCCACCTCAACTGGTGGGGGTAGTGGAGGCTGGTTAGGGATTTGTTTCTTCTTTTGCTTCCTGATCATAGGTTCTTCCTCTTCATAATCAGACTCCTCATCGATGAGTCTCCGGCGTACACTTTTCTATTGTTCCTTCTTTGTAAGCATGGGGATCTTTCCTTTGGGTGCCATTATAGGGTTCCTATAGCAATAGAAAAACCCTTAGTCAATCCTCAAGAGCTTAAACACAAACACATTAATAATTTAAGCTTCACATCCTTTTCAAAGGCTCATTCATGCTTCAGGATCTAGGTGTGACGACATTACTTGATAAGCCATCACGACTGTGATAGCTTATCATAATTGTCGTCCGCCTTAGAGAGAACCTGTGAAACTTTATCAACTTCTGACGCCATTTCTGATAAGTCGTCACAGTTGTGATAGATTAACATGAATGTCGTCAACTCTTATTAGAACCCCACTTTTGATTTTAACTCAATTTTTGGTCCCATTATTTCTCAAAATCCACTTGAGTTCTGATTTGTGAGCTGAATTTTAAGCCTTAGGCTTGCACAACAAACCCTAGTTCCGAATATCAGCCCCTTTTCCAGTTAAAATTGGTTAAAGTCTCTTGGGAACTTGGGTTGTCATCAATCTATCCCTTACCACTTGAAAAGAAAAGTCAAATTTAGAGCATACCTGATGGGAGCCTTCAATGTGATTACACACACAAGAGGAAGTAGGAAGAAATTCTTGATTTTAATTGCAAATCCACGCACAAGGAAACTTGCTTTTTATTTTACTTGGAATTTTTTTTGAATAAGGAAATAAAATACTCTAAATATTGAAGGGAAATAACTTAAAAGGATATAAGAACAAACGAGAAGGTGGAAAGGTTCGACTGGGCCCGGGTTGGATCTTTATAATTGGCCCATATTTGGTTGTTAAGTACTTTCTGACGACATCTTATGACGTCTTGTCACAGGTGTGATGACCTATCACGGATGTCATCAGACTTAACAGAACTTCAATTCAAAATTGGCCTCTTTGATGACAATTCTGATAGCTTATCACAGTTTTGACGATTTATCATAAATGCCGTCAGGACTTTTTCTGCTGATTTCATCAGTTTTCCACCTTCTGTGAACTAAATCCTAACTACAAAAATAAATACTTCACTGGAATAAAATTTTTTGCATTGCCTCCCAATAGCGCATGATTTACTATCGCGACACGACTTGGTTATCTTGACTACTCAGACTTCTCCAAGACAACCTGTTGATACCCCTTTATCATCTTCATAGAATACATCAACGATTGAGAAAAAACCCATCTATTTTTGCTGAGTCATGGATGAGTGTATCTTGAAGCATGATTTTTTATCATTTAGCCTGAACTTCAGCCCATTCAGCTCCATGTCTACGATCACTCTCCCGGTTGCAAGGAATGGTCTACCCAAGAAGATGGGCACTTCAAAGTCCACCTCACAATCTAGGACTACAAAATCAGTAGGCAGAATAAAATCAGTTACCTTTACTAAATCATCGTGTAATATGCCCACAGGCTGCTTCACAGACCTATCTGCCATCACCAACTACATATTTGTTGGGGTAGGATTCCCCAAACCCACTTTTTTGTACACAACAAGTGGAATTAGGTTTATATTGGCTCCCATATTGCATAATGCTTTGGTGAATTTTAGGGAACCAATAGTACACGAAATGGTAAATGCTCCCGGGTCTGCCTTTTTCTGCACTAAAGACCTTGTAGAGATAGCGCCATAATGGAGAAGATTGTCCTCCCATTTCTTGGTCACAAGGTCTTTCATGAACTTTGTGTATCTTGGTATTTGCTCAAGTTCCTCAACCAAAGGCATATTTATCGTCAATTGCTTGAGCATTGCCAGGAATTTGCTGAATTTTGCATCATCAGCCTTCTTCTTCAATCGTTGAGGAAAGGAAGGTGGTGGTCTTGGGATAGTTTTCAACACCACTTTCTTTTCCTTCTTCAAAGTATTAACAGAACTATCCAGCTTCTCAGACTCCACTGGATTGCTTTCATCAGATTCATCAACAACTACCTCACCATCTACAGATTTGTCCATAGAAGGGCCAGGTAATATCTTACCAATCCTAGTGGTAATTTCCATACATGGGCCATCATTCTGCGAATTCTGAACTATATTGCTTGGTAACGTTCCGCTCTTTCTCTGGTTGAATGCAACAGAAAGTTGGCTCATCTGCTGCTCCAACTATTTAATGGTAGTGGAGTGTGAGTGCACCAACTGACAGATGGATGTCAGATCGGTCTTCATGGTGGTTACACCAGAGTTGGTGGCCTCAACTCCCTTCAATAATTTCTCCATCATGTCCTCCATGGACATCTTTCCAGAGCTAGTTGCAACAACTTCCCAATTTCCAGAAGGAACATATAAACCACTTCTGTCATTATTGCTTCTCCAGTTTCCTTGCTCCCTGTCTTTGTAACTAGGCTTGTCATAAATGTTCCGACCTTGATTCCCTTGGCTATTGCCTTGGAAACCCCCCTGATTATTAACATAATTCGCCTTTTCTTCAGGCTCCACATCCACTCGGTCTTGAGAGTTACAACTTTTACTTTCTCAGTCTTCCCTGACAAAAGTGCTTGGTGAGCAAGTCCATCTGAGTCTTTAGATGGGCCATGTCTTGATCCCACTCCTCATCTCTCCTACGCTGTTTAGCAGACATACCAATAAAAATAGTGAGGCTTGCTACCACAGAATCCCTGGTATGCCAAGCCCGAATCTGTTTGGTCATCCTATTTAGCATATCTGAGGCATCTTGAAAAGACAGGTCAACAAATGAACCACCAACAGCATTATCTACAATTATCTTTGTTATAGAGTTTAGGGCACTGTATAAAGTCTCCATCAAGTGTAGGTCTGTCATATTATGGATCGGACACTGTTTGAGCTTCTTCTTGAATCTCTCCCAAGTATCATGCAAAGCTTCAGTAAGGAGCTATCTAAAATTGTTGATTTTATCCCTCAACTGTACCCTCCTGGAGGGTGGAAAAAACCATTGTAGGAACACTTCTTTTAATTGCCTCCAGTGGGTGATGGAATCAGGCGTAAGCTCATTCATCCATAATGTTGCCTCCCCAAACAGAGACAACGCAAACAACCTCAATCGAATAGAGTTCTGTCCCACTCCTAGGTTATTAAAAGATTTGCAAATGGTGACAAAATTCACCAGATGCAAGTTTGGATCATCCTCAGGAAGGCCACCAAACAACCCCTTCAGATTAAGGAGTTAGATCATAGTACGCATAATGTTGAACTTGGCTCCAGGTGCCAACGATGGAGGAATAATTGCACCCGTTGCACCTTCCCCGTCCATGCTATTATCATCATCATTTAGATCATATTGGACCGGATGGTACTCTTGTATTCTTTGGAATGAACAGTTCTGGTTAAAATTACTGGCACTTGTGCAGCTATCTGCTCCACACGCCTTGGGTTACCAGGATTCAATAACTCTTCGTCCCTCAAATCTTTGTCCTCAGGGTTTAGATGTCGTGTATGTTGCCCTATATTTTGCACATTCACCCAAGCTCTAGCTAAGGCTGCCAGTCTGTCAGCCTCTTGCTGTTCTGCCATTCTTCCTATTCATTGTGGTTCCGAATTTAGTGGTAATAATATTTCTCCGGAACTTCTAGTGCTTGGCATACACTATAAAATCCTACAAATAAACAAAAACAACAAATAACTGTAAATCTAGGAAACTTAACTAATAGTCAATTAGCGCATACAAACTTCAGCTTACAACCGTATTCCTCGGTAAGTGCGCCATTTTTTATAACACTCAAATTACTCTCTTGAATGGATGTAAGCAATCGTTGTCAATATAAAACCCAACTAGGTTGGGGTTGAATCCCATAGGGAATATGGTGTGAACTCAAGTTGTTTATGATTTAATCCACTGATAGTTTAATGTTTCCTGAAATGGGGGTTTAGGTTTAACAAGTTGTTGTTTGTCACTTTACTTTTGGTGTTTGTAAATCAAGTGTTTATGAAATAACCAGAATTATGTTCACTAGGGCTTTCGGTACATGAAAGCTACTAAAAGTAGTTCAAGATTCTCACGGTGGGTAGGATAACAAGCTATCATTATCAAAGTTATGCTTAAATGTCTCTCGACCTACTTAAGCATTTAATTCCCTAATCCTCTCGGACGTAGGAAATTTCTATTTACTGTCCAGATTTTACCTCAGGTTAACCAACCTTGTTACAACGCTGATTATTAAACGAAGTATTTCCGAGTCCTTGATGATAATTCACTTCCTACTATATTTGATTTCTTTCTCAAGTAAATCAAAGTAGGTGTGTCTACTGTTTGCAACTAACTGACGTTAATTAAAACTTCAAAATTATCAAGAAATCAAACCACCTTTTGAATCTTGAATACTTAGCACCTCATCAAGACCTAACCCTAGATCCTATAACTTAGGTTAATGGAGTTTAGCCACTCATGCTGTAACGAATGAAACACATAATTGAATTCATGATTTGAAAGATAAACTTACAGATATGAATAATAACTAGTGAATCACAGATTAGATCACAAAGGAAAAATTCCAAAATACTGAAAATAATCTCTCAAAAATAGTTGTGTTGTTAAAGTCAAGAAGTAAAGAGAGAAAATATCAAAATATGCTGTCCAAAAATCAAGGTGTCGACCTTTTGCGGAATAATAATAATAATGTCTATAAAACCCTAAAATAAAGCTTTAAATAGTTTACCCTAAATAATGAAACAAATTAATAAAAATGTTAGCCGACGACATTTGTGATAGCTTATCAGGAAGCTGACAACTTATCACAAATGTCGTCAGCTTCTTCTTTAGTTTTGGCTCTTCCTGCTTAAGGATAATGACAAACTTGATAACCTATCAGCTACGTGATGGCCTATCACAAAATGTTGTCAAGGCTTTGCTTCAATTCTCCTTGGCTGCCTTAGGCTGACGACATTCTTGATAACTTATCAGAGCCTTGACGGCTTCTCACAAAATGTCGTCACAACTTCCACTTTAGGCTAATTTTCTATCTACTGATGATGACCAACCTGATAGCTTATCACAGGGTTGGCGACTTATCACAAATGTCGTCAGCCACACTTGTCTTTAGATTTCTTCAAATTTTAACTTCTTTATTTCATTTCATATTGGTTCTCTATCATATCAGCTTAAACTGCAAAATCAAACCTAAACTAATAAAAAATAACTAAAGTTTCTCAAGAGCTTGTAATTATTTAGAGTTAAAAGCCTCAAATGTGTTAGCATATGCTCACACATCAAAGGTGGAAGTTTTCTCCCATGGGTGAGATGGTGTTTTGCATTGTTAGGGTCGTCTATGTGTACCAAGCGTGGATGACTTGAGGCATCGAATTCTTACAGAGGCGCACGGTTTGCGTTACTCTATTTATCCAGGGGACACTAATATGTACCAAGATTTTTGGGAGATCTATTGGTTAAGTGGGATGAAGAGAGACATCGCAGAATTCATAGCTAAGTGCTCAATATGTCAGCAGGTTAAGATTGAGCATCAGAAGCCAAGTAGGTCTATTCAGGAGTTCAGTATCCCTACTTGGAAGTGGGAAGAAGTGAACATGGACTTTGTGATGGGTTTGCCTCGTACTCGTTGTCAGCATGATTCGATGTTTCATGTCTCCTTGCTAAAGAAGTGCATAGGTGACCCAATAGTTGTAGTCCCTATGGAGGGAATAGATGTTCCGAACAGCCTCTCTTTTGAAATGATTCTAGTCGAAATCCTTGACTATCAGACTCACAGATTGAGGAACAAAGAAGTCCCTTTAGTCAATATTATTTAGCGCAATCAGTCCGTTGAGGGAGATACTTGGGAAGTAGAAGCATACTTGCAGACTAAGTATTCTCACCTCTTCTCTGCAAACTCAGATTCAGCCCAAGATAATAGTTTTCCCTAAGCTTATTCAATTTTCTAGTTAGATTTCAGTTATAAACTTTGTATCAAATACCATTCCATGTTCAGTCATCTGTTCATAAGTCAGTTCAGTCATGTATCCATGCATCAGATATGCATGTTCAGTATGAGAAACTCAACTTATTAGAAATCCCAGTCGTGTACTTATGAATAAGATCAGTTATGTACTCATGCATCAGATATGCTTATTTAGTGTGGTAATTCAGTATAACAGTAATATCAGTCCTATAGTCATGTCCCAGATGTCCATGTTCAATAAGTAGATTCAGCCTACTAGTATCCTCAGTTCAGTCCATCCCATTTGAGGATGAATGTTCCCAAGGGGGAGATATTGTAAGACCCCGCAAAATTTCTAGCTTAATTCAGTCCTTTAGGCCTGTCAGGGGGTCCCAAACTTAGAATATTTAGCTAAGTATTCCGATTTAGTTATATGTTTAGCCTTTGGAAGTTGGCACTCTTACTTTGCGACTTTAATTTCCTTTAAATATCTATTTTTAAGTTAATTAATGATCAGGAAGGTCAATAGGTGAACCCGGGCAATTTTGGATTTTTTGGACTTCGTTTGAAGCTCCTTTGGAATCCCAAAATAGTGAGCCAACGCGATCTTAGCTCGTCGCATCGACTATCGCATTGGTTAATATTTTTCCAGCTACCAGCATCAAATTCCAGTGAGTTAATGCTAACATGGCATGATGCATTAGATATCGCGTCGATGGCATCGACGCGCCGCATCGACCTGCGCGTCAGTTACCCAGTTTTCAGTCATTTAAAATTCATGTCTCAAAGGGAAATTGGGTCTTTTCCCCATGCCTTTCATCCCCCATAACATGAAATTTAGCCCCTTTAGAGGTATAATACAATCATTATTCATAAAATCCTCAAGAGCAAAACTGTAGGGCTATCAATCCAAGAATCAAATTCAAGAGATTTCACCATAAATCTTTCCAAATTTAAGCAATAGGGTATGTAAAGTGTTCATCCAAGGGTCCCTTCCACCCTTAGAGTTCAAGACGCTTCTTTTAGGAACATAAGTTGTGATGTCCATGTTGTGATTTGAATGTAATCTTGTTGGTGTTGTGGTATGTAGTTCCAGTTGAAATCTTTAATGTATTTCTTGATATTATGGTGGAATGTAAGTTGAATTTTGATTCTCTTATGTAGAAACCCCTGAATTATGAATTAATATGGTAGTCATGATGTATTAGCATTGTTGTTCATGCCCAAGTATAAAGCTATGCCTTGTAAGTGTTTGATGAAATGTTCATGAGATTAGTTTAATGAAATTATGACATGTTAGCATGCATTCCTATTTATGTGCAAGTTCACGACTTTCAAGTGCTTGATGAAATACCTCATAAATTTTATTGTGAGTTGTTGACTATTGTCAAGTATTCAAGAATTATCATGTATTATTATCTTCATGCTAACGAGTCTTGGGGGTATTTAATACCCGACAAATTAGCTGTGTCCCTAGAGCCAGTGTCAGTTACAGAATCCATCTCAGTCATGTCACGATCAGTAGTACTCTCAGCCAGTCTCAGAATTTAGGAAAACTCAGTAGTATTTAGTTCAGACCTCTATAAACTCATTCAGTCATCAGAATTCAGTAGTATTTTGTCAGTTAATGGAACTCGGTAAACTCAGTCCAATTCAGTCCAGTATACTCAGTTCAGTGTCTATTCAGTTGGGAGTAGGATTCAACACCGAGTGAACCCAAGGATGAGGGCTCACCTTCTAGTTGAGGGTGTGATCCTTAGAAGCAGTCCTTGTGTTCCAGAACTACATAACCATCATAGGTTGAGACATCAAACTTTCTAGATGAGGGTTGATAAGGTTGATTAACCTGTCAGTTGAGGGTCCCACCATTCTCATTAGAGTACCTAACAGATGAGGGTAACTCTCAGCTTGTCCTTACCTGTGGCATGGTATTGACCCCTTCCAACCGGGGTAACAGGCTGGACCCTAAATCAGATAAAAAGGGGCATGTCAGTTAGATGATTACCTCCCACAGTATCAATCTCAGTCAACACTAAATAACTCATATAGTTCTACAGATTTTAGGGCTGTCAGATATAGTGACTCAGATCAGTATTGAACTCAGCTAGTTCATCAGAATCAGGACTGTTAGAAATGGTCACTCAGTAATAGTATAACAATTATCAGTAATCCATGTTACCAGTAAACTCAGTATCCATTATTATTATGACTTCAATTATAACTCCTGTATTCATGTATGTATTTCTTACTCAGCCATGTTAATATTATTCAGTCAGTTATAGTTCATACATGTGAACCCTTGCATTCAGCCTACCTCACTTTACATACCAGTTCATTAACACGTACTGACACATAATTTTATCTTACGCTATGGTGTTTTATACCTTAGGTTTAGATGCTCAGGTTCCTGATCACATATGGATAGATTCAGATTCAGCCAGAAGCAGTAGACTAGCAGTGAGTCCTTATCATTTGAGGATATTCTTTTATTTCAATATTTCATACATTCAGTATTTCATTAGAAGGAGTTAGTTGAGGGGTCGTCCCATAAACTCTACAGTTCAGACAATTTAGTTACAGGTTTTTCAGACTAGATGTTCAGACAGTTGTTCAGTTTTTGTATTGAGAAAACTTATTTTAGTTTATTTCAGTTATTTGGACCTTGTGGTATTTCATCCCATTATTCCATATTATACAGTATTATTACTTAGTTATTGCAGTAGGTACCTGTCATGGGTTAGCTTGTGGTCCTTCGAGATTATGAGCACCGTGTAGCGTTCGGGGTACAGACTCAGGGCATTACAAACTTGGTATCAGAGACTAAGGTTCAACAGAGTCCTAGGAAGTCTGAAAGACGCATCTAGTAAATTCTTGTGCATGGGTGTGTAGTACGCCATACTTATGGACAGGAGGCTACGAGATGTTTTAGCAACAGTTTCCTTTTTTTTTCAGTAGTCATGTTTTCGAGTGAGCATGAGCTCCAGATAAACTCTCTTTTAATATAAGTTTCTCTTTCATCTATAGAAAATGCCTCTAAAAAGGACTTAGAGAAGAGGAACGAGAGATCAGTCAACCCCTCAGCTCGATCAGCCAAATCCTTTGGGTGAGCATGTTTCCCACAGTGAGTTCAGAGAAGCTTTCACCACCCTAGCTCATTCAGTTGCTGCTCAGAATGAATACCAACTGGCATTTCGTCCAACCTAGTGGACAATACTACAACAGCAGCCAGGATTCGGGACTTCACTCGAATAAATCCTCTATCTTTCACAGGGTCTAAGTCAGATGAGAACCCTTAGGAATTCCATGATCAGGTGTAGAAGGTCATAGATATTATGGGGGTGACAGCTAGTGAGAGTGCTGAGCTAGCTGCATATCAGTTATAGGATGTGGCTCACACTTGGTTCAAACAGTAAAAAATAGAGAGGGTCGTAGATGCAGTGCCCATAGAGTGGAATGAGTTTGCCACTACTTTTCTAGATATATTCTTTCCCCTAGAGATGAGAGAAGCTAAGGTGTTAGATTTTATTAATATGAAGCAGGGAAATAAGACAGTGAAATAGTATTCTCTCAAGTTTACTCAATTAGATAAATATGCTCCTTATGTGGTGCCAGATAGTAGATCCCGAATGAGCAAATTTGTGTCTAGAGTGACTAATAGTGTGATCAAAGAGTGTAGGATTGCAATGCTGATAAGTGAGATAGACTTGGCTAGGATGATGATCCATGCTCAATAGATAGAGGAGCAGAAGAATAAGGAGAGACAAAATCATAATAAGAGAGCTATAATGGGTAGCTTTCACTTTACTCAGCCTAAGTCAGGGGTGGGAACCATTCTCAGTTCCACTCAAAATCTTCAGTTCCAGCTCTATCCTCAGCCAGTGCTCTCGTGTCGAAATTTAGAGAAGGCAATAGTGATAGGGTATCAGGCCCTAAACCTCAGAGAAGTGTTAGCAGTGCCCGAACCAATCCTCTTTGTTAGACTTACGCCAAGAACCATCAGGGAGTCTGCAGGATAGGCAGTGATGTGTGTTTCAAATATGGCAAGCCAGACCACAGAGTTAGAGATTGTCCTTAGTCAGGTTTCCAGGGTCAGCGTAACCGTCCTCTAGCTCAGTCTGGTCGCCCAAATCTGCAGGGTGCCCCATCCAGTGCCACCAGTGGGCAACGCCCAAATAGACTCTATGCTCTTTCATCTTGACAGGATCAGAAAAATTCACCTGATGTGGTCACTGGTACGTTATAAATCTTTCATATACATGTTTATGCTTTGCTAGATCCATGAGCTTTCTTGTCTTTTGTTACTTCTTACATAGCAGTTGATTTTGGAGTTAGTCCAAAAATTCTAGCAGAGCCTTTCTCAGTCTCTACCCCAGTAGGTAAATCTATCATAGTCCAACGGGTATACATGAACTATCTGGTTATGATATCTCAGAAAGTCACTTCAGCAGACCTAGTCAAATTATAAATGACCAATTTTGATGTCATTCTCGGCATGAATTGGCTTCATTCCTGCTAGGCCTCAGTCGACTGTAGAAATAAAATTGTCCAGATTTAGTTTCTAAATAAACCTATCCTAAAGAGGAGAGGTAGTACTTCATCCTTCAAGGGTCAGCTTGTTTCCTACCTAAGGGCAAGAAAAATGACATCTAAGGGATGAATCTATCATCTTGTGCGAGTCAAAGACTCTAGTTCAGAAACTCCCAGTCTTGAGTCAGTTCCAATGGTGAATGAATATTCAGACGTGTTTCTAGAAGATCTTCCCGAGATTCCTCCTGAAAGGGAAATTAACTTTGAAATAGACCTTCTTTCGGACACTCAGCCTATATCTATTCTGCCATACAAAATGGCACTTGTAGAACTCAGAGAATTAAAAGAATAGTTAAAGGATCTCTTAGGCAAGGGATTCATCAAATCCAGTGTGTACCCATGGGGTGCGCCAGTTTTATTAATGGTAAGAAAGACGACTCTCTCAGAATATGCACAGACTACCGTCAGCTCAATAAGGTCACAGTCAAGAACAAATATCCCCTTCCCAGAATCGATGACTTATTTGATCAACTTCAGGGAGCCAGTTACTTCTCTAAGATAGACCTCAGATCAGGCTATCATCATCTCAGAGTCAGAGAATATGACATCCCAAAAACAACTTTCAGTACTTGGTATGGTCAGTTTGAATTCTTAGTTATGTCCTTTGGTCTTAACAATGCCCCAGTAGCCTTCATGGACTTGATGAACCATGTGTTCAAGCAGTACTTGGGCATGTTCATCATAGTCTTCATAGATGACATTCTTGTTTACTCCCGTAGTGAGCGTGAGCGTGTTGACCATCTCAGAATAATATTGCAGACTTTTAGAAATCATCATTTGTTCGCCAAATTCAGTAAGTGCAAATTTTGGTTAAGGTCTGTAGCATTCCTTGGTCATATTGTCTCTGGTGATTGCATAAGAGTTGATCCCCAAAAGACCAAAGCAGTGAGAAACTAGCCCAGACCTATCTCTTCATCAAATATCAAGAGTTTCTTGGGTTTGGTTGGCTATTACAGGTGATTTATTAAGGGATTTTAATCTATTGCATCCCCTATGTCCAGATTAACTCAGAATAAAGTCAAATTTCAGTGGTCAAATTCATTCAAGAAGAGTTTTCAGGAGTTGAAGAGTCGGCTCACCTCAGCTCCAGTTTTGACTCTTCCAGATGGTTTGGATGGGTTTGTCGTATACTGTGATGCATCCAGAGTAGGTTTGGGTTGTATCCTCATGCAGCATAGTAAGGTCATAGCCTACGCCTCCAAATAGCTTAAACCTCATGAGAAGAATTATCTGACTCATGATCTCAAGTTAGTAGCAGTAATATTTGCCTTAAGATTTGGAGGCACTACTTGTATGGGGTGCATGTAGATGTGTTCATGGATCACAAAATCCTTCAGTATGTATTTTCTCAGAAAGACTTTAACCTCCATCAGATAAGGTGGTTGGAGTTGTTGAAAGACTATAATATGAGTATTCTGTATCACCCGAGCAAGGCCAATGTAGTGGCTGATGCTCTCAGTAGACTGTCTATGGGTAGTGTTGCTCATGTTAAGGATAGTAAGAAGAAGTTAGTTCAGGAAGCTCATCAGCTTGTTCGACTAGGTATCTGCTTATTCGATTCAGCAGAAGGTAGTGTGTGGGTTTAGAATAGTTCCGAATCATCTCTAGTTTCCGAAGTAAAGAAAAAAGTAGGATAGAGATCCCAGTTTAGTCAAGTTAAAAAAGTCAGTCAGACATCAGAAGGTGGAAGTTTTCTCCTAAGGGGGAGATGGTGTTTTGTGTTTTTAGGGTTGTCTATGTGTACTAGGTCTGGATGACTTGATGCAGTGAATTCTTCCAGAATTGCACAGTGCGCGTTACTCTATTCATCCAGGGGCCACTATGATGTACCACGATTTATGGGAGATCTATTGGTGGAGTGGGATGAAGAGAGACATTGCACAATTCATGGATAAGTGCTCAACATGTCAGCAGGTTAAGATTGAGCATCAGAAGCCAAGTGGGTCCATGCAGGAGTTCAGTATCCCTAATTGGTAGTGGAAAGAAGTGAAAATAGACTTTTTGATGGGTGTGCCTCGTACTCGGCATAAGCATGATTTAGTTTGGGTCATCGTAGACAGGGTGACCAAATTAGCTCACTTTCTTCAAGACCATACCTCGTATTAAGCCAAGGATTATGCCAAACTCTATTAGACAGTTGGTCAGATTACACGGTGTTTCGTTATCCATTGTCTCATAGAGAGGTACCCAGTTCACCTCTCATTTCTGGAAGGCATTGCAAAAGGGTCTTGGTACCCGAGTTCATCTCAGTACAACCTTTCATCCCTAGACAGATGGTCTAGCATAAAGGACCATTCAGACTTTGGAAGATATGCTGCGAGCGTGTACGATAGATTTTAAAGTTAGTTGGGATGACCACTTGCCTTTGATTGAGTTTGCATACAACAACAACTATCATTCCAGTATTCAGATGGATCCATTTGAAGCTCTCTATGGTAGGAGATGCAGATCTCTAATTGCTCGGTTCAAAGTGGGTGGGGCCGCTGTTGTATGACCTAAACTAGCATTCGATACCTTAGAAAAATTTTAGTTGATCAGAGAAAGGCTTAAGACAGCTTAGATCCAACGGAAATCGTAAGCAGATGTGCGCATAAAGGATCTCGAGTTTGAGATTGGAGATTATGGGTATTTGAAAATCTCTCCTATGAAGGGAGTGAAGAGTTTCGGCAAGAATGGAAAGCTCAGTCTCCAATATGTCGGTCCCTTCAAAGTTCTCAGGCATTTCAGCAAAGTAGATTATGAGCTCGAATTGCCTTCAGATCTAGCTTTAGTCCATCCAGTGTTTCATGTCTCCTTGCTAAAGAAGTGCATAGGTAACCCAGCAGTTGTAGTCCCTATAGAGGGCATAGATATTCCGAACAACCTCTCTTTCAAAATGATTCCAGTCAAAATCCTTGACTATCAGACTCGCAGATTGAGGAACAAAGAATCCCTTTAGTCAAAGTTCTTTGGTGGAATCAGTCCGTTAAGGGAGATACTTGGGAAGCAGAAGTAGACATACGGACCATGTATCCTCTCCTCTTCTCCACAAACTCAGACTTAGCCCATGGTAATATTTTTCCCTAAGCTTATCCAGTTTCATGTTCATATTTCAGTTTCAAACTTGGTATCAAATACCATTGCATGTTCAGTCATATGTTCATGAGTCAGTTAAGTCATGTATCTATGCATCAGATATGCATGTTCAGTATAAGAAACTCAGCTTATTAGAAATTCCAGTCATGTACTCATGAATCAACTCAGTTATGTACTCATGCATTAGATATGCATATTCAGTATGGTATTTCAGTATATCAGTAATATCTGTCCAATAGTCAAGTCCCAGATGTCTATGTTCAGAAAGTAGATTCAACCTACTAGTACTCTCAGTTCAGTCCATCCCACTCGAGGATGGATGATCCTAAGGGAGTTATATTGTAAGACCCTACAAAATTTCTAGCTTAATTCATTCCTTTAAGCTTGTCAAGAGGTCCCAGACTTAGAATATTTAGCTAAGTATTCTGACTTAGTTATATCTTTAACCTTCAAAAGTTGGTGCTCTTACTTCGCAACCTTAATATCCTTTAAATGTCTATATTTGAGTTAATTCATGACCAAGAAGGTCAATGGGAGAACCCGAGAAAGTTTTGGATTTTTTTGACTTCATTTGAAGCTCTTTTGGAATCCCAAAATAGTGAACCAGCGCGATCTTTGCACGTCGCGTTGACTATCGCGTTGGTTAATAATTTTCCCAGCTACCAGCGTCAAATTCTAGTGATTCGATGCAAACTTGGCGCAATATGTTGGATATCGTATCGATGCCATTGATGCGTCGCGTCGACCAGCGTGTCAGTAACCCAATTTTTGGTCGCTTAAAAACCACATCTCATGGGGTAATTGGGTCTTTTTACTACGCCCTTCAGCCTCCATAACTCAAAATTTAGCCCCTTTAGAGGCATAATACAATCATTATTCATAAAATCCTCAAGAACAAAAACCTAGGGCTATCAATCCAAGAATCAAATTCAAGAGATTTCACCATTAATCTTTCAAAATTCAAGCAATAAGGTATGTAAAGTGTTCATACAAGGGTCCCTTCCACCCTTTGAGTTCAAGAAACTTCTTTTAAAAACATAAGTTGTGATGTCCATGTGGTGGGTTTGAATTTATTCATGTTGGATTTGTGGTATGTAGTTCAAGTTGAAATCTTTAATGTATTTCTTGATATTATGGTGGCATGTAAGTTGAATTTTGATTCTCTTATGTAGAAACCCCTGAATTATGAATTAATATAGTAGTCATGATGTATTAGCATTGTTGTTCATGCCCAAGTATAAAAATATGCCTTGTAAGTGTTTGATGGAATGTTCATGAGATTAGTTTAATGAAATTATGACATGTTAGCATGCATACCTATTTATGTGCAAGTTCACGACTTTCAAGTGCTTAATGAAATGCCTCATAAATTGTATTGTGAATTGTTGACTATTGTCAAGTATTCAAGAATTGTCATGTTTTATTATCTTCATGCTATCGAATCCTGGGTAAATTTAATACCCGACAAGTTAGCTGTGTGCCTAGAGCCAGTGTCAGTTACAAAATCTATCTCAGTCATGTCACGATCAGTAGTACTCTCAACCAGTCTCAGAATTCAGGATAACTCAGTTGTACTTAGTTCAGACCTCAGTAAACTCAGTCAGTCAAAAAAATTTAGTTGTATTTTGTAGATCAACGAAACTTAGTACACTCATTCCGTGCCAGTCTAGTATACTCAATTCAGTGTCTATTCAGTTAGGAGTAGGATTCTGCACCGAGTGAACCCTAGGATGAGGTTTCACCTACCAGTAGAGGGTGTGATCCTTAGAAGCAGTCCTTATGTTCCAGTACTACGTAACCAGTGTAGGTTGATACATCAAACCTGGCAGATGAGGGTTGATGCGGTGGCTTAATCTATCAGTTGAGGGTCCTACAATTCTCATTAAAGTACCTGACAGATGAGGGTAACTCTCAGATTGTCCTTTCCCATGGCACGATATTGACCCCTTCCAACTGGGGTTACAAGTTGACCCCAAATCGGATAAAAAGGGGCATGTCTGTTAGATGATTACCTCCCATAGTCTCAGTCTCACTTAACAGTAAAGAACTCAGATAGTTTTACAGATTTTAGGACTTTCAGATACAGTCACTCAACTTAATATGGAACTCAACTTGTTCCATCAGAATTAGGACTGTCAGAAACATTCACTCAGTAACAGTATTTCAGGTATCAGTAATCCATGTTACCAGTAAACTTAGTATCAAGTATTATTATGACTTCAGTTACAGCTCATGTATTCATGCATGTATTTCTCACTCAGCCATGTTCATGTTATTCAGTCATTTATAGTTCATGCATGTGAACCCTTGCATTCAGCCTACCTCACTTTGCATACCAGTACATTCCCATGTACTGACGCTTCCCTTTTTCTTGCGCTATGGTGTTTTATACCATAGGTTCAAACACTTAGGTTCCCGATCACGCGTAGATAGATTTAGATTCAGCCAGCAACAGTAGACTAGCAGTGAGTCCTCATTATTCGAGGATATTCTTTTATTTCATTATCTCATACCTTCAGTATTTTAGTAAAATGAGCTAGTTGGGGGATTATCCCATCAACTCCACAGTTCAGACAATTCAGTTAGAGTCTTTTCAGACTGTATGTTCAGATAGTTGTTCAGTTTTGGTATTGAGATACCTTATTTCAGTTTTATTTTAGTTATTTGGACCTTCTGGCATTTCTGCCTATTATTCTGCATTATACAGTATTATTACTTAGTTATTGCAGTAAGTACCATTCATGGAATAACTTGTGGTCCTTCAGGATTTTGAGCACCATGTAGTATCTGGGGTACAGGCTTGGGTCATTACAACTGCCTCCTCGTGAGCTTTATGCAATTAATTCACCTTGGCCTTTCTAAGCTAGAGGTATGGATGTTATCGTACCAATAGAGCAACCGGCGTCAAATGGGTATTTATTTATTTTGGTTTCTATTGGTTACTTTACTAAGTGGGTCGAAGCTGCTTCATATAGAGCCGCCACCAAAAAAAGTGGTTGCAGATTTTTTTAGGAAAAACTTGATTTGCCGATTCGGAGTTCCCGAATCGATCATTACTAATAATGGGGAAAACTTGAACAGTCACTTGGTTAATGAGATTTGTGATTTGTTCAAAATTATTCATCGCAACTCGACCGCATATCATCCACAGGTGAATGGAGCTGTGGAAGTCGCCAATAAGAACATCAAGAACATCTTATGAAATATGGTAAATAATAATAGATTGTGGCCTGAGATGTTGACTTACGCTCTACTAGGGTATCATACAACAGTTTGAACCTCTATCAGGGCCACTCTTTATCTACTTGTTTATAGGAATAAAGCTGTGATACCTGCTGAGGTTTAAATACCTTCCTTAGGGATTATTCAAGAAGCTGGACTAAGTGACGAAGAATGGGTTTGCACTCACTATGAACAACTCATATTGATTTATGAGAAGTGAATGGTTGCCATATGCCATGGTCAGTTGTATCAACACTAGATGATCCATGCCTTTAACAAGGAAGTAAGATCTTGAATATTTGAAGTTAGGAAATTGGTCCTCAAATGCATATTCCCTCACCAGAAAGAGTACAAAGGAAAGTTTACTTCAAATTGGCAAGGACCATACATAGTTTACAAGGTACTATCCAGAGGATCTCTGATTCTTCAGAGATCGATGGCCAAGAGTGGAACAAACCAATCAATTCCGATGCGGTAAAGCGGTACTATGTTTGAAGAATGTTTTAGTTTCTTGTTTCCTAGGTTTATTTGTAATTACCTTTATGGTAGTATTTGATTTATGATGTGTAATTACTTAGAACCCCTTCCTTTTATATATGAACTACGTTTGACCTGAATTCCCAAGAAAGGGATATATAGGCGGCCTATGTTAGCTTCGGTCAACCCCTTAGGAAAATTTATCCCTTCCTTTTATGTACGAACTACTCTTGACCTGAATTCCCAAGAAAGGGATACGTAGGCGGCCTATGTCGGCTTCGGTCAACCCCTTACGAAAATTTATCCCTTCCTTTTATGTATGAACTATGTGATGACCTGAGTTTCCAATAAAACGGCTACGTAGGCACCCTATGTCAGCTTCGATAAACCCATTAGATTTTTCTATATATACCTAGCATAGCCTAAACTACGCTTGACCTGATTCCTGCTTCAACGGGATACGCAGGCGCCCCAATGGCTCAGTCATATAATCTTAAAAATGGAAACTGGGGCAGAATTTTTGAGAAGAAATCTCAAAAATTCACAAGAGGAAGATCATCATACAACAAAGAGAATGAAGATCAACAAAAACTTTGGATCTGCTCGAGATGGGATCGTCTCAAACAACTTTAAACTGGGGCAGAAATATTGTGCAGATACTCAAAATTTCAACTAATTGTAACGACCCAAAACTAACCTCTAGTCGTCACATGGTGCTTGTGACCTCGAAGGAGCACAAGCTAATCCATGAATGATATTTGCTATGAGCACTGAATAATAATACTGTAATTAATGCAAAAAATGGGCTGAAATGCCATAAGGTTCAAAACATCTGAAATACTGATAAACTATAACATCTATAAAACTGAATACTGTCTGAAAAGCCTCAAACTAAATCTATCTGAAAGTGGAGTTGATGGGACAATCCCTCAACTAACTTAGTCTACTAAAATACTGCTAAACTGAAGTACTGAAATAAAAGTATATCCTTGATAGATGAGGACTCACTGCTAAATCTTCTACTGATGGCTGAATCTGGCTAGGCGCGGTCAGGAACCTGAGCGTCTGAACCTATGATATGAAATATCACAACACAAGAAATGGGTATGGGATCAGTACGTGGTAATGTACTAGTATGCTAAATGAGGCAAGGCTGAATGAATGGTTTATATATATATGAACAATAACTAACTGAATGATATGCAAGAGTTGGATTATCATACGTGGAGGATCTGTAACTACTGAACATATTGAGCATACTGGAACTATAGCCTAAACTGATAACTGAATATACTGATAATATGAGATCACTAATAATCTAAATTACTGATAACTAAGTGACTATATCTGACAGTCCTGATTCTGTAGAACTGAATTGCGTTCTATTATGAAAACTGAGACTGAAAATAAAACTGTGGGAATTCTCACTTAACCGACATACCTCTAAGTAAACTGAGTGGGGTCAAACCTATAACCCCAGTTGGAAGAGTGCCAGTACCATGCCATGGGTTAAGACAACTGCTGTGGTCAAGCCTATCTGATGGGTTACCCTGAACAAAAAGTCAAGCCTAATCTAATGGGTGATACTTGGGAGGTATCCATGCCTTAATCTGATGGGTGACTCCTCACATACTATGCTATCTACATAGTTTTATAGTGTGAGACTGCTATAAATGACTCTGCCTGCCTGACGGGAGAAGTCGTCACCTCTACACACGCTCGGTGCTAGTTCCTACTCCCAAATGAATGACACTGATTGAGTATACTAAATTGGACTGCTACTGAGATTACTGACTTTTCCTAAGTTCTGTAATAGACTGAGTTCTACGGATTGTGACATGACTGATACTATTCTGTAAATGATACAGGCTCTAAGTAACAGCTAGATTATCGGGCATTAAATACCCCCAAGACTCGATAGCATGAAAAGTAAAGCAAGGCATCATCTTGAATAACATAACAATGTTCACTTGGTCATAATTCATTCATAGAGATATTTCATCAAACACTTGTAATGCATTAACTTGTACATGGATGGGGAATACATGTTAGAATGCTAAAATGGCATTCTTTCATTCTCATAGATAATTTATCAAACACATAAGAAGCATACTTGGTTCATTAAATCATAAACACTTAGGGTTAACATGGTTACAATAATCAACTTGCAAATTGAAGGGTTTATCATGAATATCATGTATTTCAACACATACTAGAATCAATTCTTGGAACTTGTAATCTAAATCTTAGATTAAAACTCAAACAACATCATTAACATAAATTCAATCTAATTCAAACATGGAAATCATAAATCATAAATCTTATATTTTGAAAAGGGATTCTTGGGCTCCATGGAAGGTAAGGATCCATGAATGAACATCTAACATGCCTGAGAAGAAGAGTTCTTGAAGGTTCTTGGAGAGATTCTTGGGGATTGACCTTGATTCTTGAACTAGGGTTTTTGCCTCTTGAGAGAGAATGATTTAATTTTTGTAAAAGTGAATTATGAAGGGTTTTACACGTTTTAGGGCTTAAATCCCACATCTGGGCAGAATAAAATTATGGGAAAAGACTGTTTTAACCCTGAGAGCAACTTTAATTTTTCATGAAATTTTCCTGATCTCCCTGGTGCGACGCGGCACTATCGCATTGTGTCACTAAAAATGGCGACTGGAAAATTGCATGGTGGCGCGATGCGGAGGTATTGCGTTGTCACTTTGGTTGCGAACTGAAAGTCCACCGCGACGCTGTGGTATCGCGTTGGAACACTGGAAAAGGACAATTGTCATCTGGGTCTATTGTACGAATTGCCAATATCACAGAGCAACACTGAAAATTGACAATTGCTATTTTGACACACTCCGCGATGTGCTACTAGCATGAATAACGATATTTAACGACTGAAATTTAAAATCACCATAACTTCTTACCCGGTTGTCGAATTTAGGAGAATTTTATATCGTTGGAAAGCTAATTGAATTTCCTACGCAATGACAGGATCTAATCTAAAAATTACTAAGTATTTCAAAATATTTTATTTAGGACAACCCATATACTGAGGGTTAATCTAGGCTTAGGAAATACGAGGTATTAAAATATCTCTCCCTTGGGAATATTCATCCTCGAATGTGGATAGTTAAGCTGAGAGAGTATGGACAGACAGAGTTTATGTACTGAACTAGACATGTACAACTGAAGCATGATTACGTGACTAGTCTAATAGACTAAACTTACATACTAAGCATGCATATCTGATGCATGATTACATAGCTAAAACTGATTCATGAAATACATGACTGACATGAGAATAATATGAGATGGTAACTGATAACAAGTTTGTAATGGTACTGACTATGGGACTTAGTAGGTTTAAGAAAGACTGTGATGATGTATGAGACACCATCTAACTGAAATACAATTGAATGACTTCAACATGCTACTGAGGCCTGAGGAACACATGACATAAACTGAACTTTACGGACCATTAAGAGTGGAACATGAGTCATGTGAATTAAGCATACTGGGAAACATGAATATGTGCGTCATGAACTGCATAACCTGAGTGTGGAATTTCTGAACATATGGAACCTGATTCGTACTATAGAGTAAACTGGAACTCCTTATACTAGGAATAGTAAGCATGCTTGGTCTTCTACCATGTACTATACTACCATTTCCTCCTTATCTTAAAGTCATTATTCTAAGTCTGTGGGTCACTAACTCAATAACCCTACTACTATTTCGGGGTTTAACCTTGGAATGGACTGCTATGTAGGAAATTACAAAAGATAGAGAAGCTCATGGATCTAATAAGGCATAAATATGTAAATGGGAGATTTGTCACATACCAATGGTGACATCAGGAGAACTTTCTTGGTCTTATTGAGACTAAAATGCATAAAATCTGTTTAGACGCTAACCGTGGGTGGCATTAGAAGAGGAGCCCTGCTGATTTGGGCGACTGGACTGAACTGGTGACTGTTGAGACTGACCTTGATGGCGCATATCCATACCTCTCTAAGAAACTACTCGACACTCCCTGGCCTATGGCTCGGTTTCCCATAGCCATAACAAATATTACTGCCAGCCTTATACTCTTCCTGATAGTTTTTATCATACTCTCCATAAAATGGATTAGTATGAACATTGCCCATGCTATCTTGGGTCATCAGTACATTGGCTGAGGATGGAGCTGGAACTGAAGACTTTGGATGAAACTTGGAACGGTTACCGTCCTCTGACTTAGGCTGACTAAAATTAAAGCTACCTATTTTAGCTCTCTTATTTTTTCTCTCCTTCTCCTTAAGCTTCTGCTCCTCAATCTGTTGAGCATGGACCATAAGCCTAGATATGTCCATCTATTTAATCAACATTGTTTGTCTACTCTCCTTAACCACACTATCTGACACCCCAGATAAAAACTTACTTATTCTGGACCTATTGTCTGCTACTACATGGGGAGCATACCTGGAAAACTGAGTTAGTTGAGGGAATACTCTTATACACTCATACTACTACTACCTTGTCTGAAATTTATGAACTCTAACACTTTTGCTTCTCTCAGCTCTAAGGGAAAGAATCTGTCTAGGAAGGCAGTAACAAACTCTTCCCACTCTATGGGCTCTGCATCTATACCCCTGTCTACCTTCCACTATTTAAACAACATATGGGCTACATCATGTAGCTAATAGGTGGATAACTCATCACTCTCACAGGAAGTCACTCCCATGATGTTTGTGATTTTATGAACTTGATCAAGGAACTCCTATGGATCCTCTTCTGACTTAGATTGCGTAAAGAAAGGAGGATTTATCCGGGTGAAGTCCCGAATTCTAGTTGCAGCCGTATTGGCCACTGGATTATCTGGAACAATAGCTGGCCGTTCATTCTGAGCTATAACTGAATTGACTAGAGTAGTGAATACAACTCTAAATTCTGTGTGAGAGACATATTCATCCAGGGGATCTACCTGAACGGGCTGAGGGGCTGACTGGTTTCTGGTTCTTCTTTCTTTAGTCTTTTTGGGAGGCATTTTCTATAAATGAAGGAAATAAATGGGTTAGACTGAGAGTTTAACTGGAGCTCATGCTCACTCGCATGACATGAATATTGAAAGAAGGGAAACTTTTCCTAAAACATCTCATAGCCTGCTGTCCATAAGTGTAAGTGTGGTGCGCTACACACCCATGCACAAGACTCTACGTGATGTGGTTTCTCAGACTCCCTAGGACTCTATTGAATCTTAGGATCCGATACCAAGTTTGTAACGACCCGAGACTACCCCCTAGTCATCACATGATGTTTGTAACCCCAAAGGACCACAATCTAACCCATGAATAATATCTGCTATGAGCACTGATTAATAATACTATAATTGATGCAAAAAATAGGCTGAAATACCATGAGGTTCAAACCATATGAAATACTGATAAAATATAACATCTATAAAACTGAATACTATCTGAAAATCTAGTCGGAAAAGCCTCTAATTGAATCTGTCTAAAAGTGGAGTTGATGGGACAATGCCCCAACTAACTTCATCTACTAAAATACTGCTAGACTAAAGTACTAAAATAAAAGCATATCCTCGATAGATGAGGACTCACTGCTAAATCTGCTACTGCTGGCTGAATCTAGCTAAGTGCGGTCAGGAACCTGAGTGTCTGAACCTATGATATGAAACATCATAGAGTAAAAAACAGGTATGTGATCAGTATGTGGGAATGTACTGGTATGCTAAATGAGGTAAGGATGAATGTATAGGTTTATATATATGAACAATAACTAACTGAATGATATACAAGAACTGAATTAGCATACGTAGTGGATCTATAACTACTGAACATACTGAGGATACTGTAACTGAGTATACTGGAACTAAATCCAATAATTGATAACTAAATATACTGATAATCTGAGATCACTAATAATCTCAATTACTGATAACTAAGTGACTATATTTGACAGTCCTAATTCTATAGAATTGAACTTAGATCTATTTTGAAAATTGAAACTGTGGGAATTCTCACTTAATCGACATTCCCCTGAGTAAGCTGAGTGGGATCCAACCTGTAACCCAACTTGTAAGGGTGCCAGTACCGTGCCACAAGTAAAGACAACTGCTATGGTCAAGCCTATCTGACAGGTGACCCTGAATAGAAAGTCAAGCCTAATCTGACAGGTGACCTTGGGAGGTAG
The DNA here is from genome assembly GCA_030864215.1 of Capsicum pubescens. Lineage (NCBI taxonomy): Eukaryota > Viridiplantae > Streptophyta > Magnoliopsida > Solanales > Solanaceae > Capsicum > Capsicum pubescens. The sequence continues at coordinate 72,517,140 of CM061547.1, read as the reverse complement.
CCAAGCATTAATCTCAAGGGTGACTCCTCACATCCTACGGTGGCTACGTAGTTCTGTAGTATGAGACTTCTACTAATGACTCTGCCTACCTGATGGGAGAAGTCGTAACCTCTATAATCTCTCGGTGCTAGTTCCTACTCCCAACTAATTGACACAGACTGAGTATACTGAACTGGACTGATACTGAGATTACTGAGTTTTCCTAAGATCTATAACTGAATGAGTTCTACATATCGTGACATGACTGATACTATTTTGTAACTGACACTGGCTCTAAGTAACAGCTAGATTGTCATGTATTAAATACTCCCAAGACTCAATAGCATGAAAAGTAAAGCAAGGCATCATATTGAATAACATAACAATGTTCACTTTCTCATAATTCATTCATACAGATATTTCATCAAATACTTGTAATGGATTAACTTGTACATGGATGAGGAATACATGTTAGCATGCTATAATGGCATTATTTCATTCTCATAGACAATTTATCAAACACATAAGAAGAATTCTTGATTCATTAAATCATAAACACTTAGGGTTAACATGGTTACAACATTCAACTTACAAATTGAAGGGTTTATCATGAATATCATGTAATTCAACACATACTAGAATCAATTCTTGGAACTTGTAATCTAAATTATGGATTAAAACTCAAACACATCATGAACATAAATTCAATCTAATTCAAACATGAAAATCATAAATCATAAATATTGTATTTTGAAAATGGATTCTTGGGCTCCATGGAAAGTAAGGATCCATGAATAAACATCTAACATACCTGAGAAGAAGAGTTCTTGAAGGTTCTTGGAGAGATTCTTGAGGAATGATCTTGATTCTTGAACTAGGGTTTTTGCCTCTTGAGAAAGAATGATTTAATTTGGGGAAAAGTGAATAATGAAGGGTTTTACACATTCTTAGGGTTTAAATTCCACATTTGGGCGGAATAAAATAATGGGGAAAGATTGTTTTAATCCTGGGCGCAACTTTAATATTTCATGAAATTTTCCCGATCTGGACCCCTGGTGAGACGCGGCACTATCGCGCCGTGTCACTGGAAAATGGAGACTAGGAAATTGCATGGTAGCGCGACGTGGTGGTATCGCGTTGTATCACTGGAAAAGGTAAATTATGAACTAGGTCTATTGCGTGATACGCTAATATCGCGGAGCAACACTGGAAATTGACAATTGCTATTTTGACACACTCCGCGATGCGCTACTGGGCTGAATGATGATGTTTAATGACTGAAACTTAAAATCGCCATAACTTCTTACTCGGTTGTCGGATTTAGACGAATTTTATATCGTTGGAAAACTAAGTGAATTTCCTATGCAATGGCATGCTCTAATTTTAAAATTACTGATTTCAAAAAAATTTACTTAGGATAACCCATGTACTGAGGGTTAATCTAAGCTGGGGAAACATGGGGTGTTACACTAATATACTGGAATATATTTCAAATCTCCCAGCACCAGAGGTCAAAGTCAAGTTTTTGAAATCACCTGCTGCGATAAAGTCTAGATTGACTAAATCTTTAGATATGATAGACCTTCAGACAGATAACCTCGATGATGATGAATACCTGGATTTTTTCCATCAAATGTCAGATACAGTCAGAACAAAAATAAAAACGTTCATTGAACTAGTACATGACATGATTGGCAGAGATTTTCTAAAGATTTTACAAAAATTTTTAATACTATTTTCTAAATTAAGACTACTTTCAAAAATCTATACAAATAATTTTTACTTAGTGATTGCCTATGCATCTATTGGAATGGGGAGTTAGGGTGGAAGTACCGATATGATAGAGTACCCGAAAGATAGCGAGGAGCAAATCAAGGATCGAAGGAGGTCAATATGGAATAGTTTCACTCAAAACTAATAATTTTTCTGTGGATGCAGGGATAAGTACACGGAATGGGAATCTTTTTTAATATCCCCCAAGTGAGTTGCGAGTCACACTAGAGCATTTAATGCTCAAGAACAGTATTTTTTGATAGCCCCAAAAATAGGTTTAATACCCATTTATCGAGGACCTTTTGAATTGCCTATCTCATTTCTTGAGACCATGAAGGACAAACAAAAGCACCTTATCTTCTTTATGGATATTGTATTTAGAATTTTCCTAAAAAATAGTCCCTAGCAAAAGCGACTTCGTGACTACTAAATATTTACCTTGAGCACAGGTACATTCAAAGAAGTCGGCATAATAAATACAATGTTCAAAGGATCACTCAATAGGAGAAAGAGCAACAAGTCATCCTCAAAATTTGCATTGAAGAAAAACAAATGGTATTGAGTAATCCCCAAACAAGGGTTTTGCCCTATTTACTTGCATCCAGTGGATCTGCTATTTATTTATTTTTTCAAAAAAAAAAAATTAATAGTAGAATAAGTCATTCAAATTATGGTGCTCAGTATCTGTCATTAAACTATCATAAAGCTTAACTGTGGTCGCTAGTGAGAGCAACATTGTGTCTACTAACTGTCTACCTTGAGTACAAATACATGTAGAAAGCAAAACACAGGCAAAGAGATTCAGGTGATACTATTTTCAAATTTTTGAGAAGGCCATTTCATGCCATTGCCAAGAGGGCCATTTCATATTATCTCATTGCCGAGAGGGCCATTTTATGCCACTGCTGAGAGGGCCATTTTATATCATCTCATTGCTAAGAGGGCTATTTTATGCCATTTTTAAGAGGGCCATTTCATATCATCTCATTGCCAAGAAGGCCATTTCATCTCATTTCATTGCCGAGAGGGCCATTGTATTTAATATTTGTTGACTCGCAAGATAGAATATGCTAAAGTCGAGGATATCATCAACATTTAATATCTGTTGACACACGAGATAGCATACGCTGGCATTGAGGATATCATCAACATTTAATATTTGTTGACACGCGAGATAGCATATGCTGGAGTCGAGGATATCTTCAACATTCAATATCCGTTGAACTACAAGATAGCATACACTGGTGTTGAGGATATCATCAATATTTAATATATGTTAACACGCGAGATAACATATGCTAGCATCGAGGTTATCATCAGCATTCAATATCTTTTGACACGCGAGATAGCATAAAATGGCGTCGAGGATATCATCAACATTCAATATCGGTTGACACGCGAGATAGCATATGCTGACATCTAGGATATCATTAATATTTAATATATGTTGACACGCGAGATAGAATACGCTGGCATCGAGGATATCATCAACATTCAATATTTGTTTACATGCGAGATAACATACACTGGAGCTGAGGATATGATCAATATTTATTATTTATTGATACGTGAGATAGCATACGCTGGCGTCGAGGATATCATCAACATTCAATATTTGTTGACACATGAGATAGCAAATGCTGGCATCGAGGATATCTTATCAATTTATGAATCAACATCTGAATGCATCAAGAGCATACCATTTGAAGGGATGCCTTTAGGTCACTATCTAAAGATGGATTATATATGAAATTTCCTAGAAATTGACAATTTAAGGGTCATCTATTAGTCATATTATTTGAAACAGGATAGTGTGCAATATTACCTATGAGTTGATAGACCATAGGTCATTCGTAAGCCACAAAAATATCCTAATCGTATAGTGTGCAATGTTACCCAAAAATTGATAGCCTGAAGGTTATCCATATGTTGCAACCAAATCCTTACCGGAGAATATGAGAGATTATCCAATTTATAAGCCCAAGGGTTCTCTATAAGATGCGTCATATCTAAAGATCGATTATGTTCGAGATTACCTAAACGACTAGCAATTTAAGAGATATCTGTAAGTCATATTGTATCCAAGGTCAGATGGTGTGCTGGAATACCTAAGAGCTAGTGATTGGAGGGATATCTGTAAGCCATATATTATCCAAGGTTGGATAATGCACGGGATTACCTGAAATCTAGCAATTCAAAGGAAAATTGTAAGTCGCGTCGTATCCAATATCAAATAATGTGCAATATTATCCAAAGATTAACTATTCAAGGGGAATCTATAAGTCGTATCGATACCGAAGATGCGTAAGACTTACCCGAGATCATATGCAAAGAATTATTGGTAATAACCATAGAGGTTACCATACAACCAGCATTTTAGGTGACCAAAGGGTTACCACATTAGCATAAGATTACACAGTTACAGGGACCATTCTGTATAAAGTGTCTCGGTGTCCAAAAGAGCCACCCCACTTTAAAGACATATTCAACAAATAAATAAGATAATTATTCAATAACCAAGAGAGTTGTTTTGTCTGTTGTTGCAAGTTATATCCTTCCAAACAGGTACATGAAAGGATGACTTCGCTTTTTACGTAACAACTCACGTGGAGATATGGTAAAAAACTGTACACCCCTTCGTGAATTGTGATTATTACTAACTATTTTGGTTTGAGATATTATCGAGAGCATTTGAGAGGATGAAAATATCAAATTAAAATCATAGGTGCGGATGACTCCAAAAAGGACGCAGCACAATGTGGAACTCTTTCTTTGCAGCAAAATGGGACATAGTCTAAAAAGGGACGTCAAACTCTTTGGACGCGAGCTAAAAGATGATTGCCACCACTATCTAACCACACCCTTGTTAGAAGGCATGTGTGTATTTTGGGATATTCTGGTTTCAGCTTCACCTTCGGGATATTTCTAAACTCAAGCCGAGGGTAAACTTCTCTTTCTTTCAAAAGCGAATGATAGGACACCAAGAGTTTTGGAAATTATGCCTAGGTAAGTTATTTCCTATGGTTGTGAAGGATCCCACATTCTTGGTTAAAAGGTTACATGCCTCTTTTCTGCAACTCGATCAAACTTGTCACTCATCCCGAGCCAAAGATCATTTGAAATAAAAGACTATCTTTTCTACCGATTGAGTCAAACTACAAGAAGTTTGATTCCATGAGTCTCGAGAATATGTAGGCTTGGCTCTTTGTTGAAAAATCAACTACATTCCAACACCCCCCCAAATCCCTATATTTCCTAATTTTTTTTGTTTTATGAAGAACTTAAAAAACAAGATAGCTGGTGAATTTTTTGAAATCATTCTTTGAATTAGGCTTTATGAACTATAAGTGGTCTGAATTCTCATGAAACCTGAGATATATAGGAAACATGATACCAAAGTCCGGCCATAACTCTTAAATTCGTGAAAAACCAACCTCTTTCAGAAATAAATTTGTGGTCAGACAAAAATTAGGAACGTCAAACTCCCATTGCCCAGGGTTACTTGCATCCACCCTACCCAAAGGAAGGGGGCAGTTGTTGACACCTAATTTTTTCCCTCCACAACTAAGTTTAATTTCGAGTTTCTTCGATTTTAAACAAAATTACAACATTTATTTCATTCAAATAAAAGCTTTTCACAGTATTTTTCTGGTTAATTTTTTCATTTTAAGTAACGATTATATATTATCGTATTCAATTATATGAGATTATATAATTTGGTTACATAAATATTTATTATATAGGATATAAAATTTTAATCAAGGATTATCTTAGAAATAAATTTAAAAAATTAAAATCTTGACTTGAATATAATTTATTCTCAAAAATAATTTATTTGAATGAATATGTGTTTGATTTTATTAAATCAAGAATCTTGAAATTGAACGAGGTTTTAATTAGTATCAAATTTTTATTGATTTTAGTCAATTTATTTAATCTGATCGTAATTGAAATTAATTAGCCACAATTGCAATGCAATTAACCAATTGATTTTTGATATGGTCAGAAATTAAATAAAAATGGACTAACTCTTAAGTTAATTGTGTTTATTTATTAAATAACCCCAAACACACATAATCTACCCCAACCCTAATCTAATTGGGAATTATTTTAAATAGTCCCTAATTCTAGCCCAATCCACTTAATGACCCACCAGTCTATTCCTTTTTTAAAATCGGGCCCAAATCATAACAATAATCAGCAGCCCACCAACTAATAACCAACAGTTCCACATTAGCCCAACATTAACAACTGCTGCCCTGGCCCACACACAATAAAATCCGACCCAGACCATTTCTCTTTTCCTTCTTCAGCAACATAACCACGATAAAAACATATACAAACCAGGAACAATATCGACGAACAACGATAGCAATACACCACAAAAACCCGACACCTCCGGCAACCTTTCTTGATCCAACCCAACTTTGTATTCACGTGTCTCACGCAATACTAGGATGAGAAAAGGTCCGAAAATCTTCTAGAACAAGCCTAGGTGTCATCCCCAATGGCTAATTTCACGAATATCGGGTACCATGGTACGATTTCATACATATTTGGATGATTTTCATTGGTTCTTGAGTACAATTCATTTTCCCTAATTGTATTGGTCCACCCATTTCAATTTCCCTCAAGAAATCCAAAAAAGGGTACAAATTTGTTAGCTAGAAATCCTATCCGAAGCTAAATTTGAGATTCCCTATTTTTTTAATACTCGAAACTCCCTTGAGATGGTGATCCCACATCAACAAAAAACAAATTCATCCCCGAATTTGGTTTCTTATATAAAGCCCTTTTCAGACCCAAAAGAGAGGGCTCAAAAGGGAAAAACATGAGTTTTGAGCAAAAAAATTGGTAGATTTTTATTTTTAGTAAAAATTTTAGAAGTTATCAATTGATCGGAATCCTTGAAGAATCAATTTCCGATGGAGGTGAAGTCCCACAGTAGCTCAAAGTTCTATTTTGCTGCTCCAAAATAGGTGATACTTCATCCCTTCTAGTTTCAGCATTCTCTTTCATTTCCCCCGTCGTTCTGTAGTCGTAGTAGCAATTTAATATTCTATTGTATTGCTATATTATACGCTGGATTTTTTGCTGTAGCTGGATCCCATAGCCTTAGGACTTGTGTGTAATAACTGTTATATTGTTTTGCTGGTTGGAGGTCCGCAATATTTGTTCTTCTCTCAACTTTGTGTTTTGTTGATTTTTGTTGCTTTGAGTTTACTGCCTCACGATTGATATGGTTAGGTCACTATTTTGATTCAATATTTGAAAATTTTAAGTGCTTTTTGGACCAAGATTTCATTTTTTATGCTAAAAGGGTGCTATTTTGAGACATCTTGAATTTCCAGTTGATTTAGATTGAATGATTAGTCTTTGTAATTATTAATTTTGTAGACTATTTATACTCCTTTAGTAGTAGTTCTACTTTTTCTTATTGATTTTGTGAACCAAGATTTCATTTTTATGCTGAAACTCCATTACTTATCCTTGATTGAATGATTAGTCTATGTGATTATTGATTTTTTTAGACAAGCATACACTCCTAGTATTAGTTCTGCTTTTTTTTTAGGCACTTCTTGGTCAAGATTTCATTTTTATGTTAAAACTTGATTACCATGTCTAGTAAAAACAAAAGTATGTCATGTAATAATGTGTTTCCGTCAGTTGTTTTATTTTTTTTTTGTGCTAAAACAACAAGGTGATTTCTTTTAGTGCTAGTGTGTTGTTTTGAGATCAGTTGCTTCTTTTACTTTGTCATATTATTAGGTACCACTTGTATAATTGATAATAACATTAGTAAAAAGATCACATGTCTCATTACTGATTCGGTTTTCTTATTTGGTTCTTTTTACTTTATAAGTTACCTGCTCGTATATCCAATGTTTGCATATAAATCTTTTTTCCCAAATATTTGTTTAACTGACGTGTTATATGTATGTATATTCATAGTCCTAGAGTTTATGTATTTGGACAATTTTGTAGTTTCACGTGGCTATAAGTAGTAAATGAATTACTATTTTCTTTTGTCTATAAATGTTGTCTTTTTCATCGTATAGTTTATCTACAAGTGTAGAATCCTTGAGAACATATATTAATTCCTTCATATTTTTCTTTGCATGAACCGAGAGTCCAAATGGACTCTTTTTCTTTGCATTTCATATGGCCCATCTCATTGAGTCGAGCCCAAAACAAAGCCTAAAGTCAAGCGCGTGGCATATGGATAAAAGGAGTCGAAAGGAGAAGAATGGGCTAAAGTTTCGTCTTTGAAGTGGCAAAGAGACTCGAAAGTCCCATTTTTTTTTTTTTTTATTCATTTATTGTTGTCGTTTTATTATTATTTACTTATTTCTTCATTGCATTATTTATTCATTTGAGTCTCGAAGCCAAAGTTGTAAATTTAATTCAAATAAAACAGATTTTGGGCCAACGGGCCTGAAAAAATAGTTTAAGACAGGTTACAGGCCAAGGTCCAACATTTAGATTAGGACAGGTGTAAATGGGCCAAAATCCCAATTAGATTAGGACAGGGTTTATTGATTTGGGCCAAATGGCCTAAGTCTTTTATTTTCTCCCCTATCCCTTTTTATGTGTTATTTTCTATTTTTGCTTAGACTTAGTTGAAATTTCCGCTAAGTCGTCAAAACCTGTTTTGCACAAATCTTGAAAACAAAATTTTACTCTACTCGATTTCTTTAAAAAATCAATATTTTTCTTTTTGAAGTTAGTCATAAAATATTTTCAAACAGTTCGAATAGCCGCAAGTTAGCGGATACTCTTGGTGCCTTAACAACCTTCCAAGAGTATCAATAGGAACCGCTTACTCAGAATCTTTAAATTTAAATAATTTTTCTGTTTTGGATCGTTTAAACTATCGTAGAAAGGTTTTATTAATTCCTTTTCAAATAAATTAAGTGGCGACTCAAAAATTCAAAATTTTCGCAAAAAAATCTCTGTTGAGCCCAAGCGCACACACAAGTATATGCGGTTAACCAAGTAGTAAAGTGACTTGTACGAGCTGAATATCTATTCCACAAAGACTTGTTGATTAGCAGACTATCCGATTCTAGTGTTACTAGTGAAATTAAATAAGTGCGAGTTTTTAAGAAGAGTATAAGATTTGTTATTATAACTAAGTAACAAATAATTAAAAACAATATGAATTCGATTGTAAACTATATGTGAAGATTTTTAGGATTGAGGCATTTACTTAACATTCATGCATAACTGTGATTTATAACCGATGTTGGTGTTTATCGTGATTATTGATTTACGGGGTTGATATTATAACTTAGAAATGGTCATTCTCTAATTTATCTACCCAAATTAATCTCACAACTACATCGTTCAGTAGGGGTGTGAGTCTTTAATTTGTATGTATTAAGCTATCTTCCCATTTTCTTAACAAAGTAGGGTGTTTAGAGATTATTTGGATACATTAAGTTACCTTCCCATTTCCTTAACCAAGTGGATTGTTTAGGTTAATCTCTCCTAAACACAAATCATCCTATAATGATTAATGGCATGATCCACACTCCTTATATTCTTCATTCTGCCCCTCCACTCCTCTGGTCATTTCATTTTGAGATTTATATTAATCCTAAATTACATGATGCTTTATAATAGAAAACCAAGAACATAAGAATAATCACATACTTGATAAACATATAAACCAATAATTAAATCATAATTATACATTCATATTTGTAACATCAACCCTAAAATGAGGGTGTTTAGCTACTCATAGTCTTAGAAAGAATCACAATAATGGAATTCATAAGTAAAACAACAAGAGAAATAAAGTAAAGAAGAAAAACCCTATTTTAAGCCTCCCTCGTGTGTTTTATCTCTCCCAAGTCATTCAAAAAACTTTAGAATAGAAGCAATCTTTAGAATAGAAGCTAAGTGTCATATTTATAGTGTAGTACAAGTTTCACCAAAAAATACACAAAGGCATGGCACACTCTTATTGCATGGATCAGTGGGTGTGCCCTGCTCTTATCATGCATGCACACTATTTTGTGCCATTAAATTTTTTTCCATCTTTGTACCACATATAGTGGCTTAATGGGCATGGCACACTCGTGTGTCTCAAATTTCAACTTCCCTTTATGGTGTAGTCTCTTCACTTTGCTTCGTGTCCCATGCATTGTAGTTCATTTCCAACAGATTTTAATCTTGTTTTGCTTCTTGATATTGCTCCTAACACCTTCAGTCATCCACAAGAAGGGTATTGGCACCAAATCAAACTTATTCCTTAAAATAATCTAGACCTAAAACACAAATCATATCCATTAGTTAATGAATAGAAATTAAGCTTAATCATGTGAATATATATGCAAAGTAGCTCACCAAATAGACACAAGTATAGGCAACAACTAGAACTTGGACGTAATAATACACTCAAGATCACCTCCCCACACTTATCTTATTAATCCTCGAATAACTCTTTACACTATGCAGAATCAAGGAAGACTCTAACATTACTACTAGAACTAAGACACTCAAACTAGAACTACAACAACTACATGAACAAATCCGTATTAAGCATGTCGTATTACAATTCAACCCTTCTAACTACAACTTTAAAACTTCCTACTCTCAAGACTTGACTCTACCAAGTTGGCAAACTCATGCATATTACTTAATGAAGAGATCTTAAAAGCCACCTAACCATCATTAAACATGTGCCATTACCACAATAGATTCACCCATATTCAGTCAATAATATGCAGTTTATCAAAATAATGATTGTAAGAATCAAATTTCGCTCACTCTCACAAAGAATTCACATTTCACATAAGATGAACCATAAGCTTCCTTAGTGAAGTACTCCACTAATATCAGAATATCAAGGCTCAAGATCAAGTAGGACTTTAAGGTTTGTAATGTAGGCAAAGGGAAAGGTAGGAACTATTTTGTCCTGTAATAGTGACTATCTTCCCTAAGAGTTTTCATACATCATACTTTACAATAGACTCCTCTCTAACCAACCAAAATTTTCACCACTTTTATATTTCCCTTCTCTTTTATTTTGCCCCATTTTTGTAAGCTAGTTTACACATCTTTAGTAGGGAGTATATGTTATCAACACATGATTCTCTTTTGATCAATTTTTATTTTTATTAATTTACTTCACACCAACTATACATAAATTTTTTCACACACCAACAGATACTATTTTGGGGATTCACTTTCACTTTTTCCTTCTTCAATTTAACATATTAATTTTTCAACTAACGTCCTTAGGATCTTTGGATCAAATTATAGTCAATTGTAAGAAAGAAAATAAGCTACATATGAGGCTACAAAAGAATAGGCTAAAGGCTCAATGGTGCTAAGTAAGGTCATGCAGAAAAGATAGATAAAATATGTATAAAATATGGCTATCAAGGATATATATATATATATCATCTCCTAAACTCAACATTCCTTATTTTTCTTTGCACCCATACCAAGCAAGTTCTAGACATCAATATGCAATAAGAAATATACAAAAAAACTCACTCACACATGGCACATGCCCTAATCAAGAAGGATCTCTATAGAATCTTAACAAAGAAATAATTAGAATTAAAAATTAAGCCAACATCACACAAGAGTCATATAAATGAGTCCAGGTGTCTAAAAAATAGTCATTCAACTAATTCACACGCTTTCACATTCAAAATCAACCTACATCATGTAATCATACATAACACTTAGCAAGAACATCTCATTTATTCCTAATAACAAAAACTTAAAATTACTCCTAAAAATCAAAAGGGATACTGGGTTTAAAAGGCTTCCCCTTAGAAAAAACAAAAAAAATAAGGGGTGGGTGAAGTGTGCGTCTACTAGACAGACACCAACAAAAACTAAGACTAACCAAAGATACAATCTTTTGATAAATTTTTCAAAATTTAGTCAAAAACTAGAAATTAAATAGATATAAAAAACAAACCTATAGCATCACTTCACCCTAAATAAATCAAAGGATTCCCTACCCCACACTTAAAATTATAATTTGTCCCCAAAGCATAAACTAAAAGTAAGGGTAGTAATACTCCATAAGGCCCATAGGCATATCATAGTAGTTTTATGATCATCACAGAGGTCAGAAAGAGCCCACACTCATTTTTTCATTTTTCGTAGCTAAAATCTCTGATATTCAGACATCCTTTCAACCTGTTGAAAAAAACAAAAACAAAACCAAAGGTGAAACTAAAGAAAAATGAAGAAAATTAAACATAATTACCTTATATTGGGTTGACTATCAAACAACACCTGACTTATTATCGTGGCACGACTCACATCACAACTCTTAACCGTAGTCTCTCATTCTCTTTCTCCTATTTGGGGCTATCTTCTTATTCATTTCGGACCTCTTGAGTTCTTACTCTCACGGTCTATAGTTCTTACTACACTTACCTTTTTAGGTTTCTATTTATGTTTCTTAATTTTTGCTTTAGACAACTCCATGAGAGAGTTTGGAGAGGTCATTAGATGTTTGCACTCTTCCACCCCATACTTATATTCTTCCATAATTGTGATCATATATAAATCTTTTTAATGTGATGGTGTATTGAGTTCTTTGTATGCTCTAAAGACCACCTCTTTATCATTTATTACCATTTTATAGTGCCCTCCCATATCTATTAGTGGTCTTCCAGTAAACAAGAATGAACGTCCCAATATGATTGTCACCCTGTCATCTGCATCATAATTAAGAACAATAAAATCAACAGGAATAATGAACTTACCAACCTTAGTGAGAACATCCTTTATGATTCCCTCAGGGACCACTCTAGTTTTGTCCCCTATTTGGAGAACCACTGAGCACAACCTCAATTTTCCCAAATCTAGAGTGTTAATCATATATAGAGGCATCAAGTTGATGCTTTCCCCAAAATCACTCAAAGCATGGACCATATCATTTTCACCAATTTGTATAGGGAGGGTAAAACTCCCAAGGTCCTTGAGTTTTTTGGGCACCTTGCTCAACACCAAATAACTATACTCCACAGTAAGTGCTACCATCTCAATGTCACCAAGATTCATCTTGTTAGTCACCACATCTTTCAATTTCTTATCATATTTAGTATTTCCTACAAAACATATAACAAAGGAAGGAGTTAATGTGAAGTTCTTTGAACATGTCAAAGAACTTCTTAACACAAGCATACTCTTTAGCCTTTTTAAGCCTCTAAGGTAATAGTGGTGGTGGTCTCTCTAGTGTATGTTCAACTTTTTTTTACTTTTGGATACACATTTTCCTGAATTTTATGTTTTTTTTGGCTGCCACTTGCTTCTCATCAGCTTGTTGTGGGACCAACTCTGCATGTACCTCCTGATTTTTCTTTGGAGGTTTGTCAATAAGGTCTCTACCACTTCTTAAGATTATTTCAATTAAGTACTTTAGATTTTATATATCACTAGGCAAACCCCCTAAGGTTTTGTGTTCTGTACATAAGCTGACTACCTCAACTGTATCTCTAAATTCTTCTGAGCCAGTTGTTGATTTTTTATATTTGCAACCATTTGTTCTTGGTTGTCCAGAATATTTCAATGTCTCTTCTATACTACTGGTAGAAGTATCATTTTGAATGCTCTGCTACTGCTGAAATTGTTGAGTTTGGTCCTGATTACTACCCTATAAGTAATTGAGTTGACTTTGCTAGTTTTGGTTATAGGCATTAGCATAGTTTTGATTTTTCTTTTGTACCTTTTCCACAAAATTCATTGACTCTAGATTTTCTCCGTGTAAGTCTGCAGAGTGACCATTACCTCCACAAATTTCATACCAAGTTTGAGCCTGCTGAATTGCATTAACTTGGTCCTGAGGTTGATTCACACTTACCATCCTGAACTGTGTCATCATTTGATTTTGAAAGAATTATAATTGAGCAGCCAATGTTGTGACACTATCCATCTTGATCATACCTACGGGTTTCTTGACCATACTTCTAGATACATCACCCTACTATTTGAAATTATCTTATGCAATTTGGTTTAGGAGAGTATATAGATTGTCATAAGATTTCTCTAAAGCCTGGCCATTTTCAGTTGAATCTAGAAAACATTTTGTATTATGGTTAAGACCTTTACCAAAAGTATGAGATAATACCTTTGTAACTCCCTGAGTCTGTATCCCGGTCGCTACACAGTGCTTACAACCCCAAAGAACCAAAAGATAACCCATGACTGATATCTGCTGTGAGCACTGAAACATGATACTATAATAAATGCAGAATAATAGGCTGAAATGCCATAAGGTTCAAAATTTGTAAATACTGATAAAGTGTATCAACTAAAATAACAATCTGTAAAATTGAATATTATCTAAACTCTAGTCTAAAAAGCCTCTAATCTGAAACTGCCTGAAAGTAGAGTTGATGGGATAACCCCCCAACTAACTCCATCTACTGAAATACCGAGTCTACTGAAATAAAGAAATAAAAAAATATCCTTGAATGATGAGGACTCACTGTTAAATCTGATATGCTGGCTGAATCTGATTCTGTCTAAGCGTGATCAGGAACCTAAGCGTCCGAACCTATGATATGAGACATCATAGCATAAAGAAAGAGTATGCGTCAGTACGTGGAATATACTGGTATGCTAGATGAGGTAAGGCTGAGTGCAAGGGTTCATATGCATGAACAATAACTGACTGAATGGTATATGGAAACTGAATATGAGAGTATGTGGATAATTTGAACTACTGTAAATACTGAGCATGCAATACTGTGCATATATATATACTGTAACTGAGCTTTTCATGAAGATAAGTACTAAGTTCTGATACAAAGTAACTGATAATTCTGAGATTTCAGATAACTGAGCTACTGATACTGATTGATTGTATCTAACAGTCCTAATTCTATAGAACTAAACTGAGTTCTATTTTGAAGACTGAAACTGAAACTATAGGAGGAAGTCATCTAACCGACATGCCCCAAATAAGATAAGATAACTGAGTTGGGGTCCAATCTATAATCCCAGCCATTGTAGGCTCATATTATAAGATTATTCCCATTTCTATATGGATGACAGATACAAATGTGATCACTTAGATTAGGTTATACTCCTTGAAAAGAGTATGACACCTCTTCCCAACGTGAGGTTTTCCCATAAGGGAATAAGACGTTGGACACTATGATAGTTTACATAGTGTATGTCGGTTAGAAGAACCTCCCTAACAGTAAAGACTTGCAGAATAGTTTTTAAAAGTATTTCCCTACAGCTTACAAAAAAGAGTAAAGAATAACAGAAAAGCTTTTAGAAAACTAAGTGTAAAGGCTCATAGATTTATTCAGATATTGCTTTACATGTGACCTCATCTATGAGGTTTCAGATTTCAGATTACAAATATAAAAGTGAGTCCTTTATAAACTTTGATAGCATGATTTAAAGACAGAATACAAGTACAGCTTTAAGAAACTAAATGTTATGACTCACTAGACCTATGCAACATGTTTTACTATTCATGATTATGATTTTCAGTTTTTAGATATTCCAGCTTATGTGAGTCATCTACATTTAGCATACATTCTTTTACCAATTTATAATGATATTAAGATATTGATTTACTTATGCATTCACCCCCATATACTCAGTACAATCCAAAAGTACTGATCCACATATATGTCTATGTGCTACATTATCTCATAATGTAGGTTCAAGTACTCAGTTTTAGCAGCTGAGTCATTTCGAGCATCTCTATCTTCATCCCAGCAGTTAGTGAGTCCTCATAGTTTGAGGACTATCTTTCAGTTTTTCAGCTTATTAGTATAGATGATTCAGTATTTTCAGACAGTTCAAGTTAGTTGGGAGTTTGTCCTAGTGGCTCTTTAGTTATTAGTAGTAGAGGCTTGTAACACTTCTAGTTATGATTCAGATCTCTAGTAGTGATTTTTCAGACTCCTTAGTCTAGTAATTTCAGATAATTTAAGCTTAACTCAGATAGATTTCTGCATTTCAATTTTGATGATATATCTATATTTCATCTATTATGGGCTTCAGATTTAGTAGAAGGCTGATAGGATTAGCTTAAGGCTACTTATAGTCTTGAACATCGTGTGACATTCGGGATTCATTTTTATGGTGTTACAAACTTGGTATCAGAGTCTAAGGTTTATAAGAGTCCTAGGGAGTCAGACAAGCCGCGTTACATAGAGTCTTGATCATGGGTGTGAAGTGTCCCTTATTTATAAGCAAGAGGCTATGAGACGTTTTAGGAAATAATCCCTTTCTTTCATGATCTATAATGCTTACAACTATCTCTATCTACTTTTAACTCATGCTTTTAATTAAAAGAATATGTCTCCTTGTAGAGCTAATGCCTACAAAAATAATAACCAGCCACCCCAGCCTACTGACCCTCTGAATGAGAATGTATCCTATTCCAAATTTTGGGCTACCTTTTAGGAATTTGCCCAGGATGTGATTGCCAATGTTCAAGGCAACAATCAGGCGACAGACCTACTTCAGCAGAATGGTGAATTAGCAGCAGCCAGAATCCATGACTTCATGAGAATGAATTCGCTAGAGTTCTTTGGGTCAAAAGTAGGTGAGGACCCAAAACTTTATTAAGATGAGGTGAAAAAGATCATCCAAATTATGCATGCTTTTGAAAAGAAGAGTGTAGAGTTAGCATCCAATAGATTGAAGGATGTAGCATATGATTGGGTGGTTATGTGGAAGAATGGTACAGGTGAGAATGCAGCTCCTATGGGTTGGCAAGTATTTCAGGATGCTTTTCTAAACAGGTTCTTTCTGCGTGAAATGAGAGAAGCTAAGGTAAAGGATTTTATGAACGTGAGGCAGGGCTTAATGACAGTGAAGGAGTACTACCTTAAGTTCAATTAGTTGTCTAAGTATGCCCCTAATATGATTGTTGACCCTAGGGTGAGTATGAGTAAGTTTGTTACTGGAGTATCTAGTTTGGTAGTCAAGATGTGTAGGACTACTATACTTATTGGGGACATAGATCTTGCTAGGTTGATAATTTATGCCCAGTAGATTAAGGTAGAAAAGTTTAAGGGCAGAGAGAGAGGAAATAAGAAGGCTAGAACTAGGTAGTTTTATTATGGCTAGATAAAGTTTGGAGGGAGAAATCGTTCGCAGATTCAAAATCGTTCATCCATGCCAGTGCCATTTTCATCTAGTGCTCCCACTCCTAGAGCTAGACAGGAGTAGTGAAGTAAGACTTCTATGTCCAGATCTTAGAATAGTGTGAGTGAAAAACCCAGTTATCCTCTATGTGCTAAGTGTAGTAACAATCATCTTGGTGAGTGCTTGTTGGGACATAAAGGATGTTATGGTTGTGGTAAGTTGGGACATAGGATCAAAGATTGTCCGCATGCTAGGCATGGAAATAGGGATGCTCGTCTCCAGACTCAGGCTGCTAGCGCACCAGCCATTCTAGGTCACCCAGTTATTCCTCAGGATGCATCATCCAATACCGGTGGTGGTCAGTGCCAGAATCGGTTTTATGCTTTACCATTCTATCAGGGGCAAGAGAGTTCACCAGATGTTGTTACTGGTATGTTTCATGTCTTTCATATTAATGCTTATGTGTTGTTAGACCCTAGGTCAAATTTCTCTTATGTGACCCCATTAGTTGCAACAAATTTAGAAATAGATCCTGAAAAAATCCCAGAGCCTTCTTGGTTTCTACCTCAGTGGGTGAATCAGTTGTTGCTAAATAGATCTATAGAAAATTTCCTATCACTATCCTTTATAAAATCATGTTTAACAGATTTAATAGGGTTAGATATGGTCGACTTTGACCTTATTTTTTGTATGAATTGGCTCCATTTCTTTTATGCATCTATAGATTGTCACACGCGAGTGGTGAAGTTTCATCTTCCATATAAGCCATTATTTAAGTGGGAAGGTAATTCAGTGTCTCCCAAGAGTCATTTCAAATCTTATCTTAAAGCTAAAAAGTTGATCTCAAAAGGGTGTATCTATCATCTAGTTCGAGTCAAAGACACTAAGTCTGAGACTCCAACAGTTTAGTCAGTCAGTGTAGTCAATGAGTTTCCTGATATTTTTCTCAAAGATTTTCCAGGGGTAACTCCCAATAGGGAAATAGAAGTCGGTATTGACCTTCTTCCAGATACTCAGCCTATATCTATTCCTCCATATCGTATGGTCCCAGCTGAGCTTAAAGAGTTAAAAGAGCAGCTTAAAGACCTCTTAGATAAAGGTTTCATAAGTCCAGTGTCTCTCCATGGGGTGCTCTCATCCTATTCGTGCGAAAGAAAGATGGTTCTTTGCGAATGTGCATTGACTATCATCAGCTGAATAAAGCCACAGTCAAAAACAAATATCCTCTTCCTAGGATTGATGACTTATTTGACCAACTCCAAGGTTCAAGTTACTTCTCAAAGATAGACTTTAGATCCGGCTATCATCAGCTTAGAGTAAGGGAATCTAATAATCTAAAGACTACTTTTGGCACCCGTTATGGTCATTTCGAGTTTCTAGTCATGTTATTTGATATTACCAGTGCCCCAGCAACCTTCATGGACTTGATGAATCGAGTGTTCAAATAGTATTTAGATATTTTTATCATAGTCTTTATAGATGATATTCTTGTCTATTCTCGCTGTGAGGATGATCATGCAGACCATCGTACAATTGTGTTGCAAATACTTAGAGATCACCAGTTATTCACCAAAGTCATCAAATGAGAATTTTGGATAAGATCAGTAGCTTTCCCCGGCCATATTATTTCCAATGATGGTATTAGAGTTGATCCCCAAAAGAAAGAAGCAGTAAGAAACTAGCCAAGACCTATTTCCCGTCAGAAATTAGAAGTTCCTTGTGTTTTTCTAGCTATTATAGATGTTTTGTTAAGGGTTTTCTTCTATTGCATCCCCTATGTCTAGATTGACTCAGAAGAAAGTTAAGTTTCAGTGGTTAGATTCCTGTGAGAAGAGTTTTCAGGAGTTGAAGACTCGACTTACTTTAGCCCCAATTTTAGCACTACCTAATGGTACAAATGGGTTCATTGTATATTATGATGCCTTTGGAATTAGTCTGGGTTCTGTTTTAATGCAGAGAGGTAAGGTTATAGCCTATGCCTCTAGACAACTTAAGCCTCATCCAAAAAACTACCCAACCCATGATCTTGAGTTAGCTGATATTGTGTTTTCACTGAAAATCTAGAGGCACTATCTTTATGGGGTGCATGTTGATCTTTTTACGGACCACAAGAGCTTGCAATATATGTTTACTCGGAGGAAGTTAAATCTTCATCATATAAGGTTGTTAGAATTGTTGAAGGATTATGATATGAGTGTGTTGTATCATCTGGGCAAGGCTAATGTAGTGGAAGACGCCCTTAGTAGATTGTCTATGGGCAGTGTTTTTTATGTAGAGAATGATAAAAGAGAGTTAGTTCGGGAAGTTCATTGGTTAGCTAGATTGGGTGTGAGGTTGGTTGTCTTGGCTGAAGGAAAATGTTTCGGTTCAGAGTAGTTCAGAATCTTCTTTAGTTTTTGAAGTGAAAGAGAAGAAGGATAGGGATCCTAGTTTGGTCAAACTGAAGGGTTCAGTTAAAGACCAAAAGGTAGAGGTTTTCTCTAAAGAGGGAGATGGTGTGTTGAGATATCAGATTAGATTATGTGTGCCATGTGTTGATGATTTGAGGCAGCGGATCATGGCAAAAGCGCAGGGTGCGTGTTATTCTATTCATCCAGGAGCCACCAAGATGTACCACAATCTGCAGGAAGTCTATTGGTGGAGTAGTATGAAGAAAGATATAGCAAAATTTGTAGCCAAGTGTGCAACTTGCCAACAGGTCAAGGTATGAAGAAAGATATAGAAAAATTTGTAGTCAAGTGTGCAAATTGCCAACAAGTCAAGGTAGAGCACCAAAGGCCTAGTGGCACATTGCAAGAATTTGGTATTCCCACTTGAAAGTGGGAAGAGGTGAATATGGACATTATGACTGTATTACCCCATTTGAGTTGGCAGCATGATTTGATATGGGTTATTGTAGACAGATTGACAAAATTAGCATATTTCTTGCCAGTTCACACATCCTATACAGCTGAAGATTATGCTAGGTTGTATATTAGAGAGTTGGTTAGATTTCATGGAGTTCCCTTGTCTATCATATCAAATATAGGTACTCTGTTTACCTCTCAGTTTTGGAAAGTATTGCAGAAAGGTCTTGGTACCCAAGTTTATCTTAGTTTAGTTTTTCATCTGTAGACAGATAGTCAGGCAGAGAGGACCATTCAGACTCTATAAGATATGTTGAGGGCATATGTTCTTGATTTCAAAGGTGGTTGGGATGACCACTTTCCGTTGATCGAGTTTGCCTACAATAACAGTTACCATTCTAGCATTCAGATAGACCCGTTTGAGGCTCTTTATGGGCAGAGATGTAGATCACCAGTTGGTTGGTTCGAAGTAGGTGAGGCCACTTTGATTGGGATAGATATGGTGTTTGAATCCATGGAGAAAGTTTGGTTGATTTGAAAAAGATTAAAAGTAACTCAGAGTCATCAAAAATCTTATGCAGATATAAGAATGAGAGATCTTGAGTTTAAAGTAAATGATCTTGTGTATTTAAAGGTTTCACCCTTGAAAGGGGTGAAAAGATTTGGCAAAAGAGGGAAGCTTAGTCCCTGGTATGTAGGCCCCTACCGGATTTTGAATCGTGTTGGGAAGGTAGCTTATGAGGTTGAGCTACCTGGAGACTTGTCATCAGTTCATTTAGTGTTCCATGTATCCTTATTGAAGAAGTGCATGGGTCATTCAGCTGTTGTAGTCCCTCTAGAAAGCATAGATATTCATAGTAGCCTCTCATACAAAGAAATTCTAGTAGATATTCTTGATCATTAGATCCATAGACTAAGGAACAAACAAGTTCCCTTGGTCAGAGTTCTATGGAGAAATCAGTCCATTGAGGGAGCTACTTGGGAAGCAGAAGTAGAGATATGTACCAAGTATCCTCACCTTTTCTCCACGAACTCAGATTCAGCCGAAGTTAACAGTCTTCCTTAATTCAGTTCTTTTCCAGTCTCAAATTCTGTCATATAGCTATCTTCATATAAAATTCATGCATTCGCAGATCAGTTCAGTCACTGAATATGTTTTAGATTCAATTATACATTTTGTTTTAGTTGTGCATGCCAACATATAGCCTCAGTTTCTTAGCATTTTCAGTTTAACTAATCCCATTCGAGGACGAATGTTTCCAAGGGGGAGATATTGTAATACCCCGTACTTTTTCCTAGCTCAGTTTAGCTTCTAGTATATCAAGGGTTATCTTTCAAAGGATTTGACTCTTAATGCATGTGGAATTTTCCAGCTCCAGATCCACCAATGTGTAGATAATTGAACCAGCTTTCCAACGATACCAATTTTGCTTTAATCCGATACTCGGTTGAGATATTATGGCATTTTTAGTAAAATAGTATGGCATTTTGATAGGAACCGCATCATGGTGAAGGGAGGAATTGCAATTGTTTGATTCCAGTGAAGCACCGCGATTGGCCCACATCGCGGTGAAGTCCCAATTCCTGTTTATCAATTTCCACTAGCTCACCGCGATGTTACCGCGTCACGGTGATGGCCTAAATCGCATTTGTCAATTTCCAGTGGCTTACCGTGATAGACCCATGTCTCTATGAAGTTTCAATTTGCAATAGTCAATTTCCAGTGAGCCACCACAATAGTGTTACGTCGCGGGGGGGGATGCGAAATTGGGATTTTTTCCAGTTCCAAGTAATTTTCAAAAAGGGCAATCTAGTCTTTTCCCAAGCCCTAAAATCGTGAAAACAGAGGAGTAAACCTATTCTAAGCATTCTATACTCACTTTTCATCAAATTACTCTCTAAGAAAACCCTAGAACTCAAAAACTTAATTCCCAAGAAATTCAAATTCCACCATTCTTTCTCCAAGGAAACTCAAAATTCAAGGTTTCCAATTCAAGATAATCAAGAATCCATCTTCAAGAGCACAAATAGGAATTGAAAATCAAGTGTTCTCATCAATTGCATCAATTAAGGTATGTGGGGAGGGGGGGGGGGGTTTCAACAAGGATAATTCTTTCATCCTTGTGCGCAAAATTAGTTTTAAAGTTGATTTTGTATGAAATTACATGGGTTTCAAATTAGGGTTCATACCCAATATTGATAACTGAAAAATTATAAGATTTGAAGTGATTTAGATGATGAATTTGCATGTTTATTTTCATATTTTTATGCTCATTACAGTAATTTTCAGATTTAGACTTGAATTATCAATATTTTTATTATTTAGCATGAATTTTATAATGATTTGATATGAGATAGATTCATGGGTTATCAGCCCTAGTTGAATATTGTTATTTCAAGAAGATAATGCTTTTGAGCATCCTATGAATTGTTATATTCATATTTTGAACAAAGATTTCATCTTTTGATCTCATCTTAGACATGGGATCCACTTTACAGTTTCAGTTACCGTTTAAATTAACATATATACAGTTGGTTTTCATTATAAACCATTATAATAGTTTTAATGTGGATTTCCTATAGAATGAGCATACAAATTAAAGGGAGTAGTATTTAACACTGAGTTGGGTATGTTTACATTCCCCAGAACTATGAGCCAACGTAGGTTCAGATTATCAGATTATTTCCATTTCTATATAGATGACAGATACAGATGTAATCACTTAGATTAGGTTACACTCTTGATAAAAGTATGACACCTCTCCCCAATGTGAGGTTTTCCCATAAGGGAACAAGACGTTGGAAACTATGATAGCTCGCATAGTATATGTCGGTCAGAAGAATCTTCCTAATAGAAAAGACTTGCAGAATAGTCTTTAAAAGTATTTCCCCAACACTAAAGAATTGCAAAATAGTTTTTAAAAGTATTTCGCCATAGCTTACAGAAAAGAGTAAAGAATAACAGAAAAGCTTTTAGAAAAATAAGTTTAAAGGCTCACAGATTTATTCAGATATTACTTTATATGTGACATCAACTATGAGGTATCAAATTTCAGATTACAGATAGAAAAGTGAGTCCTTTCTATACTTAGACAACATAATTTAAAGACAGAATACAAGTACAACTTTAAGAAACTAAATGTTATGACTCACTTGATCTATGCAACATGTCTTACTATTCATGATTATGATTTTCAGTTTTCAGATATTCCATCTTATGTGAGTCATCTACATTTAGCATGCATTCTTTTACCAATTTATAATGGTGTTGAAATATTGATTTACTTGTGAATTTACCCACATATACTCAGTACAATCTAGAAGTACTAATCCACATATACGTCTATATGTAACATTGTCTCATAATGTAGGTTTAGGTGCTCAGTTTCAGCAGCGTGAGTGATTTCAAGCATCTCTATCTACATCCCGACAGTTGGTGAGTCCTCATAGTTTGGGGACTTAGTCTTTCAATTTTTCATCTTATTAATATAAATAATTCTGTATTTTTAGACAGTTCATGTCTGTTGGGGGTTTGTCCCAATGGCTCTCTAGTTATTAGTAGTGGAGGCTTGTCAGACTGCTAGTTATGATTTAGATCTCTAGTATTGATTGTTCAGACTCCTTAGTCTAGTAATTTTAGATAATTTTAGTTTATCTTAGACAGATTTCTGCATTTCAATTTTGATGATATATCTATATTTTCTCTATTACGGGCTTCAGATTTAGTAGAAGGCTTACAGGGTTAGCTTAAGGCTACTTGTAGTCTTGAGCATTGTGTGACTTCTAGAGACTCATTTTTAGGGTGTTACATATTATGTGCAGTACCTTGTGATTTTGATTTAGGATAAAACTTGGCGAGAGTATGTAGCTCAACTCACACTTTGGCTAGAGTAGTTATATGCACCCATGTAAGTATTATAAGTTGATCAAATGATTCTAGTAATCAAGAGGGCAAGTATGGTTGAGAGAGTATTTGAGAAGTGTGGTTAAGCTTTAAAGTTAGTAGTGTATCTCCTAGGACTAGTAATTCCATCCCAGCTTATGTTTTGTAGGCCTATATTCCATGTTGTAGAGTTATAGCCAAGTTAAGATTCCTTACTCAGAGATTCTATTCATATCATGCCCAAGAATTCTTTTCTCCCTAATGTTATTAGGACTTCTTGCAAAGAGTGTTGAATAAATACTATAATTTGGTATAAACTTTCAGTATGATCCAATTTTTATATCCAGCAATTTAGTTTAGCAGTCAGACAGATAAGCTCCTATGGTTTTCTATCTTTCCACCTAGTTTTACCATCTGGAGTTTCACGAATATGGTTATTCCATGATGTAATTTTTTCACATACATGCAAATTGTGAATTCATTTTAGTCCAAGCATCATGTTTCAGATTCAGCTAGTTAGTCATGACTCAGTTCATAAGTGTTCAGTACATGCATAATTTCAGTTTTCCAAGTATATGATCTCAGTTTGCCAAGTATTCCAAGTTAGACAGTGTAATACCCCTTGTATGACCTTGGTCTCACGATTCGTGATCCCATTTCATAGTTTATCACTTCATAGTTCTATTTGTATGAATGTATCATGAACATTTCAAGTGATTTCTAAACTCTCAACATGAATCAGCTTCTTACAGTCAATAAATTCAAGTCAGCTTAGAAACCACGTTCATGATGAAAGTTCTAATGTTTCAGCTCAGCTATATCCTTCATTACCATACATTTTGTATGTACATTATTCCATACCTCTAAGACATCAACAAGTTCCTATCCATCATTGAGATAATGTAACACCTCGTAATTTTGAGCTAGAAATCGAACCATCATTCCTATATATGTAAACTCTAATCGCATGATTTATATGTGAATATATGTATCATGATCTTTATACTAGTGTGTGAAGTTCTTAGGAGGTAAAAAATATTCATAGAAATCACTTAGAGCAAAGTTGAGCTAAGGGTGTTCAATTCTATAAGGGTCTTTCTTTAATTTGATACCTGAGCAAAAAGTTATGGCCTTTTTCATGAGAGGCAGTAAGGATCTGTAATTTAGCCGTGGCATACTGGTCTCTCCATGAGATAAGGGGCGTGATGCGTTGTTCTCTCAATGTGATAAGGGATGTAACACGGAGCTTATTCCCCCCCTGTTTCATCTTCTTAAAGGTCAAAGGGCACTTTGGTGCTTTCCCCTCATCCCTAAACGTCCAAGGCACAAATTAAAGCACCCGAAAGGGAATTATTTTCCTATCTTCTTCAAATCAATTCACGTAACAACTCTCCTTTTCCCAAGAACAATAATCCAAGCTTTTCCTGCCAAAAAATCCAAGAATTCACATTTCCATGTTCAAGAATCTTCAAGAAAACATCAAGAATAAGGTTTCTTTCACAAGTCCCAAGATTCAAGCTTTCTTCCTCAAGAATTCAAGTGTTTAAGTTCCAATTTACAGTTTCTTTAAGAATTCATCTAATTAAGGTATGTGGGGCTTTGAACAAGGTTAACCTTTCAACCTTGTGTCCAAATTCATGACTTTTCAAGTAAAATTACATGTTTTAAGATAGAATTCATTCCGAAATCCTTATGTGTGAAAATATAGCATTATCATGTGATTAAGGAACTAAAGAGCATAAGAGTTGTATTTATTCATGTTTTCAACTACAAGTTTGATGTCTTATCTTGAATTCCAATATTTTGATGAGAAATTGCTAGTTCCTTAAGTTTAATATGCTTTCATATTCAAATTAAAATATTATGCTTATACACTGAAGTGTCTACGTAAGATTCCATGAAAACTAAGAATTATCTCATGATTCAAGTTCCAATTTCTTATATCATCTCCAAGTGAATTTCATGTTATAATAGCGAATTGTAAATTTAGTCATGTAATCATGTTGTTTTCTCATGTTTAAGATATGCCCATGTTCAAGTTCAAGATTTTCACTTTTCGGTGAGATGTCCAGATTTTGGGTCTATGAACCATGTTTCCATACTACTCTTTTTAAGCTTTGTTATCGTATTTTATGGTCATTCGGTGTTGGCAGGTTATGAACACCCGATACCTATGTGCTTTACATGATTTCTAGTTTTTTCAAGTTACAAGTCAGTTAGACCATGGTTTTAATATCATATTCAAAACACTATGATCATGTTGAGCATTATCAGCTTATATGTTAATAATTACCTCAGAATCTGTATGCACCATTATTTTTAGAATACCATGACCTGAGCTTATCAGTTATTAGTTATCAGTGAATGCACCAGTTAGTATTTCAATGTCTTTGATTTGGGAGTAGGATTTAGCATCGAGTGAATGTAGGGATGGCGTCTCCTCCATCAGTTAGGAATGAGACGCTAGTAGAAGTCTCTAGGTTCCAGGCCTATGGCACCACCATAGATTTTGAGTGGTCCCCCATCAGTTAAGTATAACACCCTCATCCTTCGAGACTTCAACTCAGCCTTGTTGATCCACATTGTCAGTCAGTGTTAGTACCCTTGGCAAGGTACCAACACCCTTTAAGAGTGGTTACAGATTTGAATCCGATAGGTCAGATTAGGGAATGTCGGTTCTATGATACCTCCCACAGTTTCAGTCAGTATTCAGTATGTCTCAGCTCAAGTTTGCTTGACCAAAGCATATAGATTTTTAGTTATTCAGTTATATATATTTTAGTATTTCAGATTATAGATTATCTCAAAAACATGTTTATGCTTGGTCTTGCATTCTCAGTTTTATATGTTCATGTTATTTTTCACATTCAGTACATATGCATAATCCTCAGTTTAGTTTTACAGTCTATTCAGTTTTATATAAGATTTACATACAGTATTCATGTTTTACCGCTTCCTAGCTTCAGTTTTATTTATTCTATAAGAGTAAAGATTTAAGAAACTAAGTGTAGTGATTCACCATCTTATCAGACTATGTTTTTTACTCATGTTTTAAGATACTTCAGCTTTCAATTGATTACAGTCTCTTGGTGAGTCCACTAGCACTTAGCATGCATGTTTTATGATTATGTATCTACTCAGTTTTACTTGTTGCATTCACCCCCTGCTTACTCAGTACATTCCAAAATATTGATCCACATATATGTCTATGTGCTACATGGTCTTATAATGTAGGTACCAGTTGTAGCCTACACATCATAATCAGATAGTTGTAGCTTTCAGCTAGCAGGTGATGTGTTATCCTATTTCAGGGACTCCAGTCAA
Organism: Capsicum pubescens; assembly: GCA_030864215.1. Classification (NCBI taxonomy): domain Eukaryota; kingdom Viridiplantae; phylum Streptophyta; class Magnoliopsida; order Solanales; family Solanaceae; genus Capsicum; species Capsicum pubescens. The sequence continues at coordinate 72,490,239 of CM061547.1, read as the reverse complement.
TTGTAGTTCATGTATTGTATTGTATTGATTTGTGCTAGTTGGAGGCATGTCCCAGCTATCTATAGTCAGTATAGTAGAGGCTTCATAGATAGTCAGTCAGAGTCATGAATGTAAATTCCAGTTCTCTCTTTAGTTTTATCCGATTGTAAGCTTTATCAGTATTTTATTTATCCAGATTATGTCATGATTATGTTTCCGCAAAGCAAATTTAGCTATTTTTATTTATTCTAAATCAATTGCTCAATTATCATGACAGTTCATGGGTTAGCTTGGGATCACTTGTGGTTCTAAGCACCATGTTACAACTAGGGGTTAGTCTCGGGTTGTGATAGTATCTATATTTTTCAATCGTATCATTTACGAGAATAAATACTTCTTAGACATCCAACCAATATCATAACATGTCCCTTGGCCCAATAATATGTCAAAATAATCACAACATCTTACTCACGGCCTTAGGTCCAATAATAAAAAACAAGCCCCACAAGAGCTAAAGTAAAGTGCGAGTCCCAGGAGGGCTAAAGTAAATGACAAGCCCCATGAGGGATAAAGTAAATGACAAAACCCACAAGGGCTAAAGTAAATAACAAGCCCCATGAAAGCTAAAGTAAATGACAAACCGCACGAGGGATAAAGTAAAAGAGAAGCGAGGAAGAGCAAATCTTCATAACCCATCATTCATCGTCAAGGACAATTTATCCATGGATATATGAATGCATATAACATAAATATTACAATGAATTATCAAATTCAACATGGTTAGTAGCATATCTTCTCATGTAGACAATAAATATGCCTTCTAGAGCTCATAGTATCATGACTCACAATATTAGCAACAAGAGGGCTTTCTAGCCTAATCACTAGTTTTGATACTAGGCAAAGTATAACATTAGTAATATCATAGTCCAAAGCCCGAAATAGTAGTCTAGTCAATGATTTAAATGATAACATAGTCATAGGCTTAATTAATAGCATAATCCATAGCTACATATGGCATTAACGATAATGTAGTCAACAACCCTATAAATCACCTCAAATAATATCACCAAAACTCATTTACCACAGTTAACCAACATGTTTCCAAGGCCATTCGTTAAGCGTATAACAAGCGTCTAAGGTCTTCAATGGAACTATATAAATCCAAGCATAGGGTGGATCAAGATCCCACTTCTAATCCTTAATTTCCATAATTACACAAACTATGTCCCAAACTAGGCTAAGGTATCTAGTTCAACTTCTAGATGTCAAGTAAGCCATAATCAATCCTAAGATATGAACTTCACCTAGAAACATGGTCATTTAAGTCAACACTACCCAAATTACGATTTCAAGATAGCTAGAATAGCCCAACTATGGTTAAGCATGCTAACTATGATTCCAACACATAAACTACATCCCAAGCATAGCATACTATTATACCCATTCTACAAATTAGTATAACCTAGGAAAAAGGCAACAGGGTTCTAAAAGGGTCATAAACATTTCACCTTACGAGTCCAAAACCATCATCTGATTCCCCAAACATTAATAATCAATACTAAGTTATTTTATTCATAATCAAGCCTAAAATTAATATTTACATGCCATACATAATACACATCATCATCAAAGAAGAGTAGGTAGAAGTCTACTTCAAAGTCGAACTGCAAAACCTTAAATCATTCACCATATGCTTGTCTTCACTTCACAATCTCCAAAATGTCATCATGCTATCAAAAACATAATCTACTCATCAATACAAGTCTAACAATACCTATATTTCACTATTGTGCTTCGAGTTCAAAAATGATACTAAAAATTTCAAGTGGGTCCCAATTATACAAAAAGCATTTTCGGGGTCGACCCAACACTTCGGGGTGACCCAACACTCACACATTATCAAGGAATTATAAACCTTAATAAATGGGTGCAAAAAAAGCTAATTTTGGGCTAAATTCAAGCCCTAAGTGAATTTGAGATTTTAGATCAAGAGCTAAGAAATTCATCAATAAAGTAATGAAATCTTACCTTAATTCGGATAATAATCGCGATAATAGATGATAATCAAGCTCCTAAGTCACCCACACAACTAAATTTTGAGTTATCATACTCATTTAGCATTTTAGGCTCTCAAAGATAAAGGAAAAATGCCCAAATTCACAACCTTGGGGTCTATTTGTAGACTCCACCCCCTCCCCCCCGGCGATGCGGTATCCTCTTGACAGCAAAGTTAAAAACACATGCTTGACCCTCGAAACTCATTTGAAGCTCAAATAACATAATCCAATAGTGAAATTTGAGTATAAACCATATTTCAAATCCATTGGAATCATCAAAACTTTCATCTGAGATAATTTTGGCAAAAAGTGGGGCCTACACCTATAGTTCTTTATTTTATAAAATCCATTCAATAACCCAAAATAAGTCTGGGATCCTTGGGACCTGAACCAAGGGTCCCCTTTGCCTAAACTCGATGTTCCAGATGCAATGGAGAAGTCGAATTTTCTATACAAGATCATTTGGACCAAATATGGGTCCCACACCCATATTCTCGATATTTTCACTTTCTGATCAATAGTTCGAAATAAGTTTGGGTGCATTGGGACCCAAACCAAAGGTATACCAAGCCTAAAATCAATATTTTGGATCTGTTGACACAGTCAAAATTTGCATCTGAAATTATTTCACTGAAGTTTTTTCCCGGTGGCCATTTGGACCAATGAAGACTTCAAAATAGAAAATTGATTCTAAAAATCAAATGAGTTATTGGGTAACCGAACCGTCGATACCTGTAAGTCATAAATGACTTGTGGCAACTATAGAGAAGCCCTAATGGCGAAAATAAGCAAAAAATTAAAAAGTGACCAGAAGGGTCATTATAATATCCACTACTAAAAGGACTTTCGTCCCCGAAAGTCAATAGATAAAAAGAATCTCAAAAGTTTAAAAAGATAAGGTACTAGGACCATATGCTCTAAGAATGACTTCCTAGATAACCTATACAAAGAGAAAATGCTTCTAATAAATTTTGCCACAGGTATTCCTTTTTCAACTAGCACTCTCACTTCACTTCCAAACAGTCAAGTTTGACTACTAACTGGCCTCCAACTGAACCGAACAGGTTGATTCACACAAACTGAACCACAACATACTAATACCACCTCGATACAAGCATAATCCAATCAAGACTTATCCTAGACAAAAACTATCCCAAGACATGAGTCATACCACTTACTCCAAATTTAAATATAATCTTTCTTTACCATCTTACACTTACTATCTTGTCCAAACTAGGAGAAAAATAACTTGAGTCTCATTCGTGCAATCTCGTCATATAGAACTCAAAGAACTAAAGATAATCCGCTGAGTGTCCATATGAAAACCATGAGACAAAGTTCATAAAGCTCTATTTGAGCACACAAATGGAGATAATCAAGGAATACAATCTATGCCAATGCTGCAACCAGTTTGGATAAAAATCAAACTAAAATCCTGAAGGATAAAGGCATAACTTATCATCACTAAACATTTCGCTCTAGGATGTATCATCCACCGAGAATGAAGCATATTGAATCCAACTCGAGTATATTACTCCCACTGAGTATATCATCAAAAATTTCCAAACAAAATTGAAACTCGATATCAAAGCTAAAAGAACCAATACCTGGTTCATGGACTATCATCGGGACACTTATCAACTATAATCCATCCGAAGTTGAGAAGACCCAATAGGCAACAATAGAGTAGGCTCAACCAGTATATAAATAAAATCTGAACTGAGATAAGTCCCAAATGAAAGTCGCACGCAAGCTCTATAATACCAAGCTAAAATCTCAATATCGAAGCTAAATCTCTCTATTTCAACTGCCCAAACCAAACCTGAAGACGGGTAGGCATCCATACCCCAAGTTTATCATAACTTCCAAATCGTCAATCTAAGGCGTCAAGTCAAAACTAAACAAATAAGCCTATATCATTACCAACCATTCAAATATACTTTAGTATCCAAATCTGGCATATCCGAGATAAATCATACCAAGCCAAAATTGAGACATATCTGAAGAACAAAAATCTCCATAGGGATAACCGTTGACTAAAAATGTAATAAACCAACTTTATATCAGCTAGAGGGTATGAAATATAGACATAAAATAGAAATCATACAAAAGGATGAATCACTGGCTGAAAATACAAATAACTAACTTCATATCCGTCGGAGGGCATGAACTATTAATATATACTCAAAAACTCTCCAAGGGTGCAAACCATACTAGTAATGGCAAAACTTTAGCAACTCAGAGAAATGAAACTTTAGCTGACCACTAATCAATCCAACACTTCATCTCGGCAAGAGTAGCCATAGGCATATATCATCAAGGAAAAATAATCTACCAAGCCTCATTAGATCTTACAAACTCTGAAAGGGGGATTTCCTAAATCCACCCAAGAATCACATCATCGGAAAAGAAATATACCAATCTCAAAACCAAGGTAAAAGTAACTTTCAATTTGCCAACTCATGAAGCAATCACAAGAAATACCACCTACCTCTAACTCTCCAACTTCGCTAGACAAAACCATATCATAGAAAGAAAAAAGTATCCAATCTCTATACTAATAATAAGGACAAACCATTATAAGGGAACGAACCCAACAAATCCAATAGATGAATTCATGACCTTTCAATATCAATATCAAAATCACTGTCAGACATGAAATAGCCACAACGAAGAACATACCACAAATTGGTGAATCTTAAAAATAGGTTATATCATAAAGGATAACCAAAACAAATGCCTTCGCAACCCAGGAGGCAAGTCTATGTCTAAGAATACCCAACTTGAGAGCGGGAATTATGGCTAAATGTTCAACTTATGAACCACACAGAACCATGAAAGGTCAATTTTCCTTTGATATCATAATAGATCTCCAAATCAATCTAACACAACAAACCAAGAGGGAACTCATTCAACCTCACTGCGTGTAACGCCTCGTATTTCCCTAGCATAATCTAAGTCCCAATACATGAGTATTCATATATAAAATTTTTGAAACACTCATTATTTTTCGGTTTAGAGCCTTTCATTGAGTAGGAAATTCATTTAGCTTTCCAACGATATAAAATTCACCTAAATGTGATAACCGGGTAAGAAGTTATGGCAATTTTAAGTTTCAGTTGTTAAACACTGTCATTTTAACCCGTAGCGCGTCGCGAAGCCAGCATAAATGACGATTGTCAATTTCTAGTGAATCTCCGCAAAACCACCATGTTGCACCATCAGCCAAAATTCTAATTTTCTTTTTCCAATGTCCTATCGCGATAATGACGCGCCGCGCCACGGGTGAATTTTAGAATCAAAAGGACTCCGTGATTCCTCCGCGATGCGCCACAGATCTGTTGTCCAATTCCAGTTTCTTAGCGCGATAGTGCCGCGTCGTGCCAAGGCCAAAAATTAGGATCTTCAGTTTTCAGCTTTCGTTTTTAAATTTGTTCAGGGGTATTTGGGTCTTTTTCCATGGCCCTAATTAACCTAAAACACAAAATTTAACCCCTAAACATCCTAAGTAGTCATCATTATATCAATTCCTCTCACAATAAAAAATCCCCATTTCAAGAACTAGAAACCCTAGCTCTCAAATTCAAGGTCAATCCTCAAGAATTCACTAAGAACTTCAAGAAATCCATCAATTAAGGTATGTTAGATGTTCATCCATGGATTCCTTTCATCCATGGAGTCCAAGCAACCCTTTTAAATTATAAAATTGTGATCTTTTCAAGTTATTATGTTTTAAATTGTGATTTCACCCATGAATCTCCATGAACTATGATTCTATACCATGTTACCATGAAATTATTGTTATTATTTAACCCTCCATATTTTAATGTTGTTATTTATTGAACAAGACCACGATTTAACTCTATTATGTAGGATTCATGCTATTTCTATTTATTTTAGGACATTCCTATGATTGTTTTGAACCATCAACTATAAGCTTTTGATAAAATGCCTACAAGAGTGATTGATTAATAAAAACATTCATGCTTTGTCCCCTAAGCTTTAGTGTCTTTTCAGTATTTTTGTTTTGAGTCCTGGGGTATTGAATACCTGAAATCCATAGTTTTTTAATTAAGTCTAGTCTCAGTAAATTACAGAATAACTTTACATTATACTATGAGCATTTTTAAATTAGTTAAATATCAGTCAGTTAAACTCAGAATAGTCTAGTATTTCAGTGTCTTTTAGTTGGGAGTAGGATTTAGCACCGGGCGAGTGTAGGGGTGTAGGCTTCCCCATTAGATAGGCAGAGTCATTAGTAGCAGTCTCTATACTCTAGAACTACGTAGCCAGCGTAGGATATGAGTAGTCACCCATCAGATTAGGCTTGACTATCTCCCAGGGGTCTCGCGTCAATTTAGGCTAGACACCCTTAGTTCTTTGGAAACTATATTAGTTAAGTGGATCAACACAACCATTGTTAGTACCCGGGGCATGGTATTAACATCCTTCCAACTGGGGTTTCAGGTTGGACCCTGATTAGCTTAAATTGGGGAATGTCGGTTAGATGATACCTCCCATAGTCTCAGATACAGTCTCAGATATAATATCAGTTACAGTCCTGGTTCAGTTATTCAGTCTTAGTATTGTTTGACCAAAGCATACAAATATCAGTATTTTTCAGTATTTTAGTTTACATATTTTACTCAGTTTATGTTCTATGCTTAGTAATGCATCCTCAATATTTATAGATCTTCATGCATTTTCAGTATCCACAGATTCCATGCTCTTTATTCAGTACTCCATCTTTTACATGCATATCCAGTTAATTATTATTATTCTTATTAATGAGACTATACATATCAGCCTACCTTATTTAGAATACCGGTATATTTAAAGTACTGATCGTATACCTTTCTCTTGTGCTATGATGTATCATATCATAGGTATTGATGCTCAGTTCCCGGATCGCACTTAGTCCCTCAGATCATCAGCAGTTCAGTAGCAGGGGTGAGTCCTCATCATCCGAGGACCGATTATATTACTTCATATCTTTATCTCAGTAGTTAGTAGAGTAGTTGAGGCCTGTCCTATCAACTCACAGTATTCAGTTTAGAGTGTTTTCAAACGCTATAGTTAGCTATTCAGATTTCAATATTTTATCAGATTCATAATTCAGTAGTCTTTTCATTATTAAAACCTTTTGGCAATTTAGTTATTCTTCCGCATTCATGATTATATTATTCAGTGCTCACAGCAGGTACCAGCTCATGGGTTAGCTCGTGGTCCCTCGGGATCGCAAGCACCGTGTAATTACTAGGGGGTAGTCTCGGGTCATTACAAATTTGGTATCAGAGTCTAAGGTTTTAAAGTGTCCTAGGATGTCTGAAAGCCGCATCAGGTAGATTCTTGTTCATGGGTGTGTAGCGCACCACACTTATGGACGAGAGGCTATAAGGTATTTAGGAAAAGTTTCCCTTCTTTCAGTATTCATGTCGTGCGATTGAGCATAAGCTCAAGTTAAGCTCTCAGTCTAATCCATTTCTTCCTTCCATTTACAGAACATACCTCCCAAGAAGAATGAAAGAAGAACAGGAACTCAGCTAGCCCCTCAGCCCGTCCAGGTAGATCCTCTGGACGAGCATGTCTCTCACACATAATTCAGAGCTGCATTTACTACTCTATCCAATTCAGTAGCAACACAACTGTTCTGGCCAACTCAATAGCCAATATATTGCAACCAAAATTTAGGAACCCGGATGAATCCTCCTTCTTTCACAGGATCCAAGTCTGAAGAGGATCCACAGGAATTCTTAGATATGGTTCAGAAGGTAACGGATGCTATGAGGGTGACATTTAGTCAAAGTGATGAGTTAGCTGCATATCAATTAAAGAATGTAGCCCATACTTGGTTTAAGCAGTGGAAGGTTGATAGGGGTGTAGATACAGGGCCTGTAGAATGGGAAGAGTTTACCATGACTTTCTTAGATAGATTCTTCCTATTGGAGTTGAGAGAGGCCAAAGTGTTAGAGTTTATTAATTTGAGGAAAGACAGCATGAGTGTGAGGGAGTATTTCCTCAAGTTTACTCAGTTAGCTAGGTATGCCCCTCGTGTGGTAGCTGATAATAGGTCCAAGATAAGTAAGTTTATGTCTGGCATATATGATAGTGTAGTCAAGGAGTGTAGGACCGCAATGTTGATTAGTGAGATGGACTTGTCTAGTTTGATGGTTCATGCTCAACAAATAGAAAAACAGAAGATTAAGAAAAGAGAAAGAAGAAATAAGAGGGCTAGGATGGGTAGTTTTAATTTCGAAGAGCCAAATTCAGAAGGTAGTAACCATCCTTAGTTTTATTAGAGGTCTTCATCCCAGCACCCTCTTCAGCCAGTGCACCAGTACCTAAATTCAGAAACGATAATAGGGATAGGGAACCAGGCTTTAAGTCCCAAGTTAGTGTTAGCAGTGCTCCTACAAATCCTCTATGTTAGAAATATGGTAGACACCATCAGGGTGAGTGTAGAGCGGGTAGTGTTGTGTGCTTCGGGTGTGGAAAGCCAGGCCATCGGATTTAGGAGTGTTGGGTAGTTGCTCATAAAGAAAGGGATGTGCACCAACAAGGCCAGTCCCATCAGTCGTCAGTTCCATCCGGTCTCCCGACTCATCAAGGTGCTGCTTCTAGTGCTACCAGTGGTCAGCGTTCGAAAAGATTATATGCTTTTTAGTCCTTCCAAGATCAGGAAAATTCTCCTGACGTAGTTACTGGTACGTTGCAGGTCTTTCACTTACATATTTATGCTTTACTAAACGTGGAGCTTCTCTTTCTTTTGTAACTCCATATATAGCCGTCAACTTTGGAGTCAGTCCCGAAACTCTAGCAGAACCCTTTTTAGTATCTAACCCAGTAGGTGTTTCCATTATAGCCTGGCAGGTATACAGGAACTATCCGGTCACAATATTTAAAAAAGTTACCTCAATTGATCTCGTGGAGTTAGAGATGATGGATTTTGATGTCATTCTCGACATGGATTGGATCCACTCATGCTATTCCTCAGTTGACTGTAGAAATAGGATAGTTCATTTTCAGTTCCCGAATGAACCAGTCCTTGAATGGAGGGGTAGTACTACAGCTCTTAGGGGTCAGTTGATCTCGTACCTTAGAGAAAGAAAGATGATATCAAAGGGGTGTATTTACCATCTTGTGCGAGTCAAAGACTAAATCAGAAACTTTAACTCTCGAGTCAGTTCTAGTAGTAAATAAATTCTCAGATGTGTTCCCTGAAACTCTCCCCGGAGTTCCTCCCGAAAGGGAAATCGACTTCGGAATAGACCTTCTCCCAGATACTCAGCCTATATCTATTCCTCCAAACAGAATGGCTCCAGCTAAACTCAAAGAATTGAAAGAGAAGTTGAAGGATCTCTTAGATAAGGGATTCATCAGACCCAATATCTCCTCGTAGGGCGCACCTATTCTATTCATGCGTAAGAAAGACGGTTCTCTCAAAATATGTATTGACTACTGTCAGTTGAACAAAGTCACCATCAAGAATAAATATCCACTTCCTAGAATCGACATCTTATTTTACCAACTTCAGGGTGCTAGATATTTTTTCAAAGATCGACCTCAGATCAAGCTATCATCAGCTTAGAGTCAGATAATGTGACATTCTAAAAATAATTTTTCAAACCCGGTATGGTTACTTTGAATTTCTAGTCATGTCCTTTGGTCTAACAAATGCCCCAGCAGCCTTCATGGACTTGATGAACCGAGTGTTTAAGAAGTACTTGGACATGTTCTTCATAGTCTTTATTGATGACATTCTTGTTTACTCCCGTAGCGAAAACGATCATGCAGATCATCTCAAAATAGTGTTGCAAACTCTTAGAGACCATCAGTTGTTCGCTAAATTCAGTAAGTGTGAATTCTGGCTAAGATCAATAGCTTTCCTTAGCCATATTATTTCTGGTGATGGCATTAGATTTGATCCTCAAAAGACCAAGGCAATGAGAAACTGGCCTAGACCCATCTCTCCATCAGATATTAGGAGTTTCTTGGGTTCGGATGGCTATTACCATCTGTTTGTTGAAGGGTTTTCTATTATTTCTTTCCCTATGTCCAGATTGAGTCAGAAGAAAGTTAACTTTCAATGGTCAGATTCCTGTGAGAAGATTTTTCAGGAGTTGAAGACTCGACTCACCTCAGTCCCAATTCTTACTCTACCAAATGATTCAGATGGTTTTGTTGTGTACTGTGATGCATCCAGAGTAGGTTTGGGTTGTGTCCTCATGTAGAGAAGTAAGGTTATTGCCTACGCCTCCAGATAGCTTAAGCCTCATTAGAAGAATTATTCGACTCATGATCTTGAGCTAGCAGCTGTAGTGTTTGCCTTAACGATTTGGAGGCATTACTTGTATGGGGTGTATGTATATATGTTCACAAATCACAAAAGCCTTCAGTATGTGTTCTCTTAGAAATATTTGAATCTGCATCAGAGAAGGTGGTTAGAGTTATTGAAGGATTATGACATGAGTGTTCTGTATATCTGGGAAAGGCCAATGTAGTGGCTGATGCTCTCGGTAGATTGTCTATGGGCAGTGTTTCCCATATTGAGGATGGTAAGAAGAAGTTAGCTCAGGAAGTTCATCAACTAGCCCGACTAGGTGTTCGCTTAGTTGACTCGGAAGAGGGTAGTGTGTGGGTACAGAGTAGCACCGAATCATCTCTAGTTTCCAAGGTAAAGGAAAAATAGGATAGAGATCCCAGTCTAGCTAAGTTGAAAGAAAAAGTCAGAGATAAAAAAGTGGAGGTTTTCTTCCAAGAGGGAGATAGTGTGTTGCGTTGTCAGGGTAGATTGTGTGTGCCTGGTGTAGATGATTTGAGGCAATGAATTCTTGCAGAAGCGCATGGTGCGAGTTACTCTATTCATCCAGGGGGCACTAAGATATACCGTGATTTGTGGGAGATCTATTGGTAGAGTAGGATGAAGAGATATATTGCAGAGTTTGTAGCTAAGTTCTCTACATGTCAGCAAGTTAAGGTTGAGCACCAAAAACCTAGTGGGTCCATGAAGGAGTTCGGTATTCCCATGTGGAAATAGGAGGAAGTGAACATGGACTTTATGACAGGTTTGCCTCGTACCTGTCATCAGCATGAATCTGTTTGGGTTATCATAGAAAGGATGACTAACTCAGCTTATTTCTTACCAGTCCATACCTCTTATTCAGCTGAGGACTATGCTAAACACTATCTTTGAGAGTTGGTTAGGTTGCACGGTGTTCCTTTATCTATCATCTCAGATAGAGGTACCCAGTTTACCTTTCATTTCTGGAAAGCATTCCAAAAGTGTCTTGGTACCCAAATCTAACTCAGTACAACTTTTCACCCTCAAACAGATAGTCAAGCAGAAAGGAACATTCAAACTCTTAAGGATATACTAAGAGCATGCGTTGTTGATTTCAAGGGTAGTTGGGATGACCATTTGCCTTAGATTGAATTCGCATTCAATAAAAACTATCATTCCAGTATCCATATGGCTCCATTTGTGGCTCTCTATGGTAGGAGATGTAGATCTCCAATTGTCTGGTTTGAAATAGGTGAGGCCAAAGTAATAGGGCCGGACTTGGAGTTTGATGCATTAGAGTAGGTTCAGTTGATTAGAAAAAGTCTTTGGGTTTCCCAAAGCTGATAGAAATCATATGCAAATGTAAGGAGAAAGGATCTCGAGTTTGAGGTCGGTGATCTTGTGAACTTGAAAATCTCTCCCGTGAAAGGAGTGAAGAGATTCGGCAAAAAAAGGAAACTCAGTCCCCAATATATCGGTACCTTCAGAATTCTCAGTAGTTTTAGAATGGTAGCTTACAAGCTCGAGCTGCCTTCAGATCTAGCCTCAGTATACCCAGTGTTCCATATCTCGTTATTGAAAAGTGTATTGGTGATCCGGCTGTAGTTGTTCCCTAAGAAAGTGTAGATATTTAGAATAATCTTTCCTTTGAGAAAGTTCCAGTCGAAATTCTTGATCATCAAGTTTGTAGACTAAGGAACAAAGAAGTTCCACTAGTTAGAAGTTCTTTGGTGAAATCAGTCCATTGAGGGAGCCATTTGGGAAGCAGAGGCAAATATGCGGACCAAGTACCCTTATCTTTTCTCCACGAATCAAGATTTAGTATAAGGTACTAATCTTCTTAAGATTTCTCTCTATCATGCTCATTTTTAGTTACACGTCATGTTCATTTCAGTCGTTCATTCATGAATCAGTTCAGTCATGCATTCCATGCATCAGATATGCATGTTCAATGTATAAACTTAGTCCATCAGTTTCCTCAGCTTAACCAATTTCATTCGAGGACGAATGATCCCAAGGGGGAGATATTGTAATGCCCCGTATTTCCCTAGCATAATCTAAGTCCCAATACATGATTATTCCTATATAAAAAATTTGAAACACTCATTATTTTTCTGTTAGAGCCTTCCATTGAGTAGGAAATTTAGTTAGCATTCCAACGATATAAAATTTGCCTAAATTCAATAACCGGGTAAGAAATTATGGTGATTTTAAGATTCAGTCGTTAAACACCATCATTTTAACCCGTAGCACATCGTGGAGCCAGAATAAATGACGATTGTCAATTTTCTGTGAATCTCTGTAAAACCAACGTATCGCGCCATCATCCAAAATCCAAATTGTACTTTTCCTGTGTCCTATCGCGATAATGGCACGTCGCGCCAAAGGTGAGTTTCAGAATCAAAAGGGTTCCGTGATTCCTCCACGTCGCACCACAGACCAGTTTTTCAGTTGTCCAATTCCAGTGGCTTGGCACGATAGTGGTGCATTGCGCCAAGGCCAAAAATTAAGATCTTTAATTTTCAGCTTCCTTTTTTAAAATTTGTTCAGGGGTATTTGGGTCTTTTTCCACGTCCCTAATTAACCTAAAATACAAAATTTAACCCCTAAACACCCTAAGTAGTCCTCATTATTTCAATTCCTCTCACAATAAAAAATCCCCCTGTCAAGAACAAGAAACCCTAACTCTCAAATTTATGGTCAATCCTCAAGAATTCACCAAGAACTTCAAGAAATCCATCAGTTAAGGTATGTTAGATGTTCATCCATGGATCCCTTTCATCCATGGAGTCCAAGCAACCCTTTTAAATTATAAAATTGTGATCTTTTCAAGTTATTATGTTTTAAATTGTGATTTCACCCATGAATCTCCATGAACAATGATTATATATCATGTTACCATGAAATTATTGTTATTATTTAATCCTTCATATTTTAATGTTGTTATTTATTGAACAAGACCATGATTTAACTCTATTATGTCAGATTCATGCTATTTCTATTTGTATTAGGACATTCCTATGATTGTTTTGATCCATGAACTACAAGTGTTTGATAAAATGCCTACAAGAGTGATTGATTGAATAAAAATATCCATGCTTTGTCCCCTAAGCTTTAGTGTCTTTCCAGTATTGTTGTTTTGAGCCCTGGCGGTATTGAATACCCAAAATCCATGGCTGTTTATTTAAGTCTAGTCTCAGTACATTACAAAATAGCTTCAAATTATACTATGAGCATTTTCAAAATAGACAAATATCAGTCAGTTAAACTCAAAACAGTCTAGTATTTCAGTGTCTTTTAGTTGGGAGTAGGATTTAGCACCGAGCGAGTGTAGGGATGGCAGCTTCCCCATCAGATAGGCAGAGTCATTAGTAGCAGTCCCTATACTCCAGAACTACATAGCCAGTGTTGGATATGAGTAGTCACCCATCAGATTAGGCTTGACTATCTCGCAGGGGTCACCCGTCAGTTCAGGCTTGACACCCATAGTCCTTTGGACATTATATCATTTTAGTGGATCCACACAACCATTGTTAGTACCCGTGTAACAGTATTAACACCCTTCCAACTGGGGTTACAGGTTGGACCCCGATTAGCGTAAATTAGGGAATATCAGTTAAATGATACCTCCCACAGTCTCAGATACAGTCTCAGATATAGTCTCAGTTACAGTCCCAGTTTAGTTATTCAGTCTTAGTGTTGTTTGACCAAAGCATACAGATATAAGTATTTTTTTAGTATTTTAGTTTACAGATTTTACTCAGTTTATGTTATATGTTTGTTCATTCATCCTCAGTATATATAGTTCTTCATGCATTTTCAGTATCTACAAATTACATGCTCTTTATTCAGTACTTCATGTTTTACATGCATATCAAGTTAATTATTATTATTCCTATTCATGAGACCATGCATATCATCCTACCTCATTTAGCATACTGGTACGTTCGAAATACTAATTGTATACATTTCTTTTGCGTTATGATGTATCATATCATAGATGTTGACGCTCAGTTCCCAGATCGCACTTAGTCCCTCAGATCATCAGTAGTTCAGTAGCAATGGTGAGTCCTCATTATCCGAGGATGAATTATATTACTTTATGTATTTATCTCAGTAGTTAGTAGAGTTAGTTGGGGTCTGTCCCATTAACTCACAGTATTCAATTTAGAGGCTTTTCAGAAACTACAGATAGCTATTTAGATTATTCAGATTTCAGTATTTTGCCAGATTCACAATTCAGTAGTTGTTTCATTATTAAAACCTTATGGCAATTTAGTTATTCTTCCGCATTCATGATTATATTATTCAGTGCTCACAACAGGTACCAGCTCATGGGTTAGCTTGTGGTCCCTCGGGATCGTAAGCACCGTGTAACAACTAGGGGGTAGTCTCGGATCGTTACACCGCGCCAGGGAAAGAAATCATCAAATCAGACTATATCTACTCAATCCACTAAATATATATCTCAAGAAAATGAAAGTCTAACTAGCTAACACTAGTCTTTATAGCTACCCTGCGAGAATCAATTACAATAAGCAATAATATCAATCGCCTCAAGCAGTAGTAGCAATAACAACAACAATATAATAAATAGGCAGTACCAAAATGAACATCAATATCATGTACCACTCAAGGTCTACAATAAGTCCAATCTGCCAAGATAAATGGGACTCAAACCCAAAAGCTATACCCACAGGGAAAAAATATCAGCATAGATCCACTCCATCCATAACTAAGAGAAATAAACCACAAAAGTAGTCAGATAATCATGAATTCAATAACAAGGAACATAGTCACGAGCGTAAATGGAGCCTAAATTGGACTTAAATCCTTTGGTTGACACTAAAGATCTTCGACATCCATCCTTGACTCTCTAGTCCGACGCTGCGCTGAAACTCTCAAAATGTGTGTTGCAGTCTTGTTCACACCTGTCCACATCGTTTCCCATCTTGCATCATTCATTACGAAAAGAATAGAATTAAAGGATGTGTTTGAGGTTCATATAATGTGGATACACGCTAAGGATTCAATAAGTAAATTTCCTAAAATATCCTTGTAGCCTCCTGAAGATAGGGTATGGACATCTCTGCAATGATCCACAGGACTCTACTAACACTTAGATCCTGTACTAATACACTAGAGAAACCTAGGCTCTGATACCAATTTATCACGACCCAATTTCTTAGGTCATGATGGTGCCTATTGTAACCCATCTGTAGGTAATCCAAACTTGTAGTCCTAAATGGCTAGTAACGGACTACCAAATAGAATAAGGAAAAAATGCAGAATAAATAATAGTAGCATGCTCAGGATTTCTAATCCACATGGCTAGACATGAAATAATCATGCATAATAATAAAATGTAAGATAGACGAGTCCAAAAAGATACCTAAAATCTAGATACCAAATCAATAACTAGTCTGTCATAAACTTTCCATAATAATAATCATAACAAAGATAATAACAATATCAATAACAGTGAGGATAACCGGCTATTGCAAATAACCAAATACCTAACCGAGCTTAGAAGGCATAGTCATCACCCATATTTATGCAACTATCCAATACCGATTGATAGACATAGGCGCATACTGGTGATAGGCAATGCGCATGTGAGAATAAATGCAACGTACACAATCAATATCACAACCATCCTCCAAACTTGAATTGGTATATATATATATATATATATATATATCATCACAATATCCTTTGGCCTTGCAGGTTAGCAATATTATCATCACAGTATCCTCCGGCCTTGTTGAGTATCAATATTATCATAATAATATCCTCTGGTCTTGTCGGGTATCAATATCATCATAACAACATCCGCCGGCCTTACCGGGTATTAATATAATTGTAACCATCAATAAATGTTTATATATATAATAGGTGCACAAACTCAAGTCTTGGCTAAAAGAGAGTAAATCTAAAAGCTTGTTGCTTGGAATAATCTTTGGGACTAAATTATTGTAAAAATGTGGAAAGAGTTGGAATATCTCATGACCAAAGTAAATAATAGTGTCAAAGTCATGGACCAAAATCTATCTCGGTCAAATATTTAAATAATATTTTTAGCCTCTTTTATATGTATAAATATTTCATTTGGTAGGTATAACATTAGTAATATCATAGTCCAAAGCCCGAAATAGTAGTATAGCCAATGATTTAAATTATAACATAGTCATGGGCTTAATTAATATCATAATCCATAGCTACACATAGCATTAACGATAATATAGTCAACAACCATATACATCACCTCAAATGCTATCGCCATAACTCATTTACCACGGTTAGCAAACATGCTCCCAAGTCCATTCTCTAAGAGTTTAACAAGCGTCTAAGGTCTTCAATAGCTATATAAATCCAAGCGTAAGGTGGGTCAAGATACCACTTTTAATCTTCAATATCCATAATTAGGAAAACTATGCCCTAATCTTGGATAAGGTATCTAGTTCAACTTATAGATGTCAAATAAGCCATAACGAATCCTAAGATATGAACTTCGCCTAGAAACATGAGCATTTAAGCCGACCCTACCCAAATTACAAATTCAACACTAGAATAGCCCAACTAAGGTTAAGTAGACTAACTATGATTCCAACACATAAACCACATCCCAAACCTAGCATACTGTTATATCTATGCTACAAATTAGCTTAACCTAGGAAAATACAATAGGGTTCTAAAAGGGTCATAAATATTCCTCCTTACGAGTCCAGAACCATCATCTAATTACCCAAACATCATTACTGAATACTAAGTTACTTTATTCATAATCAAGCTTAACATTTATATTCACATGCCATACATAAGACACATCATCTTTGAAGAAGAGTAGGTAGAAGCATACCTCAAACACGAACTGCAAAATCTTACATCATTCACCACATGCTCGTCTTCACTTCACAATCCTCAAAATGCCATCATGCTACCAAAAACATAATCTACTCATCAATACGAGTCTAACAATACTCATATTGCACTATTGTGCTTTGGGTCCAAAAATAACATCAAAAACCCCCCAAACGGATCCTACTTACGATAATCGCATTTTCGAGGCCAACCCAATACTCACACATCATCAAGGAATCATAAACCTCAAAAAATAGGTGCAAACAAAGCTAATTTTTGTCTAAAATCAAGACCTAAGTGAATTTGGGGTCTTGGGTCAAGAACTAAGAAATTCATCAATAAAGTGATGAAATAATACCTTAATTCGGATGATAATACCAATAATAAATGATAATCAAGCTCCTAAGTCACCCACACAACTCAATTTTGAGTTATCATACCCATTTAGGGTTTTGGGATCTTAAAGATGAAGGAGAAATACCAAAATTAGCAACCTTGGGGTCTATTTATAGACCCCCCCCCCCCTCCGAAGATATGTGGTATTCCCCTTATAGCAAAGTCAAAAACTTATTTTCGACCCTTGAAACTCATTCGAAGCCCAAATAACATGATTTTATAGTGAAATTTGAGTGTAAACCACATTTTAGATCCATTGGAATAATCAAAACTTTCATCTGAGATTATTTCAGCAAAAAATGGGGCCTACATCTATAGTTCTATTTTTCATAAAATCCGCTCAATAATCCAAAATAAGTTTGGGAGCCTTGGGTTCTGAACCAAGGATTCCCATGGCCTAATATTGACATTTCGAATGCGATGGAGAAGTCAGATTTTCCATCTAAGGTCTTTTCGACCAAATGTAGGTCTCACACTTATATTCTCAATTTTTTCACTTTTCGACCAATACGTCAAAATGAGCTCAGGTACATTGAGACACAAAATAAAGGTCTATTTAGCCTAAAATCAATTTTTTAAATCTGCTGGTGCAGTCAGAGTTTGCATCAGAGATTGTTTCACTAATTTTTTTGTCTGGTGACCATTTGAAACCAACGAAGATTTCAAAATAGGAAATTGGTTCTAACAATCAAACGAACTATCCGGTAACTGAACTGTCAATCTCAGGAAGTCATAAAACTTATGGCATCTATGGAGAATCCCTAACAGAGAAAATAAGCAGAAAGTTTAAAAATGATCGGAATGGTCATTACACTTATATCCTTTTATAGAGTTGTATGGTCGTTGTTTCCTTCTTGAATATAAATTCAAATTGAAAGAGTTTCCATCTCCAATATAAATTCAATTGGAGGTTGTTTCCTTATTCAATATAAATTCAAATTGAAGGTTGTTTCCTTCTCAATATAAATTTAAATTGGAGGTTGTTTTCTTCTTCAATATAAATTCAAATTAAAGGTTGTTTCCTTCTCCAATATAAATTCAAATTGAAAGGGTTTCTATCTCTAATATAAATTCAAATTGGAGGTTGTATATCTCTTCAATATAAATTGAAATTGAAGGTTGTTTGCATCTCCAATCTAAATTCAAATTGGAGGAATTCAATTCCTGATTAAGTAAGGCGGTGAAATTTTTTTAAAAATCTATTTGTAATTGGACAAAATCAAGATATCCTAGAAGTGGACATCATTAAGAAATTTATTATTGGATTTTGATATCATGTCTCACAATGGGTCTTACGTGTAGAAATTCATGAAATAAATCGAGAACTAAAAAAACCCAACAATAACATGATCATGAATTCAATTCAATTCAATTCAAGCATGGAAGTTCATAACTCAACAATCTTGTAGTTTGAAAATGGATTTTTGGACTCTATGGGTGGAAGGGACCCATAGATGAACACCTAACATACCTTTGAAATCAAGTGCACATGCCCTCAACATATCTTCTAGAGTTTGAATAGTCCTCTCAGCCTGACCATCTTTCTGCGGTTGAAAAATGAAACTCAAATGAACTTGGGTACCAAGACCCTACTGAAACGCTCTCCAAAATTGAGAAGCAAATTGAGTACCCCTATCCGAAATGATAGACACGGGGACTCCATGCAACTTGACTAACTCCCGAACATACAACCTAGCATAATCCTCACCTGTATAAGATGTATGCACGGGCAAGAAATGTGCAGACTTAGTCAGCCTGTCTATAACAACCCAAATAGAATCATGATGACGATGCGAAAGAGGTAAACCAGTCACTAAGTCCATATTCACCACTTCTTACTTCCAAGTGGGTATGCCAAACTCTTGCATCACACCACCAGATCTTTGGTTCTCTACCTTAACCTGTTGGTACGTTGCATACTTTGCTACGAACTCAGCTACATTCTTCTTCATACCACCCCACCAATAGATTTCCCACAAGTCGCGGTACATCTTGGTAGTGCCGGGATGAATAGAATACCGCGGATTAATATAATTAAATTGATTATTAAAGTCTAAAAATGTGTGGATTTCATTAATGTCCAATTTTTATTAGGTTGGCCCATTGATTTGGGCTATAATTGATAAGCCCACTTTGCTAAGCCCAAAATTTTATTCTATTCTAGAGGCCCAAATAAGCACCACGTGTCGAATGGCGTGGCATGCCAAATCAAGTGAATGAGCAAATAGGACCATGTCACATGTCAAAATGATGCAACAAGCTTAGTGAAATTAAAAGCCCATAAAAATTGTCATATCACTTGAATCTGATTGGTCATAAGAAGTTCATATTCACCATGAGTCTTTACTTCCTACAACTATAAATAGGGGTATCATAATTCAGAAAAAGGACCAAAAACTCTAACAAGAAGCAAGAGAAAGCTCGTGGATCACATGCTGCAATTTCTCTACAAAGCTCAAGCATTCAAATTCAGTTCATTAAAATTCAAGATCAAGACCACAAGATTCAACAACAAGCCCAAAGGCCCTTGAATTCAAGTACAAGTTAAGATCAAATTCATCAAATCCACAAATCAAGCTCAAATTCAACATCAAGCTCGGAGCCCTTGAATTTATATTTGAAAAGGCAAATCACAGGAATCATAGAGATTGTAACACTCACATATTGAAATCAATAAAATGATTGTTGCAATATTTTTCTTGTCCCGATTATTTATTTTCTCGATCTCAAAATTTTATTTTCCGTCAATGGGGCTTCATGTATATTTCATTATACATAGTATAATGTGAATGTACATTGTTTCTGCACATTAGAATATGAATATATTTATTTTATGCATCTTTAGAAGTGTTTATACATCTCATATACGTTGATTATATACGCTCATAATGCATTTATACAGTGTTTATATATTGTATCTTATTTATATTCATGTTTTAGAAAAGGGAAAAAGCAGGAGAAGAACAACAACAAAAACAAATTTAATATACATATAATAACCTGATTATACACTATTTATACATATATAGAGCAGTGTTTTAAAAGGCAGTCCGCGACTCACCTTGGGGCGAGGCACATCAAAAAATTCCTCGAGACATTGGAGGAAGGCAAAAATATCAAAAGGTGAACGCCCCAAAATTTGACGCATTTGCCTAAGCATTGGGGCGTTCGCCTAAATGTGAGGCGCAAATTAAGCGTAAGCCTATAGATTTATGATGTAAAATATTTTTTTTCTCATTAAATATCTAATTTAAACTTAATACTAAAATATATGATTGGTAAATACATAAATACTGAAAATAAAAGTGAAAGAAAACTTAGAAGTCACACTTTCAAATGTACTTGCCGGTGGATGTCGACGCCGCCGCTACTCAAGACAGTGTTGGGTGTACCTTCTTTTTCCTAGTTTCGTTCTTTCTCTAGTTCTTTTCAAGTCGCATAGTGAAGAGCTTTTAAGTTATTTATTTTTTTGCTCTCTTTTAAAATACACTATATGGTATATGGGTGCGTAAATTATTGATCGAGTTACGGAAAGGTGAGGGTTGATTAATTCATTATGTACTATTTTTTTTACACAAACTTATATTTTTGAGGACATATAATAGTTTATCATATGAAAATTGACCTTATCTATTAGTTGTATCATGTGGCTTTGGTTTGATTTTTCTTTTGTTGAAGCAATTTTAGATACATGTTTCACTTTTTTTTTTTATATAATTTTGATATAGTTTACTTTTTTTTTTGGTGGTTTATCTGCTTTAAAAAATTATTTATTTCTAATTATATTAATTTATAAAATATTAAAAATTAAAGATTCTGTGGGGTTTACGCCCCAATGCTTCGGAGCTTACGTCTCGCCTCATACCAGATAAAATGCCTTACCTTATGGCCCCACCTTTAAAAACACTAATATAGAGTGTATACACCTCATATACACCATCTAAAATTGTATAATTTATATATAGCAATGTCCTCCCCCCCTCCCCCCATCCAGAAAAAAAAATCACCATTACTTGCCTATGCCAATGCCACTACAATAAAATCTTAGCTAACGAGAGTTAAACTCATTTAGACAACAACTGATTGAAACCCGTATATCATCGGAGTAAAAGGGGGATTATTTGAATTCAAATCTTGTGTCATAAAATGAGATAAAGCATTGGATAGAGAGGGAGTGGATAATAGTGAGTTTTGGTTAACGGAGTCATATTCTTTTAAAATGTGCAAAAAAGGTAATAAAAAGTAAAGTATGATTATGTTTAGTTTATTTCTGTAATGATCTTCTGATTGGGTTAATTTATTTTAAAAAATAAAAAACACTATCAATATATCTGCGTTAAATTTAAACATTGGATATAGACTTAGTATGGGATAGCTTAAACTTAAGAATGTTTTCCATCTAAACACAAACTAACTAGTAATGCTTGATATCTTTTTTGCATGGATGATATATTGGTGATTAACAATATGTTCTTGCTATGCTCTAACATTGTTAGCTACTACACAATCATTTCATATCATTTTCGTTTAATTTAGGAAAAAATACATAAAGTAGCATACTTAAGTATTAAATTACAAAAAATAACAACACTTTTATCAAATTACATTTTGTAGCATATGTATTTGTATGTATTTGTATTTTTTTTAGCAACAGTTTGCAAAAATAAAAAATACATATCGATCATAAAAGCAGTAAAAATCATATGTATTTGTATTTTTGTAGCAACAGTTTACAAAAATACAAAATATAACTTGCTATATTTTGTAATTATGAAACTGTTGCTACGAAAATCATAATTAAGGGGATAAGTATGCTATTTCTGAATTTTTCCCTTTTCCTATTTCAGTTATTATATTTTTAATTAATAACTGTGTGTTCATATATTTTTTTATACTAGTTTAGGATACGGCGCTTCGTACGTGCATTCATATTAGTGTATATATTTTTGAAAAAAAATACATAAAGTAGCATACTTAAGTATTAAATTACAAAAAATAGCAACACTTTTATCAAATTACATTTTGTAGCATATGTGTTTGGATGTATTTGTATTTTTGTAGCAACAGTTTTTAAAAATACAAAATACATATGGGCAGTAAAAATCATATGTATTTGTATTTTTGTAGCAACAGTTTGTAAAAATACAAAATACAACTTGCTATATTATGTAATTATGAAACTGTTGCTATGAAACTCATAATTAAGGGGATAAGTATGTTATTTCTGAATTTTACCCAAAAAAAAAATTTCTAAAAAAAAAGTGAATCTTTGAACCCCTCTCTGTTTAGCCAATAATTTTTCCACCAGATTATTGGATCATGGAAAATATACATGCTAGTACAATATATTTCCCAACTTCCATGTGAACAACTAATGCCTATTTATAATTATCATTATTTATTTTTTTAGTCAAAATCTTTAAAATAACAGGAAAAACGAGAGCTGAAAATGAAAATTAGACACCCAATATAACAACTGATGAGGATCAAGAAATTTGAACTATCAAAATGCATGTGATGTTACATAATTTTCTCTTTGTGGAATTATCATCATTGTTAGGATCTATTTATATATTCTAACTCGCATAGGACGAACCGTTGAATTTTTTTTAATCTTGATGTAAATATAGCATCTTGAAGCTACATATATATGTCTAGTTCGATATGGCCTGCTATAATTCCTCTCAATAAATCATATAATTACAACACAAAAAGCTCAAACAATGTATCTACATTAGATATGCAGTAAAATATTGTAGCATGTAGGATTACACTTTGAAATTATCGAATATCTTGTAATTTTTTTATGACGAAAAACTATAGAACTCTTACCATTTTTTTTCTCTTAGCACCTGTGCCTAAAGTCTCTAGACTTGAGTTCTAGACTATCCAAGATGTTAGGTTCATCATAAAGAAAATGTTGATAGAAATCGTATCTTCATGCTACTCACGACTCAAAATTCGAACAATATTTCATAATTAGTTAATTTTAAAATAATATACATGAATTTACATATTGAAATATGAAAAGACTATAAAGTGAAACTTTAGCCAATTTAATTATTAAATCTTCTAGAATAACTTATCATATATTTTAGTATTTCTTACTCCCTCTGTCTCAATTTATATAACAAACTTTTTAGTTAGTTCCAAAAATAATGATACATTTTTATATTTAGTAACAATCTATCTATTATTAAAAAGAGAGGACAAAGCCTCTACAATAAGCCAAGCGGCAATCCAATGATCAGCCACTTGGTATTTATAAAGCTTCAAAAGAAGTTACATAATTATAAAAAAAATCTACAAGATAATTATTCAAATTTTGATAGATAATTTAATGATGTCTGTTTTTAAATTCAAATTTCAAAAAATATTGATAAGTTTGAGTTCCTAATAAAATGTTAACTTTCAGATGTTTTTTAAGTTTGAAACTTATACAACTTCTTACACAATAACTATATAAGTCAATTTCTCTCTTCTCTTCTGGGAGAATTTTATAGCCCATTTAATTTCATCAAGTGCTGACTAGATGATGAACCATTGATTGTTCTACTATTTCATTAATATAAACGAAATTATCTTTGTACAAATCATGACCACATCGATGAACCACCGATTCTGATGTTAGATTGTGTAAAAAGACGAAATGATTTGTGGTTTTACTCATGAAATCTTATGTCAAATATATGTATCAGGTTCATTAGTAAGCTTTTGTACTATACTTACTGTATGTAGGTATTTACATATATATATATAATCTTGTTGATGATCATGATAATGATTTTTGTGTACAAGAAAAGTCAGAGTGTTACTTTCATTTTAATTATTATAAGTTAATGCATAGAATCTTTTAATCACATCTGGCATTTGCTTACGGTAATTTATAGATCTTTCTTTAGGAAATTGATCAAACTAAAGAAAATGATGTCATTCAAAGGAGTGAACAGTTCTTTCTCAAATTTGTCAAATGCAGATCCAGGAACTGGTGAAGCTATAAGTTTCACTGAGATGCTAAAGTGAGTATCATTTTTTCATAACATATAAATTGAATTATATCACTACTCCCTCCAAAGATGAAGTTAAAATAGTTAATTATTTATGTTGGACGTAGTAACCACAATTGTCTTTCTCATTTATTACTTTTGCGTGCTTGAAAACTCAATCACCAATAGATTCTCCATAAACAGAGAAATCAACTCTTTCTCTCAATCACATAAGAAGTGGCAATTCGATTCTTTCCAGTTTGTCTTTCGGAGCTCCAGCCAAAGGTTTGTGTACATTTCGCTTGATGGTTCACTATTTTGGCCGATTTCGCTATTACCATATTGGTGTTCAAAAAAAGTTATATTCATTGGGTTTCAGTTATTATTAAAGAAGATTTGAATATTCAAGGTCTATTATCACTTTTCTCTGTTACTTGTACATATATTGTGATGTTAAAATTCAAGTATCTCTTCATATATCTAATCGTTGTAGCAATTATGATAGACCTTTGTAGATGATTAATTTGTATAACAACTTGTTGTTCTTTGAAAGATATGCCTTCAAGGGATATTTTAATTTTTTAATCTATGGCGGCAAGGGCTTGATAGTCCTCAAATTTGTGCCCTGTCAATAAAAAATATGATATTGTGCAGATATTCAGTTGATACAACTAGAGAATATTGGTTCACACAATAACAATCCACATAGTAATGGAAAGCTGGGAAAGATCTTTATAATATTTATCTAATTTCAATCTGTTTCTATATATAGGTAAGAAGTTTTGTTCGGTACTCTATTTTTTATTTGTTTTTGATCCATCAATCTTCTCGAATCATGTCAACGCTTGGCTAAGAAATAATTTGAATTGTCAAGTTTGTTCTATAGTTCTGACTTTTTCACAGTAAAAGGACATATTTAGATTTCAGGTTTGTTGATTTGCTAGAAGTTTGATGTTTCTACCAGACATGAAGGAACTAATTAGGGTTTTACAAACTAATGAACTTTTTGATTAATGCTCACCTATACTATTGCATTTGGTAGATCACGGTCATTGTCAATAAAAAGATACCCGTGATGTAAATAAAGTAAAATACACGATTTAAAATTGGGGGGTTGGTTTGGAACATGGTTTTATCAAAGTCTATTCAAGTTAAATATTAATGGTAACAATTGTGATTGAAAATTCAATATAAGGAGGATCTTGAGATTATGTCTACCTAACGGCAAGTTATGTATGGGTGCATGACGATTAGGTGCAAATTCTAGTTATCAAAGATATGGTAGAATAGGTTGAAGGTTCTTGAAACTAGTTTGTCAACAAAACCTCAAGATTATCACCCATGTACCCTTTCGGGTACCTTACGAGTATGTCGACAAAACCCACTTAATACCTCAATCAGGCATCTCTATTTCTAGGAAGATGCTCAAGACATAGCTAACCCTCTACTCACCCTTATTTATAAGATAGTGATAAGATAGCAAACTACATCAACTATTGTCCACTATTTCCTTGTCACCCATATCCCTCTTTCAATGATGATATGGGTTCCAAAAGTTTATTCATATCCCTCTTTCAAAGATGATGTGAGTTTTCAAGAACTTAAGGTTTTCACCCATAAATCCATCTTGGTTATTTAGGGTTTTCACCCACAAACCCCAACCTATTCAAGCAAGCAATATTTAAACCCATCATTAACAAACTAGAATCTACACAAATACATCACAACCCACACATGATTGCACCTTAGTTCAATATAATTCCAAGACAAGAAAATTTAGCTACTCATAAAGTTAAAGAGAAAAGATATACCAAAAGGTTCATTCAAAATATCCATGGCAATGGAAAATAAGAAGATTCTTCAATCTAACTCCAATTTCACCAAACCCAAATTGAAAAATTCAAACACAAAAGTTTTCCCAATTAGTAGGGTTACAAATTATCCAAAATTCAATTCTTCCAAGTATGATCTCAAATGGAAAAGTTTTTAGCATTATAAGAGATTTAGGATCGACTATGTACAATGACAAAATTGCCCCTGGGCATAAACCCGCTAAGTCGCAATCGCGGCTAACGCAAATGCCTTCACAATCTTGTAATCGCGAAAGGTTGGCCAAAGTTGACTTGCCGCGATTACGGACCTCAACTATGATCGCGGTAACTAAGCCTTGTTTCTGTGCAGAGTTTTCCATCTTATGCACTTTTCTTTTCTTGTTGGTTCCTTTTTATCTCAAATCCACATTTTCCTGTCCCATCACCTGTTTACCTGCAAAATATGAAGAGTAGTGCATTCAACTAACACACTTGTCTTATTTATACCTTCAAATTATAGTAGTGTGCATGAATTTTGGATGTACATGAGTGGTAAATTCACCACTCATCAACACCCCCAACTTAAACCTTTCTTTGTCCTCAAGTAACACTACCTCTTTATTCAATAAGACAATGTAAATTTAAGCTCATTTATATACCCCAATGATCACAATAACTTTAAGCTTGATTGATACCAAAAGTAACTCTTCAAACATGGGCAAAGCTATTCTCACAACACCCCTCAACATGAAATACAATCTCAAAGATGCAAGGGACTTTAAAGAGCGACAATGCAACAATCACTAACACTCTAGAAGTGACTCTCTATTAATCTCAACTCCTATATACTCCTTTTGACTCATTTTTTGGAAGATGGCAATATAACCTACCTCAATTTGTTCACATGCCTCCTTACAAGAAGAAAATCCCACACACCAAGTTATCTAATATGCAATAAGGGATTTAAATGTGAAATTCTCTCTTGCACAAAGACTCTCGATTCTAACAAGTATCATACCATAGGATTGCCCTTATTTTCACTCACCACTACAATGAATACACTTGGTTGGAGATCTCTAAGGCTTTTTAAGCTTGTAACATAGGTTCGGGGAAGGGTAGCATATCATTTGGAATGAAGTGGATTCACCCTTCTTAAACATCTACATCACACTATTCCATCCAACTGTTGACCAGGGACCACTTCTTTTGTTTTCACACTTTACACATGCCTATTTTAGGAACCTTGATTTTTCCAACTTTTTGAAGGCATCTTTCTTTCTCTTATCTCTCTTGAAATACATGCCTCATTCTTTTCTTTATCATTCCTTTCTATGTCACTTTTTCATTGCTTATCTCTAAGGCATCCACATTTATTACCTTGGCCAAATTTTATCTCTTCTAAACTTGCCACCCCCAACTTAGGCATTTAGCCTCAATTTTCATTTTTTATGTTCAAAGAGGGTAGGGTTCAAGAGAGAAAAAAGCTTTGAATGGTTCAAGGCTTGTAATATGGTTGTCAAAGAAAGGCTTGAAGACTCTAATTAGGTAAGTAAGGGTTCTATTCTATGCATGGGTAGGTTATTTAGGCTTAGAGTGGGTTCCTATGTTCACAAAGATGGCCTAGGATCATTTCACCAACCAAGCATAATTAAAGATTAGTCTTGACACACTAACGGGTCATGTTCTAGATGGTACAAGTATCAAATAGAATTAGGAAAATATGCTCACCGCACATGGCATGCAAATTCTTTAAGGGGGATCAATTGCCCTTCCCACTAGAGACAAAATGGAGTATTATAACGCCCCAAGTTTGTACCCCGGATGCTACACGGTGCTTACGACCTCGAAGGACCACAAGCTAACCCATGACTAATATCTATAGTGAGCACTGAACAATATACTGTAATAAATATGAAAAATAGGATGAAATGTCGTAAATTTCAAAATCTGTAAATACTGATAAAGATACAATCTGTAAAACTGAACACTCTGAAAACTAGTCTGAAAAGCCTCTAACTGAACTGTCTGAAAGTGGAGTTGATGGGACAAGCCCTCAACTAACCCCAAATACTAAAATACTAAAACTACTAAAAATCTAAAATAAAAAATTATCCTCAAATAATGAGGACTCACTGCTAAATCTACTGCTAGATGAATCTGGATCTGTCTATGCGCGGTCAGGAACCTGAGAGTATGAACCTATGATATAAAACATCATAGTGTAAGAAAGAGTATGTGTCAGTACGTGGGAATATACTAGTATGCTAGATGAGGTAAGGCTGAATGCAATAGTTCATATGTATGAACAATAACTGACTGTATGATATAGAGTAACTGAACATGAGAGTACATGGATAACTGATACTACTATAAATACTGAGGGTGCACTAATGTGCTTATAAATAAATACTGTGACTAAGCTTATCTGAAGCTAAGTCCTGAATTCTGCTACTGAGTAATTGATATCTGAAGTTACTGATAACTGATTTACTGATACTGGTTGACTGTATCTAACAGTCCTAATTCTGCAAAACTGAACTGAGTTCTATTCTGAAGATTGAGACTGAAACTATGGGAGGTAATCATCTAACCGATATGCCTCAAATACGATAATATAACTGAGTTGGGATCCGATCTGTAACCCCAATTGGAAGGGTGTCAGTACCATGCCATGGGTAAGGAAAAGCTGAGAATTACCCTCATCTGGTAGGTACTCTAATGAGAATAGTAGAACCCTCAACTGGCAGGTTAAAATACCTCATCAACCCTCAACTGGCAGGTTTGATGTCTCAACCTATGCTGGCTACGTAGTTCTAGAATGCAAGGATTTCCTATAAGGATCACTCCCTCTACTGGTAGGTGAGCCCCCATCCTTGGGTTCACTCGGTGCTGAATCCTACTCCCAACTAAAAGACTCTAAACTGAGCATACTGAACTGGATTTGACTTTGACTGAGTTTACTAAGTTTTCCTGAATTCTATAACTGACTGAAAGTACTACTGATCATGATATGACCAAGATTCTATAATTGACACTGGGTCTAGGTAAAAAGCTAAATTGTTGGGTATTAAATACCCCCAAGACTCGATAGCATGAAAAGTAAAGCAAATCATAATTTTGAATAACATGACATTGTTCACTTGTTCATAATTCATCCATAGAAACTTTTTATCAAACACTTGTAAGGCATCTACTTATTCATGAAAGGAGAACACATGCTATCAGTTATAATGGAACTAATTCATTCACATAGGCATTTTATCAAACACATGGGGAGCATGCTTAGGGTATACAATAATTAACACGCATAGTTATCATAGCTACATCAATCGACTTGTAAATTGAAGGTTTCATCAAGAAGATCATATAATTCAACACATATAATGATTAATTTCATGAAAGCTTATAATTTAATTATGGACAAAAACCCAACAATAACATGAACATGAATTCAATTCAATTCAAGCATGGAAGTTCATAACTCAACAATCTTGCTGTTTGAAAATGGATTTGTGGACTCTATGGGTGGAAGGGACCATAGATAAACACCTAACATACCTTGGAATGTTAATTCTTGAAGGTTCTTGGAGAAATTTTTTAGCTTTGTTCTTGAATTTTGAAACTAGGGTTTCTTGATTTTGAGAGAGAATTATGTACTTAGGGGAAAATTGAGTGAATAATGATATATTTTGGTCATTTAGGGATTGATTTCGTGTCTAAGGTTGATCTGGGTCATAGGAAAAGTCTAAGTTGCCCTTTGGATTTAAAATCCCACAACTGGAATGTCAATTAAGGCCTCACCATGACGCGGTGAATGGGTCATCGCTATATCTACGCGACACAGTGGAATCACGGTTACTCTATAGGTCGTGATAAATACTATTTTGGGGTTCACCGCGATGCAGTGAAATCGCGGTGACCCTCTAGAAATTGACAAATGCCACAATGGCCTTCAGTACGGTATGATGGAGTGCTCATTGTAATACTCACCACGACGCGATGGAGTGCTCATCGCGATACTCACCGTGATGCGGCCTAATCGCGGTGAGCTATTATTTTTATATAAACTGCCCTAACTCTTTGCCCGGGTATTGGATTTGGGCCAATTTTATATCGTTAAAAAGTTGACTGAATTTCCTATGCATTGGTAGGATCTAAACTGAAAAATACTGAGTATTTTATAAATTTTATGTAGGATAACTCACGTACTTAGAGATAAGTTAAGCTCTAGGAATTCAGGGTATTACAGTATCTCCCCTTTGGGAACATTCATCCTCGAATGAGACTGATTAAGCTGAGAAACACTGATAGACTGAGCTAACAAACTGAACATGCATAACTGAGACATGACTACATAACTGGACTATTGACAAACTGAGTTCTTATACTGAACATGCATATCTAATGCATGGAATACATGACTGAAGCTACTGGTAAGCTGAATTTTTTGAACTAAACATGCATTTCTGATGCATGAGTACATGTCTGAACTAATTCATGAATGCATGACTGAATATGCAATGGTAAGAAATACCAATTTTATAATTGTAACTGAACATGGAATTGAGTAAAGCCAAGGAAGACTATTACCTTAAGTTGAATCTGAGTTTGCGTAGATAAGGTGAGGATACTTGGTTTGCATATCTGCTTCTGCTTCCCAAGTACCTCCCTCAACGGACTGATTACGCCAAAGAACTTTGACTAAGGGAACTTCTTTGTTCCTCAATCTGCGAATCTGATGATCGAGGATCTATATTGAAACCTCTTCGAAAGAAAGATCATTCTGAATATTTACATCCTCTAAAGGAACTATAACTATTGGGTCACCAATGCATTTCTTTATCAATGAGATGTGGAATATTGGATGTACTGAAGCTGGATCTGAAGGAAACTCGAGCTCATAAGCTACCTTTCTGAAATGGCTAAGAACTCTGTAAGGATGGAATTATCGGAGACTAAGCTTTCCCTTCTTGCCGAACCTCTTTACTCCTTTCATGGGAGAGATTTTCAAGTACACTAAATCACCGATCTCAAACTCGAGATCTTTTCTCCTCATATCTGTATATGATTTTTGTCGGCTCTAGGCAGCCCTAAGTGTTTCTCTAATTAACTGAACCTTCTCTAAGGCATCGAATACTAAGTCAGGCCCTACAATTATGGCCTTACCTACCTCGAACCAACCGATTGGAAATCTAAATCTCCTACCACAGAGGGCTTCAAACAGAGCCATCTGAATACTGGAATGATAGTTGTTATTATATGCGAAATTGATCAAATGTAATTGGTCATCCCAACTACCCTTAAAATCAACAATGCATGCTCTCAGCATATTTTATAAAGTTTGAATGGTCCTTTCTTCTTGACCATCTGTCTGAGGGTGGAAAGATGTACTGAGATAAACTTGGGTACCGAAACCCTTTTGGAATGCTTTCCAGAAATGAGAGGTAAATTGGGTACCTCTATCTGAGATGATAGATATTAGGACTTCGTGTAACCTGAACAACTCTCTGATAGAGTTTGGCATAGTCCTCGATTGAATAAGAGGTATGAACTGGCAAGAAATAAGTAGATTTGGTCATCCTGTCTACGATAACCCATATGGAATCATGCTGATGACGAGTATGAGTCAAACCCATCACAAAGTCTATGTTCACTTCTTTCCATTTCTATATAGGAATACTGAACTCCTACATGGACCTACTAGGCTTTGGGTGCTCAATCTTAACTTGCTGACATGTAGAGCACTTAGCTACAAACTCTGCAATATCCTTCTTTATCTCACTCCACCAATAGATCTCTCGTAAATCGTGGTGTATCTTAGTGGCCCCTAGATAAATCGAGTAATGCAAACCATACACTTCTACAAGAATTCATTGCCTCAAGTCGTCTACACCTGGCACACATAGTCGACCCTGGCAATGAAATACACCATCTCCCCTTAGGAGAAAACTTCTACTTTCTGATCACTGACTGAATCTTTCAACTTTACTATACTGGGATCTCTATTCTATTTTCCCTTCACCTTAGAAAATAGAGAAGATTCAGAACTACTCTGAAACCACACACTACCTTCTGCTTAATCAACTAAGTGGACACCTAGTCGGGGAAGCTGATGAACTTCCTGAGCAAACTTCTTCTTACCATTATCAACATGAGCAATACTACCCATAGATAGTCTACTGAGAGCACCAGCCACTATATTGGCTTTGCCCGGATGGTACAGAATACTCATGTCATAATCCTTTAATAACTCTAACCACCTTCTCTAACGCAAATTCAAATCTTTCTGATAAAAGACATACTGTAGACTTTTATGATCTGTGAACACATCAACATGCACCCCATACAAATAGTGCCTCTAAATTTTTAAGGAAAACACAATAGCTGCTAACTTAAGATCATGGGTAGGGTAATTCTTCTCATGGAGTTTAAGTTGTCTAGAGGCGTAGGCTATGACCGTACCTCTCTATATGAGGACAAAACCCAAACCTACTCTGGATGTATCACAGTACACAACAAACCCATCTGAACATCTGGCAGAGTCAAAACTGAGGTTGAGGTGAGTCAAGTCTTCAACTCCTAAAAACTCTTCTCAAAGGAATCTGACCACTAAAACTTGACTTTCTTCTGAGTTAATCTAGACATGGGGGATGAAATATTCAAAAACCCTTCAACAAATCGACGGCAATAGCCAGTTAAACACAAGAAACTCCTGATATCTGATGGAGAAATGGGTCTAGGCTAGTTTCTTCCTGCTTTGGTCTTTTGAGGATCAACTCTAATGCCATCATCGAAAATAATATGATCAAGGAATTCTACTTACCTTAGCCAAAATTCGCACTTACTAAATTTGGTGAACAACTGATGAGTTCTGAGAGTCTGAATTATGATTCTAAGGTTGTCTGCGTGATCATTCTCACTACGGGAATAAACAAAAATGTCATTGATGAAGACTATAACAAACATGTCCAAGTACTTCTTGAACACTCAGTTCATCAAGTCCATGAAGGCTGCTGGGGCATTGTTAAGACCAAAAGAAATGACTAGAAACTCAAAGTTACCATACTGGGTTTGGAAAGTTATTTTTGAAATGTCACATTCTCTGACTCTGAGTTGATGATAGCCTGATCTGAGGTCTATCATAGAAAAGTAACTAGCACCCTAAAGTTGGTCAAATAAGTCATCGATTCTAGGAAGTGGGTACTTGTTCTTGAATGTAACTTTGTTCAACTGACAATAGTCTATACACATTCTGAGAGAACCGTCTTTCTTACGCACGAATAAGACTGGTGCACCCCACGGGGAAATGCTGGGTCTGATGAACCCTTTGTATAAAAAGTCCTTTAAGTTCTCTTTTAACTCTTTGAGTTCTGCTGGAGCCATTCTGTATGGCGGAATAGATATAGGTTGAGTATCTAGAAGAAGGTCTATTTCGAAGTCAATTTCCGTAATGGGAGGAACTCCACGAAGATCTTCAGGAAACACATCTGAGAATTCATTTACTACTGGAGCTGACTTAAGACTGGGATTTTCTAAACTAGAGTTTTTGACTCACACAAAATGGTAGACACATCCCTTAGATATTATTTTTCTAGCTCTAAGGTATGAAATTAACTAACCCTTAAGCGTTGTAGTACTACCCCTCCATTCAAGGACTGGTTCATTTGGAAACTGAAAATGAAAGATTTTATTTCTACAATCAACTGAGGCATAGTATGAATGGATCCAATCCATGCCAAGAATAATGTCGAAATCTGCCATCTCTAATTCCATATGTCTGCTGAAGTGACTTTCTGAGATATCATAACTGGACAGTTCTTGTATACCCGTTGGGCTATGATAGACTGACCTACTGGGGTAGAGACTGAGATTGGTTCTGTTAATACTTTTGGTTTGACTTTGAAGTCGACTGCTATGTAGGGTGTTACAAAAGACAAAGAAGCTCCTAGATCTAACAAAGCATAAACATGTAAATGGAAGATATGTAATGTATCAGTGACCACATCAGGAGAATTTTCTTGATCTTGTCTCGACTGAAGCGCATAGATCCTGTTTGGGCGTTGCCCACTAGTGGCACTGGAAGTGGCACCCTACTGATTCGGGCGACCGGACTAAGCTAAAGGACGGTTATACTGACCCTGGGAACCTAACTGAGGACAATCTTTGACTCTGTGGTCTTGCTTGCCATATCTGAAACAAACATCACTGCCAGCTCTGTAGACACCCTGATGGTTCTTGCCACAAGTCTGACAAAGAAGATTTGTTCGAGCACTGCTGACACTACCCTGAGACTTAGATCCTGGCGCCCTATCTTTGCTAACATTTTTTAACTTAGGTACTGGAGCACTCGCTGAGGACAGAGCTAAAACTTCAGACTTTAGACGAAACTGGGAATGGTTATTGCTCTCTAACTTAGGCTGATTGAAATTGAAGCTACCTGTTCTAGCCCTCTTGTTCTGACTCCAATTCTTCTTTTTCCATTTACCATCATCACAACTTCCCTGCTACCGAGCACCACCTTGCTCAGGGAATCTGCTCCTATTACCCTGTCTTTTCCCAAACTCCACCTATTATCTTTTCTCTTCCTCCACCTAATGCGTATGAACAGTCAACCTAGAAATATCCATATCTTTAATCAACAAAGCAGTCTTGCTTTCCAAGATTAAATCTCGATTTAGCACAGAAGTGAACTTTCTCATCTTTTCCCTTATGTCAGCCACCAAATTTGGAGCATACTTTGATAGCTGATGAAATTTCAAAGCATTTTTCTTGACAGTCATCCTTCCCTACTTGAGGTTCACAAACTCCTCCATCTTTACTTCTCTCAGATCTTAGGGAAAGAAACAATCCAAGAAGGCATTAGAAAAATCCTCCCATAAAGAAAACTTCTCCACATCACTTCTATCCCTGTCTCATTCCTCATACCACTAGTATGTAATATCTTTGAGCTTATAATCTGCAAAGTTCACACCTTCCATATTAGAAGTCTGCATTACCCTGAATATCTTCTCTATTTAATCCAAAAAGTCCTGAGTATTCTCCTCCACCTTCACACCAGTAAAGGTAGGAGGACTCATCTTTATAAACTGGCCAACCCTTATGGCCTCAGTAGAAAATCCACCAGACGTATCTCGCTCAATCTGAGTAACAACCAACTGAGAAATAACATGAATAGATTGGCGAAACTCTGCATTAGTCACCTCACCCTGAGGAGGACTAGTAGAAATTAGAGAAACTCCAGTCATATTAGGGACAGGACCCTAAGATCGAGTAAGAACTCCAGGTGTAGGACGTGCCATATCAACATCATCCCCCGATGGGACAGAAGGATTTTCTTGTGCTCCAGATCTATGAGGCATGATCTAAAAGACGGGAAAACAGGGAATAGAGCAGGATCCAGAACTTAGACTCCATGCTTGAAAATAGAATACGAAGAAAGTGAAACATTCCAAAATGCCTGGTAGCCTCTCTTTTGTAAGTGAAGCGCGCTACACACCCTAAAAAAGACTCTACTAGACATAAATTTGTGGAATCTGTAATTTACCATGAACCTAAAGCTCTGATACCAACATGACCCAACCCGACCTGGGACCTTATCGTAATGGGCGTCCCAAGTTCAATCGGGACTGGAGACCACCCCATTTACCAACCCAACCTTCAGTTGCCTTCCTTGTGTTGGATTAATTCTGAACATATAACAATATAGTGTTGTTTTTTATATCAAGACTCTAGGATAGGTCTATTACCGAGACTGACCCAAATGATTCCAACTATTCTAATCCAATCGGTGACCGAGTACCAAACCAAACTGTAAACCAAGACTAATATAAAATTCCATAAACTAGGCCATGACCAAATGGGTTCCAAGGCATAATATAACTAATCCCAAAATGAAATATGATGGAACAGTGAGAAATTTTTTCTAATAATGTTAGCCCCAATACCAATACCAATACTAAGGCTGATATTTAAGGTGTGTTTGGTGTAAAGGAAATTATTTTCCAGAAAATGTTTTCCAATTTTCTCATGTTTGGTTAGCTTAAAGATTTTGGAAAATATTTTCAAAATCAACTTATTTTCGTCAATTCTAAGGAAAATGATTTCCGTTCAAAAATTAAGGAAAACATTTTTTAAAAATCTCTTTTAACCTCACTCTTAAATTGAAATATTCGTACAACTCTCAAAATCATCTATCCCTACTCCGACCCTCAATCCCTACCCCCACCCCCACCCCATCCCCTACCACCCCTATTCAAAAAAATATTTTAAATTTCTTTCTTACCTCATCCCCTACCCAAACCCCTACTACCCTAAAAAAAATACTTTTTTAAAAAAATCAAACTTTTTTCTTACCTCCCCTACCTGACCCTCCTACCAACCTCCTCCTCCTCCCTCTCCCCCCTGCCCACACACAAAAAAAATTAATTTTTTAGAATTCAATTTTTTCATTACCCCACCCTCAATCCTCTACCCTGACTCCCACCCCTAATACTCCCCATTCAAAAAAATATTTCAAATTATTTTCTTACCCCACTCTTTCTCCCTTACCTCTACCCCTACTAACCGCCCAACCTCCCCCCTCCCCCAACTCCCTTCCCCCACCTCTCAAAAAAATTTATTTATTTTTAAAAAAATAAAATTATTTTTTACCCCACCCTTATTACCTATTTTGACAACCCCAACCCCCACCTACCAACCCCCTCTCCAAAAAAAATATTTATAATTTATATTTTTTAAAAAATTCAATCTTTTTTTCTATCCCACCCTTTTTATCCTATTCGTTCTCATTTTTTTGTTAAATATATACAAATACTTTTAGAAAATATATACTTATCCAATTTGCATAACGATCACATGAATATAAGTAAGAAATAACTTATTTTTCTAGAAAATATTTTTCCTCTTTCATATCGAACACACCCTAAAAAAAGTACTTTTTAAGATCAAAAATAATTTTTCTAAATGTATTTTTACGCTTTAGCTAAACACTATAATGTATTTTTTAAAAAATATTTTTTCATTCACCAACCAAATACTATAAAATATATTTTGAAAAATATTTTCCGTCCACCGACCAAACATAGGAAAATAAGTAAAAAATCAACTTGTTTTTCAGAAAAATATTTTCCATGGAAAACATTTTCCTTCATACCAAACACACCTTTATACCAATCCCTCCCATACCAACCCATAGAAGTACCACAAAACCTCTAACCAAAAGAGTAATGAAATCCGATTGGGACATGCCCCCAACCATAGCCAACACCAATATCCATAAGTAATCTAAAATATTAAATAAAATCCATGAAATATAGCCTTCTGAAAAGGTGAAAGGTCACCACTTCAATCTAACTGCTGACTCGAGTATGAGGGATTAAGTTTTAGACCTAAGGCACCACCGTAGATTATGAGGGATCCCCCATCAGTAGAGGTATGACACTCTCGGCCTTTGGGATATCAGCCTTGTGGATTCACATTGTCAGTCATGTGTTAGTACCCCTGTCAAGGGACCAATACCCATCCAACTAAGGTTACAAGTTGGACCCTGATAGATCAGATTAGGGCATATCGGTTATAGACGGCTCCCATAGTCTCAGTGTAGTTTATAGAATAGACCAGTTCAAATTTGCATAACCAAGTGTACAGATTTCAGATGTTCAGTTATACATATTTCAAATTATTTCAGTATATGTTTATGTTTGGTCTTGTATTCTCAGTTTTACATGTTCATGTGTCCATGTATAGTGTTCTTATGCATTTCAGTTATCGCATACTTTTCTTTTGTGCTATGTTGTCTTATAACATAGGTTTGGGCACTTAGTTTCCTGACCGTACTTAGGCAGTCCAGCATTGCCGAGAAGTAGTAATAGTGAGTCCTCTTCTACCGAGGACATGACATATTTTATCATTATTTCAAGGTTTATTTAGGTTCAGTCAGTCGGAGTTAGTTGGGAGTCTATCCCATTAACGCCTTATGATTTTTAGAGGCTTTCAGACAGTTAGACAGTCAATCAGTTTTCAGTTTTATCAGTTATTTTAGAAAGATAGACATTTATTCAATTTTAGTCTATTCAGCTATTTTAGGTATGTTGGATTATATTTCAATGTTTTTTATTATAGCATCTTATCAATTTACTTTCTATATATGTAGATCTTGTATTATATTATTTAGTTCTCACAGCAGGTACCAAAATATAGGTTAGATTGTGGTCACTTATGGACGTAAGCACCCTTGTCGCGATTAGAGAGTAGCCTCCAGTCATGATACTCAATCCAATGACACTGCCTCATATTTAGGTCTCATTGGGTGAAGAAATACTGAAGGCCACAATAAGCCAAGAAAATCTCACAACAAACTCTATACAAGTAGTGCCTCTGCAACTTCAAGGGAAAAACAAACGCGCACAACTCCAAATCATGGGTAGGATAATTCCTCTCATGGGGATTCAACTGACGAGACACATACATAATCACTATAACCTCATGCATCAACACATCACTTAATCCAACACCATAAGCATCATAGAAGACAATAAAGCCACGCCCTCCTAGGGCAATATCAAGATAAGAGTTGAAGTCAACAAATCCTTGAGCTTTTGAAGCCCTCTTCCAAGCATTGGACCACTGAAAGAAAATCTTTTTCTAAGTCAACTTGGTCAACAGAGCTACAACAGATGAAAAAACTTTTACAAAGCATCGATAGAAGCCATCCAAATATAGACCTAGTCTTACCACTAGCAAGAATCCTCCTAAAGTCAGAAAAATTAAGTCGAACCATCAAGTTGGCTAAGGACTAGACATACCAATCAAACAACCACTTTGAAACTAAAATGAATTAAAAGATATCCTTGCTCACTACCTTCAAACATATGGCATATGCTACTGAATTTGCCTTGTCTGAATGATATAGAATAGAGATATCATAGTCCTTCAGCAACTCAATCCACCTGTGTTGTCTTGAACTACGCTCTCACTAGGTCATAATGTATTGAAGACTAAAATAATTTGAATAGATCTCACAATAAACACCATATAATAATTTCCTCCAAATATTGCGCGCAAATACTACCACCGCCAACTCTAAATCATGGGTGGGTAGTTGCGCTTGTGGACCTTCAGCTAGCTCGATGGATAAGCAATAAATCGATCCTGATGCATCATAACACAACCTAAACCAACACCAAAAGCATCATAATACATGGTAAATCCCTAGCCCTCAATAAAAAGAGTCAACATAGGAGATGAAGTAAGCAAACCTTTGAGCTTCAGGAAGCTCGAATCACACTTCTTGGACCATTTAAAGGGGAAATAATTTCTAATCAACCTAATCATTGGTGCTATTATAGAAGAAAAAATTCTAATAAACCTGCCTATAGTAACCAGCAAAACCAATAAATCTATGAATCTCAATCAGAGATATAGGTCTAGCCTAATCATAAATCACCTCAATCATTGTTATATCCACCATAATCCCATCCTTAGACATCACATATCCAAGGAACGTAATAGAATTGAGCCAAAAATTGCACTTTAAGAATTTGAATTAAAGACTATAATCTCCCAAGTCTGGAGAACAACCCTCAAATGTTGCTTGTTCTTATCCTACTCCTTGAATACATAAAGATATCATCAATAAAAATGATATAGACACGCTAATGATACGAGCCCTTAATCAAGGAATCCATCCAAATACTTGATTGAAAAAAATCCTTTAGGTTTTCCTTTTAGAGCAAAGAAGCGGCAAATAATGAAGACTATATAAAGACAGTGAAGACAAAAGATGAAGTGCGCAAATGCAAAAGGGACTATCACTTTATCTCATATTTTAGTCTTCATAAATCTTTGTAATTCTCTTAGTTTACAATAGTTAAGAAAAGAAAAAGATTGAGTCAGTTCATTATTTATTCTAGTTGAGGTTGTGTCACAAGATTTTGATTACAATAGATTGAGATTCAAAAATTGTTAAATCCTCTGTAACTCGTCCTCATATCAAGATATAAAGGAAACTTTTGCCACCCAAAGAGACTTGAATAGCCATAACAATGGTGATCTAAACTAGTATAAAATTTTGCATTCCTCTTTACATTTTAGTTTATACTTTCAGTTTAATTCAATTTTATTAAGTGTACTAACTTGCAGGTGAGTTGACTAACACAACTAATTAGCTGACTCAGAAAAAGATTTTAATTCACTCTCCCTCTTGAATTTCAATTGGTATTAAAGTAGGTCTCACTAAAGTATCGCTTAACCGCAAATGAGTAAGGATCAAATAGCCAACTAGAAGATTCTAGGAACACTCCTTCAAGATGGACACTCTTTAATAAGACCACCATAATTCAATGGGAAACACTATTCACACTAGAATAAATTTAGAATTTTTATGTAGTCAACTGACTTTCAAGATTGGTGGTCATTAAGAAGGTACTGAAACCTATACCATGGGTCAAGGACAAATAGAAGAAAAGGGAATCGAGTAGCAAGGGAATAGACAATTTCAAAAATTTCATAATCACCAAAGAACAATAGGAGGTAATCAAAACTAATGCTACAACTATAACTTCGCTTTATTGTGTAGTTAGTAAGAGAATACGACAAAGTATCAACCTTTGAAACAACCAAAGAAATATAGGGACAAACTTAAAGTAACTTATAAAGGTACTATCAAAGTTAAGGAAGCAATAATTTCTGTTCTGATAAATGAGTAAGAGCTTTTCAAATTAGAAGAAAACAAGGGTGTGGAATCAATGTTTGCATGTTTCAATAAAATTATGTGTACTAAACTATCTAGGGAAGATTTACTCAAAAAGTCTTCAGGTTATAAAACTGATAAGCAATCTTTCAAAAACATGGGAAACCAAGGCAGTCATTCTAGAATATGAAAATCTCCAAAATCTGACATATGATGAATTGTTAGGTAATCTTATTTCCTAGGAACGAAATCATATAAATAGGTGTAACAAAGAGGAAAAGAAAAATCCTATAGATGGAATCCCGATAGAAAAATGGATTGAACGCGAGATACATAGGATGAACATCATACGTATTTGCAATATATTGTGGTTGACAAATTTTCATATGGTTGGCCTGCATTAATAAAATTATGGAAGAGATCCCTAAATAGTGTGGAGTTAAAAGGGAATGTAAAATTGGTTTCTTGAGAAATAAACATATTTTAATGGTATTTGAGATAGTAGATAATTTCATTAATGTAATGTCTAAATATGCTTATTACATTATAGATAAAAAGGGGTATTCATATCAGATGCTCCCTCTAATTTATGATGTTAATTTCAAAGTGGGAGAAAAAACTTCCTTAACAACAATTTGGATTTCCTTCCAGAATCTTCTACCCACTTTTTTCACCAAAGAAGCTCTATTTTCATTAGCCTCTGCTATAGGTAAACCCCTATATTTAGATCTTACTACTATTTGAAAAACTCATTCGAGTTGTGCTAGGGTTAAAGTTCATCTAGAACTGTTAAAAGAAAAACCATAATTTTTTCAAATGATAATTGAAGATAAGATAAATAATATGCAATAAATGGTAAGGTGAAAATACAATATGATTTTCTCCCCTCTTATTGCAAAAAGTGCAAGCTGCAAGGTCGTAGTGAGGAGGAATGCAAAGTTTTTCACCCAGAGATCAAAGAAGATTCTTGACAAGTCAGAGGAAGAAACGTTAGAACAACAAAAAAACTAACAAGCTTAATAAACTCAGCAAAAACAGAAGGGGTATGGAAAAGGAACAATGAAGAAATCATGGAACCCTACCAATAAATTTTTCACTAAGCAAAAAAGAGAGTTTATGAGTAATATAAAAATTGCATGGAATGGTAAACTAAATACCAGCAATCCTTTTGAGGCACTAGCAAATAAGAAAAATAACAAAAGCAAAGCAGGGATGATGAGAATGTAATACACAATGAAGCAATAGAAGGAACAAGATAATAGGTGGAAAGAACATTCCACAATAGTCCTAAATATCAACAAAATCAATCTCCAAAGAAAACTAATTTAAGTTCTTCACCAAGTAAGAATCACAGCAGTTCATCTATAGGCAATCTAAAACAAATATGAAGGAAAAATAGGGTGACAAAAAAGATAAAGTAATGACATAGAAATGGAGGAAGGTGAAATTGACTGTAAGTTTTATGGGTTGGATATTGAGTTATCCACATAGCCTACAACACTAGCTATCATATGTGATGATGTTGATTTATCAACAAATCAAATAAAAGGAGTAACGAATGGTGGTTCTCATGAAGTTTCGATAAAAAATATAGACACTATTCAAATAAAGCAGAATCCATTGCTAGAGGCTAATTCTAGGGGAAAAAAGCCCTTCCCAAATACTATATAAAACAATAACACATCTAGTGAAGGATAAAAAGAAGTGGAAAGTAAGGAAAAGACATATATAGAGGATAAAATTATAGAATAAAAAGTGTGGGAACAAGCAAAAAAGAAAGGAGATTTATCTCCAAAGTCAATAAGGAGAAGCATACGAAGAGGAAAGAAATAGGAAAGCTTAGATAAACAACCTCCTATAAGGATGGTGACAAAAGAAGGGGATCTAAATAAGCCTAGTAAA
Source organism: Capsicum pubescens (assembly GCA_030864215.1). Taxonomy (NCBI): domain Eukaryota; kingdom Viridiplantae; phylum Streptophyta; class Magnoliopsida; order Solanales; family Solanaceae; genus Capsicum; species Capsicum pubescens. The sequence goes on along the minus strand of CM061547.1, from coordinate 72,447,277 downwards.
TGATGATAAAGGCTATTTTTTGGAATATAAGATATATTAACATGAAGCAAGCCTTCAATAGGTAGAAAATGCTTAATAGACACCACAAATATTTAATTATAGCTCTTATGGAGCCATTTGAAAGTAGATGAGAGTTGCAGGGTTATAAAAGAAAGGTGAAAATAAATTTGGCAGGAGCAAATTTCAGCAACAAAATATGGTTTTTTGTAAGAGATGGAGTAAAAGTAGAAATAATTAGTGATGCAAACCAGAAAATTACAATAAAGGCTACTTTTTTAAAAGATCAAAGACAAATATTGATCACTATGATATATGTCAAATTTACAAAAAGGGGGAGGATTCCTTTATGGAAAGACATATATAGGTTTGCTGACACATCTTTGCCATAGTTGGTTGGAGGGGATTTCAGTGCACTTCTAAATAAAAAAGAGAAAATAAGCGGGTTACTAGTGAGTCAACAATAATTGGATGATTTTTCTTTATGTGTTAACTCTTGTGATCTGGGGGAAATACCTTTCAAGGGAAGTCCATCCACTAGGTGGAATGAAAGATCTAATGACAATTGTATCTTTGAATGGCTAGATAGAATGTTAAATAATGCAACATTAAGGGAGTGATTTCTTAGCATGGAAGTGGAACATCTACACAAAATTGGATCAAAGCATGCAGCAATTTTCTTAATAATGGATACAGGAGCTAGAATTTTCTTCTATAAAACCTTTCAAGTTTCTTTGCTTTCTAGACTGAAGATGTGTATCTTAAGGAATTAGTTAGACAATACTTCACTACTACTGAAATAGGTAATAGTTTTTGGATCTTCAAACACAAATAAAAGAATATGAAGAAGGCCCTGAGAACATAGAGTAGAGAAAGATTTGGTGACATTTTTTATCAATTGGTAATTAGGAAGGAGATTATTAAATTAAAAGAGAAATTGCTTAAGGAGGATCCTTCAATTACTAATAAAGTTGTACTTCAAAAAAATTAGGAAGAGGTCAAGAAATATTTACACTTTGAAGAGGAATTTGAAGGCAAAAGGCAGATATAACATGGTTTGAGAAAGAAGATAGAAATACTAGGTTCTTTTACAGCCTTGTGAAGGATAGAAGAAAAAGGTTACAGATTAATGGAATAAAAATAGTAAAGGAAACTGGTTAGAAGATAAGGAGAAGACTGTAGGTGTTGTTATCAACTTTTACAAAGATCAATTCAATTAAGAAGAAGAGAGGTATGATTTTAACATCCTGAATTTTCTTCCCCAATTGGTCACTAGGGATGATATTCTATTATTGGAGCAGGAACCAACCATGGAGGAGGTACAATAGGTTATTTTATCTTTAAAAGAGAGTAGTTCATATGGACCAAATGGATTTTTAGTCTTTTTATCAACATTATTGGGACATAGTGGGGATGGATGTGTTCAATATGGTAAAGGACTTCTTTAAGGGTAACACTCTTCCTAAAATATGTTACTCACACTAATCTGGTACTTATTTCAAAGAAGGAGATAATTGAAGTTTTCACTAGTTTGAGACCTATCAATCTTAGTAATTTTGTAATAAAGTAATATTTAGAGTTTTGCATAGGAGATTGGATGGTTTATTGCCAAGATTGAGTTTCAAAATCATTTAGGATTCATAAAAGGAATAAGTATCATAGAGAATATTCTTTTCACTCAGAAGATAGTCTCTAAAATTAGACTGAGAGGGAAACCAACTAATGTTATGTTAAAACTGGACATGTCAAACCTTATCATAGAGTATCTTTGTTATTTCTTTCAAGGGACATGAAAAAATGGGCTTTACCGAAGTGGTTATTGATATGGTTTGGAGGTTGGTTGATAATAAGTGGTATTTTGATATAATAAATAGAAATTCAAATGGTTTCTTTCACTTAACAAGGGTGATTAAGCAAGGTGATCCTTTATCACCCTTGTTTATTCTTACAACAGAAGTCCTATCTAGAGCTCTAAATTTTTTATTTGAAGACTGGAGATACAATGGATATGGACTTCCTAAATTAAGTAGAGAAATTAATCTAGCATATGCATATGACACAATTATCTTTATCTGGTGATAAGATTTCCTTAGAAATAGTGTTGAAAGTATTAAAAACATATCAATAAGTTTTTGAACATCTTATAAATAGTCACAAAAGTAGCTTTTATATGTATAAAAATTCTAACAGATTTGTAGAATGAAGTGAGTTTCATTGCTAGTTTTAACCAAGGTGAATTTCCTTTTTTATATCTGGGTTGCCCTATTACCCATGCAAGAAAAAAGAAGGTTTATTTCAATTAACTAATTAAAAAAAGTGAATGGAATGCGCCAGAGTTTGAAGGGTCAACTATTATTATACAAAGGTAAGTTTGTTTTAATTAATAGTGTCTAAAATGTCCGAAAGCCTCTAAACTGACTGAATGAGAGTTGATGGGATAGGCCCCAACTAACTCCAACTAACTACTGAACTGAAAGCATGAAAATAAATATAGTCTATCCTCAAAATATGAGGACTCACCACTGCTACGATTGATAATCTGGGGAATCTATGCGTGATCCGAGAACTGAGCGTCTGAACCTATGATATGATACATCATAGCGCAAGAAAAGAGTATGCGATGAGTATTTTGAATATACTGGCATGCTAAATGAGGTAGGCTGATATGTATGGTTTCATGAGCATAAATAAAAACTGACTGAATGTATATAGCATGACATACTCAATAAAATACATAGAAACTGTACGTGTTGAAGATGCATGGCCAAGCATAAAATATATTCTGAATATAATCTAAAATATGAAATACTGAATACTGATAACTGAATAACCGATATTTGTATGCTACAGTCAATCCAATTTGAAACTAAATCACTGAACTAATAACTGGACTGAGACTGTGGGAGCTATCATCTAACTGATATGCCCCAGTGAGCAAATTGGGGTCCAACTTGTGACCCCAGTTGAAAGGGTGTCAGTACTGTGCCATAGGTACTAACACTGGTTGTGTCGATCCACTAAAGTGTTGTCCCAAAGAACTAAGGGTCACCCTCATCTGGTAGGTCCCTAATGACATCAACCCTCAACTGACAGGTTAACATCTTAACCTACGCTGACTATGTAGTTCTGGAATGCAGAGACTGCTACTAAAGGTCTCACCCTCAACTGGAAGGTGAACCACCATCCCGGGGTTCACTCGATGCTAAATCCTGCGCCCAACTTAACTGACTCGGAATACTAAATTGTTATAAGATTAACTAATTTTGATAACTGATTGAACTGATAATGCTCATAACATATTCTGAAACTATTATAAAGATATTAAGACTAAGTAAACAGTTATGGTTTTGGGTATTCATAACCCTCAAGACTCGATAGAAGTAATAGTAAAATAGCACTAAACTTTGGGGACATAATATGAAAGCATTTATTTAAAATTCACTCTTGTAGGCATTTCATCAAACACTTGGTATTCATGGTTTAAGATAATCATGGGAATAGTATAAAACTTGGAGTAATAGAATGATTTCGACATCAAAAACACTTAATCATGATTTAAATTAGTGAATAACAACATTAAAACATGTGGGGTTTGATAACAATAACAATTTCATGTAAGCATGGTATAGAATTAAAATTCATGGGAGTTCATGGTTAAAAATCACAATTAAAATCATGAAAACTTGTAAAGATCCCAACTTTGAATTTAGAATTTAATATTTGGACTCCATGGGTGAAAGGAACCCATAGAAGAACACTTGACATACCTGGGGTGATGAATTCATGAGAATTGATGGTGAATTCTTGAGATTTGATCTTGAATCTTGAAGGGCTAGGGTTTTGTTCTCGAAAGAGGGCTACTTTAATTTGAGTAATTTATGAAATAATGAGCAAATAATGCTCTATTGGGACTTAAATCCCGTCTTTAGGTTGCATCGGGTGAGGCAAAAGGACTTAAATTCCCTTGGGAATTAAAAATGTAAAACTGAATTAAAAATTTCAATTTTGACACCCGGTGCGATGCGATGCAATCGCGTTGGGCCACTGGAAAGCTGACCACTACAAACTGGAGCCTTGACGTGATGCGGCACCATTGCGGCGCCTCACTGAAAAATGACAATTGTGAAATGATTCCTTGGCGCGACGCAGTGGCAATTGCAATGACACACTGAAAAGGACGAATGCGAAATAGCACATCAGCGTGACACGATGCTCGTCGTGATGGCACACTGGAAAATGACAAACGTGAATTTGGCCATCACCGCGACACGGCCTTATCGTGTTAGGCTACTCTTTCACATTAAAAATGCCATAACTTCTCACCCGAGTATCAGATTTGGGCGAAATTGGAATCGTTGGAAAGTTAATTCAATTTCCTACAACTTGGTGGGTCTTAAGATGGAAAATTTTGAGTATAATAAAAGATATGCTCGCTCAAAGTTGACTAAAGTAACTTTCTTATTAAAATTTTAATCTGTAAGGATTATTTTGATTCGTCTAATAGATGGGAGTTATTTTGGGCATTAATATACCTCAAACTAACTCATAAAACTACCAAAGAGCTAAAACGTACTATGCATGGGCTTGAAACATAAAGCTGACATTGGTTTGGATTTTTGGGGTATTACAATAGCTCCCCCTGGGGAACATTCATCCTCAAATGAGACTGATTAGGCAGAAAACACTGAGGAACTGATATTACATGCTGAATATACGTGATGAAAATGTGATTACAAGACTGAATATGAAACATGATACATGACTGGACTGGTTTTGTGAATGCATGACTGACATGAGAATGATATAAAGTGGGCATGGAAAAGAGAAATTCTAAGAAGATTGTTACCTTAAGCTGAGTCTGAGTTTGTGGAGAAAAGATAAGGGTACTTGGTTCGCATATCTTCTTCTGCTTTCCAAGTGGCTCCCTCAACGGACTGATTCTGCCAAAGAACTTTCACTAGGGGTACTTCTTTGTTCCTTAGTTTACAAACTTGTCGATCAATAATTTCGATTGGAATTTCCTCATAGGAAAGATAGTTTTGAACATCTACGCTTTCTAAGGGAACAACTACAGCTGGGTCACTAATACACTTTTTTAATAAAGAGACAACGAATACTAGGTGCACTGATGCTAAGTCTGCAGGCAACTTAAGATCATAAGCCATCTTTATGAAACGACTCAAAATCCTGCAAGGTCCAACATATCGAGGACTAAGTTCCCTTTTTTACAAAACCTCTTCAGTTCCTTTATGGGAGAGATTTTCAGATTTACGAAATCGCCAACCTCAAACTCAAGATCTTTTCTTCTCACATCTGCATATGATTTCTGTCATTTCTGGGTTGTCTTAAGACTCTCCCTGATCAACTGTACTTTCTCTAAAGCCTCAAACACCAATCAGGCCCCATTACAGTGATTTCTCCTACTTCAAAACAACCAATCAGAGATCTACATCTCCTTCCATATAGAGCCTCAAATGGTGCTATCTGAATACTGGAATAATGGTTGTTATTATACACAAATTAAATCAAAGGCAAGTGATCATCCCAACTACCCTTAAAGTCAAATACACACACTATCCACATATCTTGAAGGGTCTGAATGGTCCTTTCGGCTTGACCATCTGTCTAAGGGTGGAAGGTTGTACTGAGGTGAACTTGGGTACCAAGACCCTTCAGAAAAGCTTTCCAAAAGTGAGAGGAAAACTAAGTACCTATATTTGAGATGATAGATAACGGAACACCGTGCAACCTAACTAACTCTCTGAGATAGAGCCTGGCATAGTCCTTGGCTGAAACAAAAGTATGGACTAGAAAGAAATGGGTTAATTTGGTCATCCTGTCCACAATGACCAAAATCAAATCATACTGCTGACGAGTACGAGGAAAACTTATCACAAATCCATGTTCACTTCCTCCCACTTCCAAGTGGGAATACTGAACTCCTGCATAGACCCACATGGATTCTAATGTTCAGTCTTAACCTGCTGAGAAGTGGAGAACTCAGCTACAAACTCTCTGATATCCTTTTTATCCCACTCCACCAATAGATTTCCCACAGATAGTGGTACATCTTCGTGGCCCCTGGATGAATAGAGTAACACGCACCATGTATTTCTTCAAGAATTTGCTATCTCAACTCATCAACATATGGTACAGACAATCTACCCTAGTAATGCAATACCCCATCTTCTTTTTGGGAGAAAACCTTTACTTTCTGATCTCTGACTGACTCTTTCAGCTTCACTATCTAGGATCCCTATCTTTCTTTTCTTTCACTTCGGCAACCAAAGAATATTCTGAACTATTCTGAACCCAAACACTACCCTCAGCTGAATCAACCAAACAAACACCTAATCTGGCAAACTCATGAACTTCTCTAACTAACTTCTCTTGTCACCCTCGACATGAGCATCACTACCTATAGACAACTTACTTAGGGTATCTTCCACTATATTGGCCTTGCCCGGATGGTACAAAACACTCATATAATAGTATTTCAACAATTCTAACTATCTCCTCTGGCACAGATTCAAATCCTTCTGCGAAAAGACATACTGCAAGCTTTTGTGATCTGTGAACACATCAACATGCACCCCATAAAAATATTGCCTCCAAATCTTTATGGCAAACACAACAGCTGCTAACTCGTGATCATGGGTAGGGTAATTATTTTCATGGGGCTTAAGTCGTCTACAGAAAAAGGCCACAACCGTACCCCTCTTCATCAAAACACATCCCAACCCAACTCTGGAAGCATCACAGTATACAGCTAATCTATCTGAACCATCTGGCAATGTCAAAATTGGGGCAGTAGTAAGTCGAGTCTTCAACTCCTGAAAACTCTTCTCACAAGAGTCTGTCTACTAAAACTTAACTTTCTTCTGAGTCAATCTAGACATGAGGAATGCAATATACAAAAATCCATCAACAAACCATCGGTAATAGGCAGCCAAACCTAAGAAACTCCTAATATTTGATGGAGAGATGGGTCTGAGCCATCTTCTCACCGCCTTGGTCTTTTAAGAATTAACTCTAATGCCATCACCGAAAATAATATGGCCAAGGAAAGCTAATGATCTTAGACAAAATTTGAACTTACTGAATTTAGCAAACAACTAATGGGCTCTAAGAGTCTGCAATACTATTATGAGGTAATTTGCATGATTATTTTCATTACGGGAGTAGACAAGGATGTCATTAATGAAGACTATAACGAACATGTCCAAGTACTGCTTGAACACTCGGTTCATCAAGTCCATGAAAGTTGTTGGGGCATTCGTGAGATCAAAGGACATGACTAGAAACTCGAAGTCACCATATCGAGTTCTAAAAGTTGTTTTTGGAATGTCACATTCTCTAACTGTGAGCTAATGATAGCCAGATTTAAGGTCTATCTTTGAGAAATAACTGGAACCCTAAAGGTGGTCGAACAAGTCATCAATCCTAGGAAGTGGGTATTTGTTTTTTATTGTGACTTTATTCAACTGATGGTAGTCAATACACATTTTATGAGAACCGTCTTTCTTACGCACGAACAGGACAGGTACGCCCCATGGGGAAATGTTGGTCCTGATAAATCCCTTATCCAGGAGATCTTTTAACAGTTCTTTCAAGTCTTTGAGTTCGGATAGAGCCATTCTATAAGGCAGAATAGAGATAGGCTGAGTATCTGGAAGAAGGTCTATTCTGAAGTCAATTTCTCTTTCGGGAGGAACTCCAAAAAGATCTTCAAGAAACACATCTGGAAATTCCCTTACTACTGAAACTGACTCAAGGTTAGGAGTCTCAAAATTAGAGTCTTTGACTCAGACAAGATGATAAATACACCCCTTGGATATTATTTTTCTCTCCCTAAGGTATGAAATAAGTTGACTCTTAAGAGCTGTAGTACTACCCATCAATTCAAGGACTGGTTCATTTGGAAACTGAAAATGAGCTACTCTGTTCTACAATCAACTGAAGCATAGCATGAGTGAAGCCAATCCATACTGAGAATGACATCAAAATTTGTCATCTCTAACTCCACAAGATCCACTGCAGTGACTTTCTGATATATTGTGACCGAACAGTTCCTGTATACCTGCCTGGCTATGATAGAGACACCTACTGGGGTAGACACAAAAAAAGGCTCTGCTAAGATTTTAGGATTGAGTCTGAAGTTGATGGCTATATAAGGGGTTACAAAAGAAAGAGAAGCTCCATGGTGTAATAAAGCATAAACATGTAAATGAAAGACCTATAGCATACCAGTAACCATATCAGGAGAGTTTTCCTGATTCTGTCGGGACTGAAGGGCATACAATATGTTTGGACGCTGACCACTGGTAGCATTGTAAGCGGCACCCTGCTAAGCCGGGAGACCGACTGGAACTGGGGGACGACTGGACTGACTATACTGACCACTCTTTGGACAATCCCAAATTCAGTGGCCTAGCTTGCAACACCCAAAATATACATCACACCGGCTCTACAAACACCCTGATGGTTTCTTCCATATTTATGACAAAGAGGATTCGTACGACTACTATTAACACTGCCTTGGGATTTAGAGCCTGGTTCTCTGTCCCTATTATTATTTCTAAATTTGGGTACTGGGGAACTAGCCGAATATTAATCTTGGACTGAAGATTTCTGACGAAACTAAGGACGGTTACAACCTTCTGACTTGAGTTGAGTAAAATTAAAGCTACCTATTCTAGCCCTCTTGTTCTCTCTCTCCTTCTCCTTATTCTTCTTCTCCTCAATCTGCTGAGCATGGACCATAAGCCTAGGCAAGTTCGTATCCTTAATCAGCATTACGGTCCTACACTCCTTCACCACACTGTCAGATACTCCAGACACAAACTTGCTCATCTTAGACCTGCTATCAGCTACCACATAAGGAGCATACCTAGATAACTGAGTAATCTTGAGGGAATATTCCTTCACACTCATGTTGACCTGCCTCTAATTAATAAACTCTAACACCGTATCCTCTCTCAAATCCATCAGAAACAACCTATCTAAGAAGGTAGTAGCAAACTCTTCCCATTCTATAGGCCCTACATCTGCATCTCTATCTACCTTTCACTGCTTAAACCATGTATGAGCCACATCTTGCAACTGATAGACAGTTAACTCAGCACTCTCACTAGCAGTCACCCTCATAATATTTTTTACCTGTTGGACCATTTCTAAGAATTAATGTGAATCCTTTTTAGATTTGGATCTTAAAAATAGAGGAGGATTTATTAGGGTAAAGTGTCGAATCCTAGTTGTGGATTTGTTGGAAAAATGGTTGGCTGAGCATTCTGAGCCACTACAGAGTGAGCTAGAGTAGTGAATGAAGCTCTAAACCCTACAAATATTCTTCTAGATTCAATAAGTTATCTTCTTACAATTGAGCCAAACAAGGCTTCTAGGTATATCCCTATCCTAGATGCTAATTCAAACTCCTTATTTCATAAAAGAGTAAGAACCTTGTTCCTTAATTTATTCATTCTATCCTATGATTCTCCTCCCGAATTAGCATAGAAATATAGATTTATTCTAATGATAGCTAATCATCAAAATAGTAAGATCAAGAAATCAAGAACAATCCATATGATAATCCACAATTAAACTACAATAAAGAGTATTAAAGAGTATTCATGTTCTTGGCCTCAACCCCAGAAAGAGGGTTTTAGCCTTTAATGGAAATATTCATTATCTAATCCCTTGTAATAATGATACAAACTATAAAAAAACTAAATTAAAGAATGATAAAATCTAAAAAGAAGTTGTGGTAGCCTCCAATGATGTTCCAAGTTGAACTAGGTTTTCCAAGAAGTCCCAAGATGATTAAAATGTGATTTAACATGTTATATTTATAGTAAACAAGTCATAAACCGACTTGGATTGGGTTTCCACGTTGTTTTCTTTCATCTAGGCAGAATTATCCCGATTTTGGGCATTGGCGCGATACGGTGACATGCCAATTCACAATTGTCAAAATATTTGTCAAATTTCAGTAGCTCGTCGCGATTTCAACGCATCTCGGAGCCTCTTTAAACCCCATTATTCGATGCACGCGTCTATGGGCCAAAACTTTGAGCCTTTTCTGTATACATTGGTATTTTGCACTCCTTCATTGGCCACATATACAGTTAATACACGCCCCATAAATTTCAGGGGTCCAAAATGCATCCAGCTTGCGTCTTGTGCTTCCGTGGTCATTTACGATCCATTTTGATTTGTTTACACTTGATTTGAAGCTTGTATATTATTAATATATCATCATAGTCCATTCACCAACAATACTATAGCATTAAACACAACAATTTAGATCTCAAAACAACACAACATCCTCAACGATGAACTAGAAACACGAGCTAAGCATAGGCTAATTTCTCATTAAGCTGTAACTCATTGTTTTGACCCTTGGATTGATTCAATTAACCCTTGAACATTATAAACTGGTTGTTTCACATATAAATACATAATAACAACCTTGGTAACTCATTAAGACACATTAGAACTCAACACAAGAGACTAGACAACACCTAGCTCAAGCTAGTCACACTAGTTTTCTTAGTTGAACTCTAAATGGTCGAATTGAATCAAAACTTCTGTGGAAACACCATTAAACATTGTGAACACATACTTGGACACATAATTGCTCATTTATATCATTATTAACACATATATAATAATAATCATACTCAAAACAAGGCTAAATAATCTAGAATAGTAGCGCTAGAGTGCATAAATTCACCCAACATCAACACCCCACACTTAAAGCCTTGTTCGTCCTCGAACAATTATTAACTATAAACACCATGAGTTGAAGAGACTCCACACTTCTACTACATGCAAGACACTCAATCTAGCACTACAATGACTACATGAATGCAAGTTTCTACACTAAGCATGTTATGCACAATTGAAAGCTCAAGAATCCTACTTTCAAAACATCCTAGCCTCAAGAATGGACTCCACAAGTAGAAAACTCATGCATATAATTCAGTTAAAGACATCTTACAAATCACCCATATTCATCAAACATATGACCTTCACAACAAGAGAGTTACCCACAATCACTCAAAATAAAGCAATTTATAATCTAATGGGTACAAGAATCAAATTACGCTCACTCTCACAAAGAACTCACAAGTTACACATAATGAACCATAGGCTTTCCCTTAGTGTAGTGCTCCACTAATAGTTGAATGTAAATCTTGGGATCAATTGGGTCTTTTCCGGGTTGTAATGTAGGCTAAGTGACGGGTAGGAACTATTTTGGCCAAGAATAATGACTCACCTCTTTAAGTGCTTTAATACACCACTTTTTACAATTAAAAACATTCTCCAACAACCAAATACACTTTTTCATCTACCCAAACCTTATATTTTTGCCCCATGACTTTTAAACATTTTCACAAACACTTGGTGGACACATAGTTTACTACCACGAGAATTAATTTTTTTCTTTTTTTTCACAATCATGGCAATATTTTTAGCATAAATTATAGCACAACCATCCACCACACATCAATTATACACCAATAACTATTACCTTGGGGCATCAATTTCACCTTTATCTTCTTTAATTTCTCCGATTCCTTATTCAAATTCATTTTTTTTCAATTAAAGCACTTAGGAGCTTTTTGGATCAAATTATGGTCTATTAAAAAAAAAGGATTAGGATACTTATGAGGTTGCCAAAGAAAAAGATAAAAGCTCAATGGGGTTTAACTAAGATAATGCACAAGGCAGGTAAAAAGAAGGTATAAAATAAGGCTATCAAAGAAATGCCTAAATCATCTCCTAAACCCACACTCTTTATTTCTCTTCACACACACACCAGGCAAGTTCTAGACATAACATGCACCAAAAAATATACAAAAATACCTCACATGCACATCGTACATGCTCAACTCAATAGGATCATCATAGACTCCCAACCAAACAATAGCATGAATTCAAAATTAAACCAACAAATACTAGAGTCACAATACATGAGCCTAAGAGTCTAAAAAGTAGTAATTCTCCAAAATCACATGCTTTTACCAACAAACCCACTTGCATCAGATAATCAAAAATAGCACTAACAAAAATATCTCACTTATTCCCAACCTAAAAAAAATTAAATTGAGTCAAAAATTTGGAATTTCCCCATCTCCAACAAACAAATTTTGAATCACTTAGGAGCCCAAGTAATATAGTGGTCTTATCAAGTAATATAGTGGCTTCAAGGAAGCCCAAGTATCGATCTCTCAGGGACTTGCGTTCGCCGCCTATCCTATTCTAGTTTAACTAATTGAGGAGAGTAGCAAATAAAGTTGTAATTTTGAAAGTTAAAACTAATCTAAACTAATGCATAAAATACAATCTTGGACAATCAATGGAGTAAAGTTCAGGGTTGAGGCATTTCGAACAATCTTACAAATCTATATTCCTATCGCAGTCTAATTGATTATCAGATTGTTGATTCGCAAGGTTTATACAACGATTTTAGTCTCCCAACCTCAAATCTTTTATCTATTGAACATTGCAACTACAACTCCCATAGAGATACAACAATTCTTCTAGATTTAATAAGTTATCTTCTTGCAATTGAACCAAACATGGCTTCTAGGTATATCTCTATCCTAGATGCTAATTCAAACTCCTTATTTCATAAAAGAGTAAGAATCTTGTTCCTTAATTTCTTCATTCTATCCTATGATTCTCCTCCCGGATTCACATATAAATATAGATTTATTCTAATGGTAGCTAATCATCATAATAGTAAGCTCAAGAAATTAAGAACAATCCATATGATAATCTACAATTAAACTACAATAAAAAATATTAAACAGTATTCATGTTCTTAGCCTCAACCCCAGAAAGAGGGTTTTATCCTTTAATAGAAATATTCATCATCCAATCCCTTGGAATAATGATACAAACTATAAAAAAAAACTATATTAAAGAATGGTAAAACCTAAAAAGAAGTTGTGGTAGCCTCCAATGATGTTCCAAGTTGATCTAGGGTTTCCAAGAGGTCCCAAGATGATTAAAATAGAGTTGGGGACGTTATATTAATAGTTTACAAGTCATAAACCGACTTGGATTGGGTTTACACACTATTTTACTTTATATGGGTAGAATTATCCCGATTTTGGGAATCGGCACGATGTGGAGACATGCAAATTCACAATTGTCAAAAAACCTGTCAAATTCCAGTAGCTGTTCGCGATTTCAATGCGTCACGGGGCCTCCTTAAACTCCAAATTAAGCTACACGCGCCATATTTCCAAAAACCTGGGCTTCTTATGAATCCAGTGTTGTTTTGAAATCCTCCATTTTCCTCCTTTACACTCGACACTCGCCCAATACTTATCAGGGCTCCAAATTTCGTCCAACTTGCGTCTTGTGCTTTTGTTGAGCATTCCGAGCCTTCTTGAGTTGTTTCCTCTTGATTTGAAGCTTTTATATCCTTAATATATCATCATAATCCACGTACCAAGATTCCTAAATCATTAAACACATCAATTAAGAGATCAAAACAGCACAACATCCTCACCGATGAACTAGAAACACGAGCTAAGCATAGGCTAAATTCACATTGAGCTTTAACTCATTGTTTCCACTCTTTTCTTGATCTAATTGACCCTTGAACATTATAAATAAGTTTTTTCACATATAAATACATAATAACAACCTTAAGAAAACATTAGAACCCAACACAAGAGACTAGACAACACCTA